>CM023489.1:21891200-22391903 GCA_013339685.2 Hyalomma asiaticum
ATTGTAGAAACAAAAGTATGTGCGTTAGTAAGCCTTAAACTTTCCTGTTTCAATCCGTGAGTACTGTACATGACAAGACAAGTACACGTGTTTTCACTCACGTGTACATCACTGCAACACAACAGAAGTTCTTTAGACGTCCGACATTTAGGGGCGCGTATCAAGTGTCGCACCCGTAATTACGTGATGACAATGCAACAGCGCTTACTCCCTCTGGCTATTACGGTCACACCTGAGGAAAACGTAATGTAGAGTGAACACGACAAACGCAATGAGCGGCACTTTCCGTGTTTGTGCCACGGCTTCCCAGAGCACCTTTCTACAAACACAGCGCTCATGGCGTTTCCTTTCCCTGTACATGTCCGTCTCGCTGACACCTAATTTCTTCAAGCGTGCCACAAGAAGCCCCGTTTGTGACGATTTCATTTATGGCGTGCGGCGACGGCGTGCGCATAAGGAAAAAGGGGTGTCAAGAATGAAAGTGTCCGCTTTCGTTGACAACGGTGGGACAGCGTCAAAGTCGTCGGAGCGCCCGGCATAAACAAAGCAGCGGCTAGTCGGAAAAGCCCTTCACAGTGTATAGCATGTGGGCTCGATATGTGATATAACACCACCGATTTGCAGGGAGTCTTCTTTTATGGTAAAGGGGATGCATGCGGAGTGTTTGCATAACATTTGAAAGCGCGGCACTCCGAATGTGCAGCTAAAAGTTCATATGAAGTTTTTCATGAGTGCTGTGAAACACCTTAGAAGAAAAACGAGTGCTACCTAAGTACAAAGTACTTGTATTATTCAAGCAACACCCGCTAGGTTTACCGACGTACAAACACTTGTGTTACGCAAGTAAGTTAAGTAACACCCCTTCGTGAGGGCACTTAGAGACACGAGGGGAGTTCAGTAAACACCGTTACAAAGGCAGCCCAGTATAAAGCCGTCGATGGGCGTGTTTATTTAAGAGGTTCCGCGTCAACGCCATTGCAAAGGGAGTTAGCCGAACGTAAAACTCCGGATTCGCAAGGGTTTTCTGGGAGGTGTCTGTATACACCCACGGGGAAAAGGTGTATGTGGGGCATAAGTTCACCACAGATCGCTCGTTGGCCCTCCAGGCGTACACGTCTTCGTTTCGTTACAAATATGACGTAATATCTTTCGGCCCCTACAGGAATTTTATCGCACGGGGTCGCCCTCGTGACCTGCCGACACATGGTCCCCCACACACACGCCCAGCTACTCTCTACCGCCCTCGGGACGGACCAGCAGAATTCTTTTTTATTTCTCAAATTCTGGTCAACAAGCGCTCCCTCGGGCACAAGTAACCCACCGCCCGCGACGCGCATGCGCGTATGGAATTCCCAACCGCGCTCTCACTCTTCTCTCTCCTCACTTTCATTAGATTCTTTTTTCTTTGTTTCATATTTCTTCAATTTCACTGTCTTCGTGCAAGGTGGCGCTGCTGCCCTCAACTCACTTTCGCTCGCGGGTCTTTAGCTAATGACATCTTCTACGCTCCGGTGCATAGGAAAAAAGATTCAGAACAAGAGAAAGCCACGACAGACACAAAGATGATATGGCGGACGCTCTTTTTTTCACGGCATCCACACCACCCGGGACCGTTTCACCTTTCTTCTTCTTCTTCTCACGAAACCTGGCGAAAGCTCGCCCGCGGGCAACCCCAACAACGGCCGTCGCCTCGTTGTGCTCTTTCACGTGGTCCTTTTTGTTTCGTGCTGTTTCTTTTTATTTTTTTCCGGGTTCACGAGCGTGGGTCGACCGGCAATGTGGTACACGCGCGACGTTCTTTGACCCGAGCGAATGAAGCACGCTTTCGCACTTCACCTACCCTAATGACCTTTTCTTTTGTGTCCCCTCGTTTTTTTGTCTTGCTCCTCTTGCAGTTGTTTGGAGAAAGCGCGGCTTATTTCGGACCGCATCTCGGATGCTTTTGCCCAGATCCTAGCTGACTGCCATTTTGAGCTGTTGCTGCGGGGTGTGCAGGCAAAAGAAGTGTCGCTCACTCAGAGAAACAGACAGATCCGTTGGGGAACGTGGACAACTTATGTCGATCAGCCTATTTTGACGTCGACATCATTCATTCTTTATACAAGGGATGACGCGCAACTGAACGGAAATATGTTAGTACAGCTGACGTGTCGGCTGTACTAGCATTTCAGTGAGCTTCGAGTCATCCATTGCATAATTATGCATAATTATTATAGTAACAATAAAAGGTGAGTGTAGGCGGCGTTGTGAACAATGGCCCGTAGAATCCTGGGACATCAACAATGACACCGGCTAAGACTAAGTGTCAGTGTGCACTACAAGGACCGCGACCATGCTATGCACGACATCCACAAAAAGAAAAAGAAACAATAAGAAAGGAAGAAATTCAATTCGAACTTCAATGAAGGCAGAGATGTCGATGTTATAATTTTCCCTTACAGGTACAAAGAACGCAGAAGAACCATAAGTTGAGCAGCCCGAAAGTGCATGCTTGTCTCACTGCAGACCTTACTATCTCACTAAGGGTCCATACTGTGCCCATGTGAAGAGCAGTGCGTCGCTCGCAGTGTTATTCCGGCTGAAATGTGGCACCTGCATTTATGGATAGGCTGCACTGACATCATCATGGTCACCATTTTAGCACATTCGGAAGGTGTGCGTTCAGCCATGGCGAAGCAAGTATTACTGCGTTCAACCCTGTTATTAACTATAAGAAACGCTATCTACTCCACTCTGGTGCAGTGTGCTCATCCACAGACGAGGGATGTGGCATCAGCACGTCTTTCTGGCAACATTGCCCTCTCCCTTTTCTTCTTCCTGTCATTTATCAGCCATGTTGTTCGATGTCCGCCCAGCGTATCACCTTCTTCAGTAAGCCCTGAGGAAGACCGCACCCTCGTTCAACACCGTTGACAAAAAAGATAAGCACAAAGTGTGTCACGTGTATCTCGCGAATCTTTCCAGATCTATCTTAGTGCGTAAGTGTAGAAGTCAGCGTACGAGACTCACTTGCTCAGGAGACGGGTCCGAAGAGCCGGCGGTACCGTCCTAGCGACTCCATCGCAAACCTGCAAAGATGCAAAGGCATACTCACATCAGTACGAGCCGATTAACCTACTCGCTACTTCGCTATAAATCTTAATATGGGTTGTATGTGTCACGGTCTTTCAGCTCGTAACCACCGCCATTATTAAGCTGTTCACATCCCTGGTCTACATGCAAACCGCGCGAGAAACATGACAAACACTTTAGAGGCCGGCTACTCTTGCTACCATAGGTCCCTAAGTCATCTAAAGAGACAAAGGGAAGGGATTCACGGGAAGGAGCTGTATCCGAGTCCACGATCCAGCGACAGCTTTATCTACTTAACAAAGGTTAAATACCATATGGAAATCTTCCAACCACTTGCGCCGTAAGCAATCGCAGAACCGAAAGCCCGTCCCAGGCACCATTCTTTGCCTACCACATTAAACGGAGTAGTAGCCTGAAGCAGTGGACAAGGAGTGAACGTCTTGCAGCGTGGCCACTGCAAGCACTATTCAGAAAGTCTGTAACGTTCCCCTTTTAGGTCTACAGACTCTCCATAGCCCACACCAACCTTCCTTGCTCTGGAAACGTCCGGCCACACGTGGACTAACGTGCTGTAATATTTTGTCG
The DNA here is from genome assembly GCA_013339685.2 of Hyalomma asiaticum. Lineage (NCBI taxonomy): Eukaryota > Metazoa > Arthropoda > Arachnida > Ixodida > Ixodidae > Hyalomma > Hyalomma asiaticum. The sequence goes on from CM023489.1 coordinate 21,894,858, forward strand.
GCACAGCCCATTCGAAGGTCTGTGGTCGGTATTCTTTGCCGTCACTAATTTTTACAGAGACACCATCCAGACACCCCATATCCGAACAGTGCAGATCAGTATAAGAGAGCGTAAGAGTCGACAGGGGCTTCGTAGATAGCTGTACAGTGCTACAAACCTACTTCAAAATGTGAAACGTCTATTTCGAAAATGTGAACACGCTCCACCGTTCTTATCGGATATCGCGGCAGTAACACTTACGCAGGGCAAGCAAGTCGAATTAGGTGCATGTACCTTTTGCTGTAGGTCACACTTAATCCTAGTACATGGACAATGCAAAGCGTGAGTTTTGTCGTCGAAGACCTTGCAGCATTTGGAAGTGACAATCCACGTTGTCAAGCCCTCGTGTGAGTGCGACCAGGGCGCGGCTGTCCACTTCCGGACAGCGTCCTTTTGCCATTGGTCTCTTAGGGTCTTACACGTCGGCTTGAAGTATACAAACTTAAATGCAGTGAGCATCAGCTTCGGCTCTTCCGCCTAGCCGCAAATTTTTGTAGTATTTCTTTTCTTTTTAATGTAATCGTTATACTTTCCTGTGGCCGAAGCCCGGTCACGCCTGACCGAGAGCGTTACTGTCCTTGGAGAAAGCGGCGGAGCGCGACGGGCAAGCCAGCTCTCCATTGGCTCTCACATACACACACAAACGCGCCCACATAATGATCATGCGGCCAGCCGTGCACCTGGCGCCATTGGCATTTTACAACTCTTTTATCACCGTCGTATAGTATCTACAGCTTCCCCTTGTTCACTTTCTCCGGATTATCTCTCGACTCGCGCTGCTTTTCACCGTTGGAAAAGTCATTCACACTTCATCGCGGTTTCCTTCTGATGCATTAGTGCCCCGCCACTGTGGTCTAGTGGCTATAGCACTCGGCTGCTGATCCGAGGGTCGCGGGATCGGATACCGGTCGCGGCGGATGCCTATCGATGAAGGCTCAATGTTGAGCCCTGTGTGCTGTGCGATGTCAGTGCACGCCAAAGAACTCCAGGTGGTCAAAATTTCCGGAGACCTCCACTACGGCGGCTCTTATAATCATATCGTGGTTTTGGGACGTCAAACCCCAGGTATTAATCCTGATGCATTGGTAAGGGCTGAAGAAGTTAAAGGTGCGCTGTTTGTGTGAATCCAATCGCGGCTACAGGAAATCGATGGCCCCTTTCCGCGGACATCTCGAATACGGCAGTGCGAGACCTGAGTTGACAGCGCGGATCAAGGAAGCCAGTTAACTCCGCTCTACTAAAGCGCAGCGAGCCGCAAATACCAGTTGAGCCCTGTACCGAGGACCCCACCTGCTAACATTACAATCGACAAATCCTTTACTACAACTGATGTACTGTTTGCCAGGAGCTTAGCCAGGGGGTGACACAACGGGCACATGCCCCTCAAGCATTTCATATCTGCACGAGGTACGGGGTACAAGAAGACATCCGAGAACTCCCCGCCTGCCAGACGTGCGCTTTGTGTCGAGGGAGTTCCCCCACCGAAATTACTCCTGGCTACACCACTGCCCCGAAGCCTGCTGTGTTTTGTCGGCCGTAGTTACATGCATACTGTCAGCACCAGCTAATGCAGACCAACTGCTGCTTGAAGTTGGCCATGCTTGGTTAATCCAGTACAGTGACGGTTAGCGAGATAATTAGAATTGAAGATAATTACAAGTCGTGCGCATTGGTCTCTCTCAGTTACCCTTTCTTTTCTATTTCTTTCCGTACTTTTGGAAACCTTTCATCTGACAAGCAGGAACGAAGCCAGGGCCATCAGGCATGAGCTTGTGGCTTGCACGGTTCCCTTCTATAAGAACGCAAGCACTTACATCTTTCGTTAGGTGATAAAATCCGCTTCAATGCCAGAGGGACTCGTGCGAACTCGTTTCGTGTCCGTGTATTGTATGTTCCCTGGTTGACATTACAAGGCTTTTAACATTTGCTGTTTTGTTTCTAAGAACTGGGTTTTAATACGTGTAATTTTCTTTCATGTCTACCTTTACAAATTCGAACTTTCACAGTAAAGAGAACCCTGCTCTACATGTACAAGAACCTAAAGCTCCTAAACGTCACTTATTTTAAAAAAGGTAAGCAGCCAGAGTAATCGAAAGTGCAATGCGGTACAGGCGGAAAGCAGAAATACTTCGTTCCATTAAACGACGCCGCTCAAGTACAAACACTTACTAGCACGCACGCCTCAATACACGCGAAGATACGGACGAACACAACAGTATAAAAAGAAAAGGACAAAAAAAATTACCGATGTAGAAATCTCGAAAACGAAGTTGTAAAAGCGTGCGTTATACGGCACGATGGAACTTGCGGGTCCCCCGCGCGTTTCTACTCGGCACACAGACCACGCAGAGAATACGAAGAAGACGACGAAACTGGATCGAGAGCGAAGGCCGACTTCTCGGCACCAACCGAGTGTCACCCGCACGCTCCGGATACGGTGGAAATCAGCTGGGAGAATCTTCGACATCGACCTCGCGCGCTGCACCTAGTTCCAGCGTCGCGTCGCGCCTTCACTTTTTCTTCGGCTTTCTTCTTCTACTTCCTTCCTTGTTCATTTTTATTTCGTTCGTTCACCTTCGGACACAGTTTTCTCCCCCGTAACCCCCAAAATTTCGTAATACGGCTCGCATCCATTTGGCCTATGTGGTACCTCCCGCTCCCTCTTCTCCCGCCCAGTTCTGTAGGCAGCGCGCGTGCGACTTGGAGGCGCCCCCGTGCTGGCTTCATGCCACGGATGGATAGATGTTCACAATGCCTCCCGGTGTGATCGCGAGCGCGGCCGTTGTAGGTGAGAGCCAAGTAGGGTGACCGTTTAACGATGAGTGACCGGCTGTGGAGGTCGCGCCCAGATGTATCGAGTGTGGCCCCGCCACGGTACGTTGTCTAGTGTGGCTATGGTACTCGGTTGCTGATCCGAAGGTCGCGGGATCGAATCCAGGCCTCGGCGGTTGCATTTCGGTGGAGGCGAAATGCTTGAGGCCTGTGTACTGTGTGTCAGTGCACGTTCTAAGAACACCAGGTGGTCGAAATTTACGGCGCCCTCCAGTAAGGCGTCTCCCGTAATCATATCGTGGTTTTCGGACGTAAAACGTCAGAAATGAATGATATATAGAGCGTGAGGAGGATCACAAAGAGAAAGTTCGACAGTTGGCTAACTCTATGTATAAAATGAAGATTTCGTACGTCAATTTTCAAGGCCATTTCACAGTTGTTTCGTATACACAAATAGCTGGCTATATATCTGGGCTCAATATATATCCGTCATCGATTGTATAGCCCGATGTGGGTATACAAGGTGGATGCACGGAATCGAGAGCTTGGAGAATTGGATGTTCTAGGTCGACGGTGTGTATAATCGTACACCAGCACCGCAAAGCGGTGGCCAGCAGAACTAAACGAACATGGAGAAATAACAGGTTTGTGGTGTTGGCTAGGTTCTCAGTTACGGTCACACGGGCCATGTTGTAGGTCTTGAGTGTGTAGAACATTTTTTATGACGAACTTTTTGACAACTTCCTTATTTTTAAGTGTGAATCTTTCGTAAGCCTTTCTGTTAAGCGCGAATCTTTCGTAAGCTATTTCTCGGCAGATTTTAGCCTATGAACCCATTTATAATGTATTCCTCGCTCTACTTCCGTTGAATAAAAAAAATGAAATGAATCATAATCGAGTGAGTTTATTTCCGTCTTCTGTTGTTATTGCTTACAGGCCGTCCTGAAGTTTTTATTCTTTTGTCATGCCCTCTAGTATCTACATAAAAACGGTGACAGCGTGAGCTATAGAAGGAGAATTCAGGCAGTTATCGGGAACAAACAGAAACAAAACGAAAACCGATCGAGCGGAACACAGCCGCATCCAGAAGCTTTTAGAGCGGCTCAATTGCCTCTGCATTTGCAGTTCACCTAAAAGAAATCTAGAGCCTTCGCCGCCAGAAGACGTGAGTAAGTAAAAAGAAGGCAGAAATAAATCGAAGAGCTCGTAGAATACGCAGTTCCGGCACAGCACCACGCACCAGCCGCTTGCGCGACCCAGGGGGTCGTCGCGGTAGGACGCATTCATTACCGTTGCTGTACCAGCGGATAAAGTCGCCGTCCCCATTTGCACTTTCCAATCCAAACAACTCCACTTCCGAAAATCCTCGTACGCTACTCATCCTTGGCCGCTCTCCTGCCTCAGCTAGATATACTGAGCCACTTTTCATGTTCTTAAAGTCCGCCACGGTAATATCGTGCTTATACGGTGCTTAACTGCTGATCCGGTCACCGCGGCCGGTATCAGAACCCTAGTCCTTCGAAGGACTATGGTTCTGATACCGGCCGTGGAGGTCGCAATTTTAGGAGTAGGCAAGAATGTTTACAGGGGCCCGTGTACTGAGCGTTTTTGAGTGCATGGACGTTAAAGAACCCCACGTGGTGAAAATTTCCGGAGCCCTTAATTCCTCTACGGCATGCCCGACACAATCTCACCGTACTTTTGGCACGTAAAACACCAGCAATGATTTCGTCCACCCGAGACTCCCGGGCAATAAAAAAATATTATTGAACTTTACGCCCAAAAACCACAATACCGTTATCGAACACGCCGCATAATGGGGCACACCGGAGCATTTCTGGCCACCTGGGGTATTTCTTAACGTATACCAGTACCTGAGTATAAAGGGGCGCTTCTGCATTCTGCCCCCATGCCAATGGGACGGCCGGGGTTTGGGTATCGAACCCGCGGCGTTGAGCTCAGCAGCGCCATATGTTAGCTAAGAAACCTCATTGGGCGCATCCACAGACTGCTCAAGGACGTTATCAATATTTAACTTGTCTATAATTACTGCAGACTAGCACGTTTTACGAACACGGTGCGATCACCTCTTCGTTGAATGGCTACGGAGATTCAAAGCTTGAAAACACAATCTGCATGTGGACGACAGTCCAGCTTTGGCGGAAGCACATATATCGTAGAATTCGCCACATCAGCGCGCAAGTAAACTGTGCTGCGAATTTCCATTTGCGAGTGGAGCGTTGCCCTGGAAGCCTTTGTTAACCTTTCTTCCATTTGCAGGTGCAACCTTCACTATCTGTTCGAAGGGAAATCGCTAAATAAGAAGGAGTAACGCGGCGCAAAGATCGTGAACACGGAACATCAAAGCAGTGACCTGTGTTCACGGACGTGCTTTCGTGACATGTTTTCTTTTTTTTTTTTTCTGTGCTTATTTCGCTGCCCCTTCTTTGCACGAGCGTAAGTGGACAGATTATAATATTTCCGTACAATTCTTCCGTAAACATGTGGTAATATATGAGCGAATCAAAGAAATCTAGATGTGCGTAAGAGATGCGCTGAAGGAACACATTAAATTAACGTAATGGCTTACAGGATGTTCCGGTAGGTTGCGCAATGAATAAACAGCGCTATAGTCTGCACTTCCCCCGCGTGCCCTCTCTTGTTAATGTTTGCGTCCTTATTTATACGCTACGCACAGTTCTATAAGGCATACAGGAACAGCAACAACAATAACAAACCCATAGAGCTGCTGTACCACGCGATAAAGCCTCGCTAACACGTCGCTGCGTGTCACAAAACGCAACAAAAAACGTCAGTACCGAAAGCGCGCGTGCGTGCACGTTCGCGTGTACACCGTCGGGGGGCGTACCGTTCGCTCACTTCCGGGAGCAACGGTGGCTAGATAGATAGAAGCCGGCGGCGTGCACGCATACACAACCACTCTCTCGCTCTTTCTCTTGCTATCTCTCTATGCATGTTTGTACCTCTTCGACGAGTAACTTGTTCGCGGTGTTACAAGATGGAAGTGCACGAGCGTGCGATGCGCCTCTGCGCTGCCTGTGTCGCGCGCACAGCGCAGGATCGCGTGAACATGACATGGCGACGAAGATCGAGAAACGAGGGAGGCCGCATCGAAATCGAGAGCAGCCCGCCTGTTGCGCGTTGCGATGCGGTGGCGCACGTTTGAGCATACGGTGTGGTTTATATCTGATGATGGTGTCACCGATACGGCTTTTATTTTATTAACGCTTACAGGCTGTAGGAAGTTTACACTGTACGGAAGAACTTGAGAAATAAGAAAACGGGTTGCTTTAACGTGAATGCAGGAAAAGATAACCAGGAACATTCGTTTGACCACGATTTTCGCGTTTACGAACTAGTACGCGGCTATCTTGCATCGATGTAGGCTTAGCGCGGAAGGTGTAAGCGTTTTCGGGCCGCGCACGTATGCATCTAGTACAAATGATTGATTTGTGGGGTTTAACGTCCCAAAACCAGTTCTGATTATGAGAGACGCCGTATGGAGAGCTCCGGAAATTTCGACCACATGGGGTTCTTTAACGTGCACTGACATCGCACAGCACACGAGCCTCAACATTTCGCCTCCATCGAAATGCAGCCGCCGCGGCCGGGATTCGATCCCGCGACCTTCGGATCAGCAGCCGAGTGCCATAACCACTAGACGAACGTGGCGGGGCGCATCTAGTACAATATACACGTGAAATTTATACTTGTTGTACATATTTCCATAAGTGACCCTGCATTTGGCGAACAGTTCTCAGGACACAAATCAGAATTTCTCTGTAGCTGAATCGCAACGCGTCTAATTTATCGGTTCAATCGAAGGCCCGGAAAACTACTACATGCACAGTTCTTTTTCTTTAATGACGGTCTGTTCTTCTGGGAACTGAGGGAATGCAGTTTTGTTGGCAAGTCCCGTATCCGATATATTTTCTGTTCCTGGGCGTACATGCTTTGACGTGTATTACTTCACACAGCTTTAAATATGTTTACGCCCTTGTGTGTTGAGTGAAAGGCAAACATAAATTATTACTTTTTTTCATAGTACAGTCATGCGTCATTGAAGTACCTCGATCCTTCAGTACAGTGGTCGAGTCAGCAAGTACGGACTCTATCATTGCAACATTGATGCCCTGTCGTCGTACAAATAAAGTTAAGTTTTCAGTGACAGACGAGGGTTTTCCCTGCTGTTGCTACAGACTGGATGTGAAGCGTAGTCTATCTTAACGTGCAAGAACGTCGCAGTAAACGTAAATCACCTCACATACAGTATCTCACTGTGGGACCTTGGACATCCTGCGGTATCTGAAACGCTTGTATACCATTACACAAACATTTACTAACAAATGATGGTTACAGCATTCTCGCTGAAGCCAAAAGCTACTAAAGACGGACACTGACCTGAAAAGCGAAGAATTGATTGCCTTACCAATCAACAAGCCACAGTGAACTAGCTCAAACGCCGCGGGGCCTTCGCAAATTTCCCCAATCTACTCCAAGCACGTTATATGGCAGTGTTTATTCTCTGAGATTCGCTATCTTGTTTGCCATCTAAAACTGAACGAGAACCGAAGGAATCCTGCATTTTTACAACTTCTAATAAAACTCGGCGTAGCATTTTTTTTTTTTTTTGGACTGCATGTATTGCACAAATCCGGGATCATCACCTGCAGTGAAACTATCACTTCTATTCTTCTCCTTTTTTTTAATTTTAGTTTTTCGTCTATTTCGTCGTCTCATCGACATGGTACTTCGAATTCTGATCTCTACTTCACTCTTAACCCATCTTCCTTTTTAAAAAACAAATAAGCGTGCATATCTAATTCAAATACGACTGCAAGGTCCCCCAAAGACATGCAACGTGAAACACGAGTTCGGTTCAAAGAAGAAAAAAAAGCGAAGGAGGGTAGGATAAAAGACAAGAACATTAGAGCGCGAAAGGCAGTAGAACTGCTTGTAGACGATACAGAAAGGAGACAAGACGATAACAAGAGAAAAGCAAACCCGGGGAAAGCTTGGAATGACGAGAAATCCCGACTCAAGGATGTCTCGTCCTCGATACGTTAATTGCCGGGGTGCCGCGCAGCCGCCTGTACAGGGTCCCAACAAAATCCCAGCAGCGATAAGCTTCGCCACAAGCACGAGCACTGATACCGCATGTTCCTCTGCTTTATCGTCAGCATCATCAGCAGCCACATCACTACCACCACCATCGTTATCATCATGATCATCATCGTCATAGTGTGTCACCTTCTCTACATGTGCTTATCTTCATTGCGAATGACCTAATAATGTCAAAGAATGGCCTAAGGGCCCTTATGGATTGCACTAATGCCTAAGACTGTCTCACACTGACCCAATGGTCCTAGTCAGTCTTAACAACGCTTAAAAATGACCTAAGAATCTTAATAAATACTAATAATGCCTGAGAATGACTTAAGAATCCTAATTAATCCTATGACGATTTAGAACAGGGAATGTCGCAGGAGCCAACGTTTCGACAAGTGCACTTGTCTTCGTCAGGGCGGCGACTGTCTTCTCCAACGTTCAGACATGCAGGAACGCTGGAGAAGGCAGTCGCCGCCCTGACGAAGACAAGTCCACTTGTCGAAACGTTGGCTCCTGCGACATTCCTTGTTCTAAATCGCATTTTGCGATCTTTTCATCGATTCAAGCATCCATCTTCCCCTGAACTTCTCTTCTAGTGGTAATTAATCCTAAGAATACATGGGAACCGTATAAGAAATCCCAAGGATGGCCTAGGAATGGTAGCTTAGCACGTGCCAGGGTTGTGACAGCTACAGTCCACCTGACCGCTTTCCACTTTATAATGTGTACAGATAATGTATCCAGGTATATAGGTACCACTTGTAGCGAGGGACGTCTCTGGGCTCATAAGTTGTGCCGAGTTAATGCAATGACCCTGGCTAGTTGCTGTGTGTATTAAAGTCTTGCATAATAAGGTGCACAATAGATTGCACAGGGTTGTCTGAGACCTTAATATACCCAGTCACTGGACTTTGAATTGTACAATGCATGTCTGAGATGCCTGACGAATGTCCAGTAATACACTAAAGCTGGGACTTCTGAACCTAAGCAAGAAACCAAAGAAATATAAAAAATTCGAGAAATAAAAATGTAACCTGAAAGCAAATTCATTGTAAAGTGTGTCAGGTGCCGGCTCTATGGCGCGTACGCAAACAATTTGCGTCGCAGGCAGTTGATTGCAGCCGTTGGACGAAATTCTTCGAGCTGTTGTTGAGAAGTAGAACACGCCGCCGTGGTTGTCGACAAGCCCTGTATACATATGCGTAAGTGCGGAGATACGAAGCTGGTTCAGAACTATAGCGTGCGGAGCGTAGCAAACTAAAAACCTCAACAAGAACACCGAAAACCAGAAGGGCAGAAAGCGCCCTCGGGTTGTCGATCGTAGCGTAGCGTGTCTATGTTCAATGAGGTGATGCGGCTATTTGCACTGTTCTAGTTGTACCGATACGTAGACTCAATAAATCCCTGCCCACACACACCAATTCATGATTTTTCTCCTTGCTAGGGTATACAGCGTGGAGTCGGAGCTTAGGTATAATACGTGCAATACAGAAGTCGAAGAACAAGACAGGAAAAACCATCACCGACTATTGGCATGTCCGGCTGGTTGCTTTCGAACACTCTTCAGAGCGCCCTCGTCTGTTGTAGGTGTGGGAAAAGATTGGATAGAAGGTAAGAAATGAAAAAGAGAGAGAACCAGATAACGTGCTGCTGTTGTTATACGGGGTTTAACGTCCCAAAACCACCTATGATTATGAGAGACGCCGTAGTGGAGGGCTCCGGAAATTTCGACCACCTGGGGTTCTTAACGTGCATCGTACAGCACACGGGCCTCAACATTTCGCCTCCATCGAAATGCAGCCGCCGCAGCCGGGATTCGATCCTGCGACCTTCGGATCAGAAGCCGAGTGCCATCACCACTAGACCACCGTGGCGGGGCGCATCTAGTACAATATACACGTGAAATTTTTACCCTTTGCACGGTCTGTGCACGTGATCACTGTAAATATCATAATCACCACTAAACACCTGGAGTAGCAAGCCAGGCCACCAACCAGGCTGACATATCCGGAGTCATTAATAAAATATTCTCTCTCTATGAACAACGTTAGGAAACAAGGTACGTACAAACACACATAGGCACGTATGAACAAGCGCACGCGGAGAAATTTTGGCACAAAAACAAACAACGAGCTGCCACCGGCGAAATGAGGTACACATAAATTAACGTAAGCGGCTGCTAACCTGACCCGACTACGACAATGCGTAATGAATTCAGAGCACGGAACAAGGGACAATTAGAAAGAGCAGCTCACACATGCAACAAGTGCTAATGGCATTGTCACTGCCATAAGTAAACAAGAATCGCTATAAGCACCCGAGTGATTTATCAGGCTAACGGCAATACCCATTGTGCCTAAACGACATTTTCTTTCTCACTATCTTGAGCATCCGCGAGCTCCATGGCACAAATCGGGCCACAAACTGGCACAACTACTGCTTTGTTCGCGACATACACGATAGCTTGCGCGTGCGCTTCGCAAAAAACAAAACAAAAACACGAAGTTGAAAGAAAGGTATAAAAAGTCGGCCGTCACCCCATGCACGATTCCGATCAGCCGGCGCAACAATGCGCAGCGCGATGGCAACAGCGATGGCAACATCGAGGCCCGTCGGTGACGTCACGGAGGGGCGCCTGCGCGTATCGCTTCCATTGAAAATTGAGAGAACGAGCGCGAACCAGCTCCGGTATATACGCCGCTTCGAACGGTGCACGCATGCAGGCCTCCGGGAGGGGACAGGAACGAGATCGCGGTCTCGATATATCGAATCGACGATCTTTATAGCCGCGCCTTCCGTCACGACAATGGCCTCCGAGATAGTGGATAGTGATTTCTAGGGTTTTACGTCCCAAAACCACGACGTGATTATGGACAGACGCCGCAGTAGAGGGCTCCGGAAATTTCGACCACTTGGGGGGTTCTTTTAACGTGCACTGACATCGCACAGTGTACGCGGGACTCGACATTTCAGCTCCATCGAAATGCAGCCGCCGTGGCTGGGATTTGGTACCGTGGACACTTGGATCAGCAGCCGAGTGCCAAAGCCACTAAACCGTTGCTAGTATGGAGAATCCTGCGAAATTCGGCGGCGATTTAGCGGTACTTGCGAAAGTTTTGCGTCCGCATTACCTTTATCCGCATCTATTTACCTTCAGTTACCTTGAGCATCAATACTCGCCTTATAATTGAGAGCGGCAGTGAGCGGCAGCCAACGTTAAAGCCATGGCTGTTATTGCCAAAAAAAAATAATAAATGCGTTGTATACATGGAAGAGAAACGCATTAGCATTGCATTTTATTAGATCGAATTACCCAATAATAACCACTCTGATTTTGCCAACCGACCAAGTGCTCCCATCCACGGTGGTCTAACGGCTCTGCCACGCGTCTGCTGATCCAAAGGTCGCGGGATCGAATCATGGCCGCGGCGGCTGCACTTCGATGGAGGCAAAGTGTTGAAGCCCATGTACTTAGCGATTCAGTAACCTGAAGGTGCCGCAAGTTTCCGGAGCCCACCGCTACAGCGTCTCTTATAATCATACCGTGGTTTTGGGACGTAATACCCCAGAAATTAATCGATCAACCGAGCACGTGCTTGGTTGACGTCGCTGTTTTACCTCTTCCTTTGTTTCTCTCTCTCTCTCTCTCTCTCTGACGTCAGAAATAAAACATTGCACATCATCATACCCCCGACAGGAAATGTGGTTTGGAAGTGGCGTACCTGCGAAATCATGCCACCGTGTCCGATTGCTTCCGAGCACAGCGTTGACTAAAGGCAACAGAAAGCTGGTAGAAGCTCGGCAGACTTTCTACACAGTACCAACACTCAGGCGCACGCGTAGGCTCTCAGTATCCGGCACATACTGTACACGTCAGCCGGGTGCAATATCGGAGAGCGAGCGGCGAGGCGACCAAGGCTTTTTCGCAATTCAAGGCTCCTCAATCTGCGAGGCGATCGTCGCACGGAGAAAGCGAGACACTGCAACCCGGATTCGTCGCGTTTTCGCGTGCCGCCGTCGTCGCTATCGGAAAACGCGACACGTATACGGTATATGAGAACGCGTGGTGACGAGCGAGCGCCGGTGCTGACCCACAAAAGAGTGCCGCACGCTACCGGAGCTATGCACAAGGCCTGCCAAAAGGGAAGCAGAGGTGTATAATCTAGCATTTAGACGGCAATATTGTGAAGCTGTGGCAATAATGATCGTTTTATTAAGCCCTGCGGCTACGGAGAACGGCTCGCCCACTCCAAGGCACAGATCGAACTCTAGTTAACCCACAACAAATAATAATGAACAAACCCAGACAGACAGACAGACAGACAGACAGACAGACAGACAGTTAACTTTACTGAATCCTGAACTACCGTAAGGACTCCCTAGTGGGAGGCCGTTGTACCTGGGTGATGTTTATTACGTACAGATGAAGTAGAATAGCCTAAGGAATACTCACAATATTATTTTAAAGAAAAATTATATTACATTAGTTATTATATTTTTACAGCTTTATTAATTCACTGTAACTTAATTACATTACAAATTACAGGTGGGCCAAAAGTAATGATATCACGGGACTGCGACTTTTGAAAAGCAGTGAAGTTACATTGAAGTTAACGAAGTTTTTCAGGCATGTACAAGCTCATGTACGCTTTGCCTACAGCACATATACATTTGCAGCACATACGTGTGCCGTTTCTGCGGGCCTGCCTTGTCCTCAAACTTTATGTTGGTGATTTTCTTATAGCATAAGGGGAAGCGGACGTGCTATGTCGTCGTCAAAAGTAGTTGGGAAGCTAATGAGCATGTTCCATGAAATTACTGGCTTAATGTAGTTCCCTGCATTACCAAATTAGCAGCCCTCAAAGGTAACTGCATTACTCATTGCAGATAAAAGCAGTTTAATTACTGTAGTTTCATTATTACAATGTGATTACTGCAAAGTGTGATATCTAGAGCTCTGTATCTTAAGACATGCTTGTAGACACCATTGCTGATATAATGGTAAATTACATGTCATGGGGAGATGCCTTCGTAATGCATTGCACGTGCAGAGAAGATTATAATAATGACGATACGATGATTAACTGAAGATGTGGTGTGGAATAAGCGAAGCCTTTCGGGTACTGCCATCTTTGTCAAAGCTGCGAGTTCAAATGCTAAACCGAGATGGCCGAAGGAAACAGCTTCCTGCAGTTGAATTCCTGCTGGATTGCATGATTCGCTGTTTTGCCAACAAGCACGTGGACGAGTGGCTTCGCGCGCATCCATCCATAAAACATCAAGTAATTAGTTAATGACTCAGTCATATGGAGGCGGTTTGTCGGATTCAAACAAAGAGGGTCTTTCAGTCGATAAGATTTAGTTTGGCGGTCATTATAATCTATCTTAACGTAATCTGTGTCCTTAAGTCATTCAGTTGAGAAAGGTGCCATCAGGTCGGTCTGTCTGTCAATCAACCAAGTCACGCAGTCGTCAAACAGGTCAGTCATGCAGTCACTATCAGCCAGCCAGTCAAACAGAAACAGCAAAGTTAAACACCCGGCCTCCACAAGTCATGGTGTGCGGGCTAACCAACCGTTCACTCTGTCAACCGTTTCATGAATCAGTCAACCAATCAAACGGCCAATCAGTCAACATGTTGTTCTAACCGCTACAGAACTGGCCGCCCTGAGGACGCCTATCATCCCCGCATCATTGTAGGCCCATGCACTTTCATATACCACCGCTCCGCGACGACCTCCTTTCCCAGCTTATTCTTTATTCTGAATCTAAGATACTTTCTCTGCCATTTCCTCCGATGGCACGACGTCACGAGCGGACTTCAACTTCCGTTCGACACGACACAACTTTCGCGCACGCGAGGATAAGGAGCGCTATGCGAGTGGAGAAAAGAGGGGCTGGCTGTGGGTCAGCAGGTAAGCGAGGCGAGTTCAGGTCACGCAAGACCCGGGACAACAAGGCTACACGCGGCAAGGTTGACACATCTGGGCTAGTTTATACGATTCCGCGCTGAAAATGAGGTAGCGCGAAACAAGCGGACAAAGAACAAGCGCCTACGGTGTCATGTCCTCCCCGTTCTTGCTTTTTTTTTCTGCGTTATCTTCTACAAGCGACATGCCGTCCATCGTCACTATGGCTTGTCGAAATCGCTGCGTCCGGTCGCCGTCGACGAAAGGGAAGCCTCGATGTCTGCGCCTCTTTAGAATGACAACTACGCCGCTGACATGCGACACCGGCCAGATGCGCGCAGCTCATCATGCCGCTGCATTGTCGTATTATGCAAGTGCGAGAGGCGAGCGGGGCTCGTATTAATGTATGAGCCAGCCACCCTCCCGGTATCCGAAAGGTTTGATCCGTAACCTATGTCTCTCTGTGAAGGATCTTGTGCTGTGTCTTCTGGCTGGGGTAGCCCAGACACATCTACGTGCCAGGGACGTCCCAGGGACGCTGTGTCACACATCTACGTGCAACTGCACGAACTTGCCGCTGGGTTGTTCACTGCCCGTTATGGATGCAGATGCATTCTGTCTGCTACGAGGGCGTGTTCTCGCAACCGGAACATTTCCGTACCCTACTGACAGCTGCTATGCGCTACAGTTCAACGGCTGGCTATGTTCCCTTGCAGAGATTTATGCAACACCATATAGGCGGACAGCCCCCTCCCCACCAAAAAAAAAGAAATTCTCCAGCCAACGATTAACTCCGCATCCTCACACGTTCGCGTTCTGGTAAAACGATGGGTAACACCCCTACAAAATCGAAATTCTGGATAAACACCTGTTCCCTTGCTACTGTTCAACAGGTACCACAAAACACTGGTTCAGTCTATATTCAACATAGGCGTTGTAGCATAGATATATCGCATACGAAACATGACGCCTTATGGCAATGGTCTAGACATATACGTGTCCAGGCTGCCCAATTCCAGTAATGGACGTAGATGTCCATCGCCCGCTGTACAGCATAGTGAACAAGCAGCCTGTACAAGTTACGAAACGTCCATAATCGCATTTGACTTGGCGCGTGACAGCAATTTCCATTCAATACAACACACTACCTGACCAGAGGAGGTTTTGTCAACTTCTTGACTGCACGTTTGGGCCTCGAATCGGAGTGCTTCCGTGCTCCCACTGAAAGCTGGTCTACGATGCAGTTTCACAGCTAGCAATGACCACTCGCTGCATGTCAACAGGTTACCACGAAACGTTGATTCAATCCACAATAGACACAGGCCTCGCAGCACACATAAATACATACAAACCATCATGCCTTATGCAGATCCTTCGTCGATGCTCTGAAGACGGATCCTCTTTTCTTATCTTTTTTTTTTTTTTGCCTCGCTGAAAACGATGGGATTCGGCTAGTTCGCCCAGTCGGAAATTCGGGCGAATGCGTCCAGCCATCTCTCTCGCTCAAGAAAAAAAAAATAAAGAAAAGACGACGTGAAAGCGAAGAGTAAAATATCAAGAAGCAACCGCTCGAAGAAACTCGTCCCCTGTCCCCGCCTTGCATACGAGTACGTAGTACACGTCGCACTTGTTCCGGCTTCTACTGTGCGTGTCGCGTATCCGTGAGAGGGTGATTGCTTCAGCCGTTGGAGTGCGGCTTCGGCGACGAATGCGACGCCGTTTTGTTCAGGAGGCATGGGGAAACACGCATGCCCACTTGGGCGCGGCACGGATACAAAGAAAAAAAAAGTAACGATCAAAAGGGCACTGCGGCGACAGGACGACTAAATGCGAAAGAAATGAGGGTGTGCGTGATGGAAGGAGCTGGCAGGCTGCGGATGGCAACGGACCAATCGATGTAGCCGAGTGTGCGTGGAGCGGTTCCCGGAGGCCAGTAGTACAACCGCCCTTCGAACTTTTTTAAAAAGAAAAGTCACATCCAAGAAGTAAGAAAGTCGGTCAGCACCTGCACCGACGGCTCAGAGAGCACGCGAAGTAAGAACAAACGCTCCAGGGATCGCTTTCCGTGCAACACAGGGCTTCATCGTTAGGACTACATAGCGATTACACGATGGGTTGTCGTGTCAACGATGAACTCAGAGTGAAACGTCTCACTTATGGTGCGAAGCCCTGTCATGATCGGCGCGATTCGCCGGTGGCAACGGGAGCTATAGGCGTTATCCGGACGCGGAAATTTGTCGGTGTGTAGAGGTGCCAGCCAGAATGGTCTCTTGACTGCGTGCTGACGAAATGGGAGCACGTAGTCGTATACACGCAAGTGAACGCTTCTATAGGGCAGCGATTTACTTGGCACATGGAACCGTTGTGGTAGAGGTGCCGTTCGGCCGACGGGCCGATGCACGGCGAGCTTACGGATAAACTGGTAAGAACCGGTAAGAACAGTTTTCTGGCTATATCCAAAAAAAGTATTGCACGGCCCCTTCAATGGCAAATCGCCACTGAAGAGCCCCGTAAGGTTAATTAAAGGATATTAAAGAGAAGGATGACATCCCTTCCGTTTTCAGCGCAAAGCTACAAGGAAATCTATACGGCTGTCTCATGTCAGAGGGTCCGAACCCGGTACCAGGACGAATTTTGTTAGGCAAGAAGCTTTTCTTTCTGAGAAATGAATTTTCTTGCAGCTCTGTGCAACACCCGGCTGGATGTCAAGTTTCCCTTTCAGGCACAGTATTAATGCCTCACTCGCCAAAGCAATATAGTGCTCAAAGACCGCAACACATTACCGCTCTATTTGGCGCGCATACGTATATAGCGAACGCACCGGCTTTTACGTTGCGGACCTCCTCAACAACAGAATGGCGCAGTAAATAGGGGTCCAAACGTGCGATTCAAAGCCAAATCTTCCGATGCTAAATTTGGGTACATTAAATCAGCAGCACGTTTCTCTCTTTGTGTGATAGTGAAGAAACTGTCTCGTTCAGACATCACATGTAAGCGTTAACGAGCAAGGAGGAGGAATCTTCACGGGAAAACTTGTCATCCAACAATCTGTGCACAGTACGAATCCGCGGAGGAAATCCGCATGAAAGTGCATATGCTGTAAGCAATATGGCCGACACATGGCCTCGAAGTCTGCCGCTGTGCGGCCGCATTTGGAATGTCTCCCTCACTGAAAAGCGGCGCTTTCATCAACATATTTTCGCCCACCACGGTGGTCTAGCGGCTACGGCACCAGGCTGCTGATTCGAAGGTCGCGGGATCGAATCCCGGCCGCGGCGGCTGCATTTCCATGGAGGCGAATCGTTGAGGCCCGTGTACTGTGCGATATCCGTGCACGTTAGGGAACCTCAGGTGGTCGAAATTTCCGCAGCCCTCCACTACGGCGTCTCTCATAATCGTGGGGTGGTTTTCAAAAGTAAAACCCCAGAAATCAATCAATCAAGGTATTTTCGTTTCACGAGTACTGCGGTATGCTTTGCCTACCCTGTGCACTTTTATCTCGAGTTACGCGTGAAAAGTTTCATTTCTCCACACGTCTACTTGGACTACTATCTTCCAAGCATCCTGAAAGACGGTGCATTGACAGACAGCCAGTCTGTAGAGTGCTGTGGTACACGTTCCACGAACGCTGTGTAGCAACAACGCAATGTCCAGCAACAGGAACACCACATTATTCTTTACCACACTGATCGGGAGTAGCATCGTGTCGAGCTCTGTAGCCAGGCAAATATTGTCCTCACTGCACCGCTTCGTAACAATATCTCGCAATAATCACTGAAGAACCGCTCTCTCCTGCTGTTCATAACTACCGCAGCACCCTCTATAGATTAAAGATCTGCGCGTGAGATCCTGAGGAACCGTAACGCCTCACAAAACGCTGCTGTCCTCCATATCAAGCGTAACGCTATCCTATGCGCCCCTGGGGGGCAACGGGAACGCCCCTGCCTTGTAGGAAGCACCTATCGCGTCTTCCTGAGGACGAGCACCTAGCTTCTCAGCGGAGAACTACCACAGACTGGCGCAGACGCGCTCGAGAAAGCTTTGCTTCCACCTCGTGTGTACGTACACACACCTACGGATAATAGGAGCGTGCGAAACTGCCGCCAGGCAAAGAACACCGCATTCTTCAGCTCATAAGTACCGTGCACTACTGAGTGAAAGCTCGTCTTCTGCGGCTCCTGAAGGCCCACCCGTCCCAAAAGCCACAGCCGTAACATTGTAAGCTTCTTCGTAAGACTCCTTTCTTCGAATTTATCATCTGGTAACAGAAGTTTTGTAGACGTCTTGAACAATAACAAAACGCGTCCGAAAGCTTCAGCAAACCGTTGCGAAAGCAACCTTCCAATCACTTCATTATCGCTAAGACATGCCGCACATTTCCTAGAACTGTCCTGGAGTGTCTCGTCTTGCGAAAGAGGTTCTTCAGTTCTAGTCGCCTTCGGCGCGCCCGAGCAGAGCACGCTTAGGAACTGCATCCGAAAGAAAATCCGAACAACGCTTTTGGTCGCTTCACAAGCCACGTCATTGTGCTTTGCTTTCCAGCTACGAGACATCAAAACCATTAGCACTGTATCATGCCGTCACAATTTTATCAATGACTCCAACTCCAGCTCTTCAACAACACGTTACTTGCCACGTTAAAGTGACTCCTTTAGTTGGGGAACGTACATGTTCTTCGTAATCCTTCGGCGTGTATGGTAGAGCTTGGACAACACTGAAGGCATGCTTCAGCCCTCCTTCCTTCAAAGGTCCACACTGCACGGAACTACATCGTGGACCGAAGTATACGTGCGTTACAGACAGCGCGTGCTTCGCGCTTGCTCGCGGAAGGAAGTGAGCCCGACGCCGGCTAGGAAGGAAGAAGCGGCACAACAAGCTCGCGTACGCACATGCCATGCCTATACAACGGCGCGTGTGCGAACGCCGCGTCCGTCTCCTAAGGCAGCGAGGCGCGCCCAGACGCACTTAAAGCATTATTTCGGCCGACCTTTGGCCGCTGAGATGGTATTCGGAGCCGAGCTCGGCAGCCTCCTTCCCTTCACCGCGCGCGAGATGCGTGCTTGTTGCAGAGCAAGGCGACGCATGCGTCGCTTATGCCACGTAATTGTTTCAAAACGGGCCCCATGTAACGAATGCGAAGTAGGCTGGGAGGAAGTTGTGAGGGAACACGTGTGGTACCGAGGAAGGAAACGGACGTAGCGCAGCTCTTGTAAGTCGCGGCGGGAAGGCGCAGGCATGCACGCGCCGGATCGTCTGCAAGGACTACTGACGAGGTCGACCATGCAGTTCAGAGGATGTTAAGTAGACGCCTAGAAGTAGCCGAGCAGGCGGATCATGCATAAGGATTGCGTAAGTCCTGCGGACGTGTTCGGTGAACGAGTACTCGATTGTTTATGCTGGCACTATACATATCTTCATGGGCCGACTCTGATACCTAAGTTCTAGGAAAAGGAAGTCTGTCGGTTTCACCAGTCGCCTAACCAGTCAG
Source organism: Hyalomma asiaticum (assembly GCA_013339685.2). Taxonomy (NCBI): domain Eukaryota; kingdom Metazoa; phylum Arthropoda; class Arachnida; order Ixodida; family Ixodidae; genus Hyalomma; species Hyalomma asiaticum. Next base: position 21,914,196 of record CM023489.1, read on the forward strand.
TCGGTCAGTCACCCGCTTAGTCAGTCACCTAATCACCCTGTCAGTCAGTCAGTCAGTCAGTCAGTCAGTCAGTCAACTAGCAGCGTAGTCAGCCAGTCGGCTAATCGTGCGGTCGTCACTGATTAATTGATTTTGGGGTTTTGCGTCCCAAAACCATCGTCGGTCACTCAGTCAGTCGTCTAGTTGAACAGCCAGTCGGTCACTCGGTGAGACAAAGGCGTAGTATCGCAGTCAGTCAGTCAGTCAGTCAGTCAGTCAGTCAGTCAGTCAGTCAGTCAGTCAGTCAGTCAGTCAGTCGTTCGGTCAGTCTACTGAATCCGCTAATTAGTCATTTAATCAGTTCGCCGGTCACTTGAATAGCGAGCCAGCCACTCCTTTAGTACATCGGCCGCTCAGGCAGTGAGTCAGTCAACAAAGAAAATGAGCACATAACCCATCCTCTGTGCCGAGTGCTCCGACACCCTGTGTGACGTCTCCTCGCTGGCTCCCGTTCTAAAGGGCCTTTGCCCAAGAGAAAACTAGTTGATGCAAACACACTACAGCTGAAAAGTGAAAAACAGTTGACTGTACAGCCGATTTCCAGTACCAGTTCCGATAAATTTCCACACACGCCAGCGCAAAGAAACAAAGGAGGAGGAATGCTGCAAGCGGCTAGGCGACGTTTCGATAAGTGCGTACTTGCCTTGATCAGACTGGTAGCAAGTCTCGTCGTTAAAAACGCTGATGTCCATGCTCTTCCAGAACTCCTCTACAAGGCATACGGTTACGAATGCATACGGATACAAGGTATATGAAGTCCAGAACGAAAAAGCCAGCGATGAGAAACTACAACGCGACCACTTGCCGCAGCTAGGGAAGCGAACAAGGTTTGAGCTTCAACGTAGCCGTAGATATCGCCCATGGTTGCCTTCAAGGCGAAGACACTAGCCTCTTAACACAACATCGTTCTAAGTTGAGGACTCCACCCTCGTTTCTTACGTTCCCACGGATATGTGACTATAGCTCGGTTCTTTTCCTTATCGGAAACGTATGTGTACTTGCATATCTTTACACAGCACACCAGCTCATACTATGGGAACGCTTAGTTGAGCATTGCGGCACTTTCTAGCTACAATACAGTTCCGTTATCTTTGTTTCGGCAGAACGGAGGAACAAAATATGCGCGAGACCTCCGGATGTTACACCGTATATAGTGCATGCAAAACACACCAGCGCGATCTCTGTCTTCCCGAAGACACGTTACAAACATATCATACAAGGTTGGTGCGACAAAATCGCACTGAATGTCGTTGCTGCGACATACGCTTTCCCTGCGACACCTTCATGCCCGCTGAAACTTGCAAGGCTGTCCATGGTACACGACGCTATATCCGAAGCAGCCATTGTAAAAGAGTGAAGCAGAACGCTGAAGAATCTATGTCGTGAGAAACAAGAACACGACACGTTTGTCAGTCGACCTGATGAAGTCACATAAGTAGACAATGACTTTCTCGCGTAGGCCGAGCAATTTGCAATGCAACGATTTGGTCGGCGCCGTAAAAATGAAACGACCCCTCTCTCTTGTTTCTTCCGTGTCCTCATTTGTATAGTCTCATTGCACTCACGAAGGTTTGACACTCCACTCGTGAGACACGCCCCAGTTGAACATAAATGTGTACAACGGCTGTCAGCATACCGCAGGCTGCGAAGTGAGAGACTGACCAGTGAAAACGGGTTACATGATTTCGGTTGGCTGATTTGCATTGCCTGCATGAGAGAGAGGAAGAAAGAAGAGGAGAAAGGCAAGAAGCTAGGTTAACAAGAAGCTGGCATCCGGTTTGCTACCTTGGGCACGTGTAGCAAAAAGGAGTGGGAAAGTGGACAGAGAAAGAGGGGGAAAACAAAACAGAGAGAGGCAACATTTGTAAAGAAAAAAATAAACAAGACTGCCGCTCGCTAGAACAGTAGCGCTTGCACAGCCCTTTTCTGCCACGTTAGGTTCAGTGTGGCATAGGGTCCTCTCTTAGTTCCGAGAGGCCTCTCATCCAGCTGGTCCCGCCATGGTGGTCAAGAGGCCATGGCACTGGGCTGCTGATCCGAAGGTCGCGGGATCAAATCACGGCGGCTAAATCGCGGTTATGGGACGTGAAACCCAAGAAATCATTACGATTATCTCATCCAGCTGGTCGGACGCGTTGTAAAGAGGTTATCTCTGTCCACCGTAGTGCGGGCGCTCGTACAAGATTGTGTTCCATAGAATCTTCATCGAGTAGTCACAGGCTCCGGTTTCGGTGCAACAACCTTTGGATACACTGTACCAGCTGCGGGTTAGGTACAAATAATGACCGCAATAGCGTACTGTCTTTATCGCATGCTTGATGCCAGCGCCAGCCCGCCGCGAGCTGTGACGTCACTAAACAGGATGACAACAACTGGAGTCAGTATTACGTATGCATGCTCCATTACATTAGGGCGTGAGCAAACGAATCTGGTCCACGGCGCGGTGAGACGCTGGTTGAGTTACGTCATACGGGTAACCTGCCACAACTTCCATTACGTTTAAACGACCTTTTCCCCCGGTTAACTTTCCAATACGCACGTCATTGATCTGTTTTCTCACTCCTTCTGGTGCGCAGCATACGTAATTGATTAATTTAGATATATTTTCTCTGCGTCCGCCTCCCTGTGTGTCCTTACGCAAGGGAAAACCCATATACGGCTAACTTTGGTCCAGCTAACTTGAACTGACTAATACAGTTCGGCTAGCTGTAGTCACGCTTTTCGAATCGATCCGCAGCCGAACGTACGCGCTGACCATCGGCTTCGGCGGAGCGTGAAGGAATAGAAAAGAAACAAAACAACGGTTCCATTGCAAGAGAGGAATCCAGGCGCGTCCGTTACAGTGTTGACGGTGGTTCCTTGCGGTGCTCGTTACGCATGGGCGGTTCGAATGCGTGTACCGAGCAGCAGGGCGTGTGAAATAAGGTAAGTCGGTATCGCAATGGACACGGGCGGCTGCAAATCACTTTCTCGCCAAGGACGTCGCCACTGGCTCAAAGACAGACCACGTGAGCTCTGGCTTACCATGTAAGTTCCGGGTACGTCCAACGATAGCTCCCTGGACGGTGCCGTATTGCATCTTGGAGTGTCGTAAATGTGGGTGTTACCACCATCCCTGTCTCCAAGGGCGTCGCTATTGGCTCGAAGACAGACCACGTGAGCTCTGTCTTACCAGGTACGTTCCGGGTACGTCCAACGATAGCTCCCTGGACGGCGCCATATTGTATCTTGGACTGCCGTAAATGTGGGTGTTACCAACATCCCTGTCTCCAAGGGCGTCGCTATTGGCTCGAAGACAGACCACGTGAGCTCTGTCTTACCAGGTACGTTCCGGGTACGTCCAACGATAGCTCCCGGGACGGCGCCATATTGTATCTTGGACTGTCGTAAATGTGGGTGTGAACAACTTCCCCGTCGAAGAAGAAGCACTACAGAGGCAGCCATGCCTGCATCTGCACTCCCGCGTAATTATCCAGAATGGGAGTTCTTCCAACCTTAACAATAATAATTTCTGGGGTTTTAAGTCCCAAAACCAGCTGTGATTATGAGAGACGCCGTAGTGGAGGGCTCCAGAAATTTTCACCTCCTGGGGTTCTTTAACGTGCACTGACATCGCACAGAACACGGGCTTCAACATTTCGCCTCCATCGAAATGCAGCAGCCGCGGCCGGGATTCGATCCCGCGACCTTGGAATCAGCAGCTGAGTGCCATAACCACTAGACCACCGTGGCGGGGTGGGACAAGCCGTCCTAAAGTAGTGCTGATGGAAATCGGACCCAAGACATTGCGGCGCTACTGGACTGTGCGAGCGAACAACTGAATGATTAACTCGTTCACTTCAACGTCTCAAGCAATGCAGTCGCAAGAAATCACCTCCGCTAAAGCCAGACAACTTTAGAGGTCGACTCATGCCAACGGCTAAAAACCTTAGCGAAGTTTACAGTTAAGCTCCACCAGGGAAAGCTGTTTATCATGTGACAGATTACAAACGCCGTCACGCACTCTAGTTCGCAAGAAGCCTTACGGGGCTACTCATTAAGCAAACGCGAATTTTTATTGCTCCAGCAACATTTCAGCAATGACACACATTAAACGGAGCTCCGTTTTGCTGATTTGAGCTACCAGGACAACTTAAATCCCATACACAAGCGTGCTTTTCCTTTTGCTGCCATTAAAAAGTCGACCGCCAAGGCCGCGTCCACAGACTATCTCTACCTAAACCACCCATAAAAACCATCCCGTACGACTTTCTAAAGACCGCGAAGATATAGTCCTTCCAACGGCTGCATGTATGACTCACGCTCACCCCATATGCCTGCGCGCAGTAATGCATAACGGCTACCCGCATTGGTTTATACGGCGCGGCAGCTGCATCCAGACTGGAGGCGATTGTCATGCGAAGCGCGTCGTCGCGTACAAGGCGCGCTCGGCGGCGGCCGACGACGTCGCCAAGCTGATAAGAAAGCGTCTTGCGGCGCGCGGTCGGCGACGTCTGAGATCGCCCCGAGGCTACGGCACCCGTTACTCGACCTCGGCCTCGCTCTCCGCTAGCTGCGTCTCTCGTTCACCCAATAAGCCTATAGAGCACATCTAGGCCTTATGATATCCTCGTAATATACACCTTGGATTACTGCAGGCAAGACCTATTGCTTGCCCATGGCAAATCTCGCGATTCCAGTTATAATATTACACGCTGTGCAAAGATAGGCTACTGTGGTAAACGAGTAGAAAACGTATGTAGCTTTCTTGACAGGAAAAGAGGGAGAGAGAGAGAGAGAGAGAGAGAGAGAGAGAGAAAGGGGAGGAAAGACAGGGAGGTTAACCAGAGGAGATCTCCGGCTGGCTACCCTGTACTGGGAAAGGGGAATGAAAGAGGGAAAGAAGAGAGTTGAGGGACATATCACCATCACTGTCACTTGTCAGGGCACTGTCACAATCGGTCAACAAGTCCTGTTTGTCGAATAAATCTTGACAACAAGACTACAACAAAGCAAGGCGAGTGCTTTACGCATTTTCTACTTGAGCTTGACGTCGCACATTCTGTTGGTCACCGCGGTGGTACAGTGGTTACGGGGCCTGTCTGCACGGCACGAAGGGCATGGGTTTCACCCCGGCCACGGAGGATGCAGAAGAGGCAAATAGTAGAGGTCCTATGAGGGTGGCTATGTGGGCTTGTTGGTATGTCACCTTGCATAGAATGTTGCAACTAGAGGCCCGTGCACTTTGTGATGCCAGCGCACATTAAAGATCCCGGGGCTGTCAAAACTTCCGGAGCCCTCGACTACGGCATATGTCTCAGCAGGGTTATTCTTCTTAACGCTGAACCCGTAAAACATGCCTTTAAGTTCCAAGACATTCCCACAGAATGTTTCGCAACAAATATTTTCCTCAACGAAACGACGATCGAACTGTTTAAAGGGAAACTTGAGCGGTATTCGTGGTGGTGTTCGTGTTTGAAAAGCCACAAGGCTAAACACACAAAGACTGTGGAAAGGAAGAACACGACACAGCGTCTGTGTGGTGTTCTTCCTTCGCAAAGTCCTCGTGCGTTTATCGCTGTAGTTTTCCAAACACGGACAACACCGTACATTTCGCTATTCCATGACACAACGGTGGGCGACAGCTTTCCACGAAGGAATGTCGTGCGCGGGTGTCTAGCAGCTCATGACGCATCGATGAAAAATGTGTCGTTCTCTCAGAAAAAATGGGTGAAATCGACGTGATAGCGCCTGCCCCGTTCCGAGAACCAGTGTCTACGTCTTTCCATGAGCTTAGTGCACGCATATAGAGTTACGTCAGTCGCATCGCTACTCCCCCGGCATTCTCGGACCGGTATTCCTTCCGTCTGCAGACCATGCACCTCGCCGACAGCCAGTCTTTCCTCGACAGTGCCCGAAGGTGACGATGTGATTCGCGGTAAAGTGCACGGCCGAGACATATTTGCGTGTTCCTGGAAGTTGTAGAGCGCGGTTTTGACTCGTCTATAGCTGTGCCTGTTGGCCACGCTGTACTATACAAGCGCAACTGCACACGTGGAACCTACGGCCCCTCCGGTAGAGATGAACTGCGCAAGAAACACACATCACCTGAAAGGAGAGACACAGATACAGCTCAGTATCTGTGCGTCTCCTTTCTTGTGGCGTAGCTTTCTTGCTCTGTTAATTTTTTACTGGATTCGCGCCAACTTGCCCCGGCTTCCGCTTTAACCTCCTGTAAGGCTGTTTTTTGTCCTCCTACCCTCCATCTCCACAAAATTTTGAAAGAAATAATTGTCTGCATACTTTGCTTAGCCCAGTCCGGCATCTCCTTTATGCTTCCTGCCCCCTCCCCATTCCCCCAGTGTAGGGTAGCCAACCGGACTCCCTTCTGGTTAACCTCCCTGCCTTTCTGCTTTCCCCTTCCTTCCTTCCTTCCTTCCTTCCTTCGCATCTATCTATCTATCTATCTATCTATCTATCTATCTATCTATCTATCTATCTATCTGTCTGTCTGTCTGTCTGTCTGTCTGTCTGTCTGTCTGTCTGTCTCTGCCGCCGTCACAGGAGGCATGACGACACACGGTCACCACACACCATCACATCCCAGAAGTTTCGTTTCTCTCTCGTGAATAAAGTTGATTCACTCACTCACTCACACGCAAACGTACTACATACAACCAATCGCCACGCGAAAGCCCGAGAAGTGAATCAGCGACAGTCACGCCACCTCGGCGAGAGCAAAGAAAGACCCTACGGGGAAACGTAAACAACCGCGCACCGCTTCGAATGCGACTGGCGCAGGGCATCCCCGAGAATAGAAAGTGAAAATAACCGCATCCAATGGGGCGAGCTCTGGTGCCTCGGATGTTTTCTTTTGGGACTTCACACACTGACTCCCTCGGAGACGCGGAATAAAAAAAAATGAAATGGAAGAATATAAGGAAGCCCCATATAGTAGTATATATCTCGGCCGCCTTACCCACAAAAGGGCAGAAAGCGTACTCGATTCCAACCGAAACCGTGAAGAAGAAGAAGAAGAAGCGAGTCAGGATGCCGCGTGGCTATGAAAAGAGTGCCACACAGTAGAGGCAACAACAGCGAGAGCTGCCCGCACGGGTGAATGACATCGGCCGGTGCCCGGCAACGAGGGGTCGCCACTTAACACCATAGAGATCCGTAGCTCGTGGTAGCGCTCGTGGGTCAGCAATAAAGATAAGCGAAAGCCTTTCAAAGATAAAAGAAAGAAGGGAAGAGACTGACCTGGAAGAGTCCTTACTGGCATTAGCAACGTTACAGTCAGGGATAGGTGGTCTGGTGAAGATAGAGAGATGTAGGGTAAGACACTTGGCTAGAATTCGTAAAGTGTACTTAACCATAATGAGCTACGGCTGGTTAGGAAAATCTTTACTATCGCTTCCTTTTGCATTGTCTGCAGTTGATCATCAAAAGCGTCACTTGGCAAATCTAAATCACGTCGTGATGTGCACGATTGTGACATGCGTTACGGATTTCAAGTGTGTTGGCTCGTATTTTGGGCAGGCTTGTATCCGAAACTACCGTAAATCGCGAAGCCAGCACCTCGGGTTCTTAGAGAAGTCAATGCATTCTTTCTTAACTGATGAATTATTAACCAGGCCGGAAACTTCCACTTTTTATGACATCACGACGAAGGAGAGCTGGGATTTGCGGGACGGCAGAGCTTCCGTATCAGGCCATATTTAGTCATTAGGCTTAACATTAGCATCGACAAGAACAGACTGCTTGCCATCACTCCGTTTCAAAAGAAGTGGTCAAAATGAATCATAATAACAACCATCACTAGCACAATCACTGCCCCGCCATCATCGCTGTTCCTATATTTTCTTTTTCGTTCGTTGCAAGAATATTAATTCGTGCGCCTTATACATCAAAACCACCATATGATTAAGAAGAACACTGTATGGGAGGACTCCGAAACAATTGCGCCGATTTGTGGTTCCTTATTCTGTAGTTCAATCGGGTGTTTCTGCATTCTGCCCCTTCTGAAATTCAGCCGCCATGACGAGGATTCGAACCCGTGTCCTCGACCTTAGCAACGGCATTCCTTAGTAGCGAACTTAACATGGCGGGTGTTTCTTCGCCATTTCAGTGTACAATAGCGTACGGTAAAAGTGCGTGATTGCATTGCCATTTCAGGAGTGTTAGTCTTCCCCAATGCGAGTGACCAAACTGGACATTTGCCAACTAAGTAATCTCCATCGTAATACTCAGGCAAAGGCAGAAAACTTCCCAGAAAAGAACAAGAGGAAACGGATGCATGCACTAGCCCCAATTTCCTTCCAAACGACAGCTGTGAAATTGCATCCAGGAATACCAGACAGCCAGCAATACCGGACAGAGTACGTGAGTTCACACCCATTTCCTAACCCAGCCCCTATCGGAGCAACTTTTTTTTTTTCAGGTTCGCCCACGTACATTACGAATAGGTGCAGCCGCCGCGAAGAAACGCAAGTCGGAGGAAAATTAGTCGGATTAATCATCTCCACCTGTTCTCCGCGAAGCACAAGAAATAGCAGCGAGGAAGGGAGCAGCCCACGCACGAGGCACTTCCGGGCGAAGCCAAGCCCTAACGCGTCATCCGGCCCATGTACAGCCATTCATCACTATCATCATCAGCAACTGCGTCTCTATTTAAAGCTTTATACCGCTGTACGAAGGTTTCTCCGGAATATCGCAGCCAATTCCCACTGCACACGCCCGCTCCCCCAAAAAAGCGTACTCGGGACATTTTAATCTTCGCCAAACAGGCATTCTAATCTAATCTCTTCGTCTAATCATTTGAATTGACATATTGCAGTTCTCTTGTACACGTAGATATAATATTACTATGTCTTGCTTGAACTGCACATTTTTCTTTGATAAGTGTACGCAAGGGATGCATGAAATGTTTGAGACTCCATAACCTGATTCTAGTTGACTTTCCTCTCGAAAACGCACATCGCATTATCAGAAGCCCATACACGAAAAATCATTCAGGTGACTTAATAAGGGAAAGAAAAAGAGAGATAAGTTGATGTTATAGGAATGGCGGGCAAGGCCGGTTACGCAAGCCCCTCCTGCACAGACATTTAAAAGATGAAGGAATAAGACGAGACAAATCTAGTAACAAATATGCGCGCGTTGTCGCATAAAGACATTATAGCAATGCTGACTCAACAACGTTGCTAAAGAATTTCACACACGCAAGAACTCAAGCGCTGTGTACGTGTATTCTTCTGTGTCCTTGTTGTTAGCGCTGCATTTAAGGATGCTAGTTGTCTTTAGTGTCCCTTAAGTTAAGCGCGCGTTGTTGTACAAGTTTCGACGCACTTTGCCAAACTTCCCTGAATTAAGAAGGCGGCTACGAGTCTCTCGTGTTCTTCGACAATGACGTATGGACACGGAAAACAACCTATACACACCGTGACGGACACTTGCCAACCGCATATCGGGTCAATTGCGTGTACGCGTGCTTTATGCCTGCAGGCGTATAACACGCGTTTCGCTTCGAAGAGCCGGCCCTCAATCGATGGACCGGCTCGGGGATTACGGAAATGGATTAAATCGGACAGCCACATATGCAACCGCGATGGTCGTTAATCTCTACCGTAGCGCGGCGTTATGTGCGCACTGCTTCCCTATTTGCAAGGCTGCCTTTGCGCGCAACTGGAACGAATCCGATTCACTGAGAAGAAAGCGAAAGAACCGAACGGCTGTCTCCAAGACGGGAGAGTGTTCCACGCAGCGAGCGTCATGCAGAGGCGAGATGGCTGGTTTCCGTCGAGCGCTAGAGCCCAACGCCAAATTTTTGCACTTCGCCCTACATTCAAGTGATGCTTCAACGTGCATTCTTTACGTGGAGCACACTGCGTGGACTTGTGAGATGGCGTCTTAAAAATGTGCACACTAATGCATACAGCGCGCCTACGTACTATTATATCATTTGTGTGGTGTCAAAAAATGAACCCCGACGGGATATCGATAACAGAAATCGAACTGCTTTGACACTAATATCAGCTCACGATACTGTGCCATTTCTATTAACATGGCATGACGTCAGCACAGTACAATGTAGGGATGGTAAAATCGATGAACGATTAATCGATTAATCGATTAAATGTACATGGTTAATCGATTAATCGTCATCAATTTCGCCCTTTAGATTAATCGAATTAATCGATTAAAGCTCTTCGATTAATCGATTACGCACCCCACCCTCCCGACAACCCTAGCACCGCCCCTTGGTCTGAGCGCATGATTGCGAGGCGCGCGACGCCAAGACGCAGATGTCGACCGCATATTTCTGCGCAAGTAGAAGGAGCCCGCAACTGCAGGCGGCCATACCCCATAGAGATAGAAATGAACTCTTGCCGATCTCCGTCGCCTACACCGTTTTATTTAACTCCCAGATTTTACTTGCTTCTTGCGTAAGTGCCACATTGTAATATGCGCTGCTTATTTCTTGACCGGTTCAGTCCTTATTGCCGTTGTATTTTACTCCTTAGCGAAACAAAGATTGTTTGCCACCAATGAAAGAAAGAGAGATAATCTATTGGAAGGTAGAGAGAGTGGCCTGATCTAGTACGCCCGGCCTTCTACTCTACTTTGGGGACAACGCAGCAATGGAAAAGAGCGATGAAGCATGATGATGGGGATAAGAATGAATGATCCCTATATACATAATCAGACATGACTGCTTGCGCAAAGGGGACATGGACGCTAGTAATCATATTTCAGTACGCTTGATACCAACTAGCCTAGCTGTCCGCCTTAACGCCTATATACCCTTTGATAACTGTAATGCTAGTTTCCCTGCAATGCGGTTAGCCCAACTTATGGCAGTTATTCATTTCTGCAAAACAGCGTGGTATGACGCGGAAAATGTCGACTCAGCTCTCTTGACATAAACACTCATAATAATCAAACCCCAGCACGTGTAACTGAGACCTCGCCTCCACTTGTAACGTGACAGGGGCCACCATTAGTAGGGCGAATACGCTGTGCAGGGAAACGCGCTCGAGGATTATGAAAAAGGTCTAATAGTCGCATAATGGAGAGAAACCACTTTAGCTATATTTAAGTCGCTTTTTATAATGCGCAAATTTGCGCATTGGTATACCAAACGTTTCGTATCCAATCCATTTCTATTCAAAAAATGACCTTGTAGCATTTGGTAATCCTGTATGGTCGCCCATTTCGGGTGAAATACAGCTTTTAACCGTTGCTTGTACTCCCGTGTCAGCCAGCCTAGAGGCCGCCGTCTACTGCTGTGGCACGAATGGATGGCAGTCGCGAAATACTATGTGTTCTAATCTCTGATACATTAGACAGCGTTCACAGTTCGAGCTGTACGCGCGACTGAAAAGGTGCGTGTAGCGCCCAGCTAAGTCTGCGACCAGGTGAAACCTGTGCAGTATACTGGCACAGCTGCCGTTTATTCTAGCCGGGAGGGAAAACTCGCGTCACTATATTTCCCGCAGATGCCCTGCACTGATCGCCTGTTTGAGACCGGTATGCTGCTGTGCAATCTAGCATGAGTGACCACAAGGGAGAGATCACGTCAGTTCGTGGTTATAGTATTATCGAGGGCTTCCACAATATCTAATGGACAAACCGAGAATTGTTGCCGTCCCTACAAGAGCGAGCGTCGTTAACTTTCCTTTATTCCTCGTCTCCCCCCCCCCCCTTTTTTTTTACCTTTCTCGGAATTTTCTCGCCCTCGGCCACACTGCATGTTTCCTGTGCGACTTCCAAGCAGTGTGGTCGCCGAAAGCGCCTCCAATTTCGGTTCGCTCTAGTAGGCAGACTTAGAGAAAATACGACCTGCTGCCGAATTGTCCGTGGATCATGACCACCCACGGAATTTTGGATCTTTGACATCATCAAAAGACGACGGGCTCCCTGTGTTCAGTGGGCGAAAGTGTGAATTTTCACGCAGCCGCTAATGCGCGCATGTGATCTCTAGCGCGTCGGATAAATACTTTTGTCGCTATCAAACACAAGCAACGCTTCTCAAACAACAAGGCATCATTTTTCAAGCACCTATAAAAAATTTCGATTAATCGATTAATCGATTAAAACATTGCACCGAAAGCAATTAATCGATGAATGGCTAAATCGATGAACGATTAACGATTAATCGATTAAAAATTTTGATCGACCATCCCTAGTACAATGAGTGTCATGAAACAACCCCATGACAAAGCAGATGGGTTCCCGCTATCGAAATACCACGCCAATGTAGTACATCCGCCATTGAAATAACATGGCATTGAAGTAACGCGGCCGCGGGATTCCAATTTGGTGATACCGCTCAAAACTCATGCATAAAGTACCCAAATATCGAAATAAAATGTCGTGGCAATAAGATAATCATGCACTGGCAATATCTTTACACTTGCAATTCAAGGAAACGACTCATTAAGAACACACAAGCTGCGCAGAAGACCTGTTTTTAATGAGACAGCGTTATAAGGGAAAGTCGTCGTAAGGCAGGGTATAAAAATCAAATTGCCGCGCCTTTCATTAACGGTCAGCACAAGGGATAGCACCTGCGTGTCCTCCAGCTCGAGTGAAACGGAAACATTGACGCAGAGCTTGGCAGCCGCCGGAATGTATCGCCGTCTGATTGCGTGCCGCTATCGCCGTGTCAATCGGCCACGGTTGCCGCCATCTCCCAAGCAGAAGTAGTTCCGTTTTTCCTTTTGTTTCTGCTTCGCGCTCTTGTCGCACTAAGCGGTAGCAGCAATATACGTGTATGCCCCTAAGTGGTTGAAATACCAGGTCAAGCTCGCGCCAACACCGCCCGAGCGAAGACAAAACGGTTAAACTCGGGGCAGTGCTGCGAAGGGCGCGCAACGTAGAGAGTTTTTCGTTGTTTTTACTCCCCCTCCGCGAAAGGGCGTATCTTTTTTCCTCCCCATGGTCAACACCCTCGCCGCCGGTGTAACGGCGAGAATTTACTCTTCTTTGTTGGCCTCTTTATGCCATGTCCTGTGGAGCACTGTGGAAGCGATGGGCTTTGAACAATCAGGAGGGCGAACGCATCTTAAATGTGTCCTTCCGCGTGGTGTCGTCTGCTATCGGCGAGCGCTGCAGACGAAGGCAGCAGGAGCACCTCCGAACACTGGCACTACATCTTGCTTCGCAAGCAACTGCGCTCGGCGGTTGTGTAGCCTTGGCTTCGTCTGCACAGGACTACAGACACAGAGCATATTTACAATGCAGGTAGTGTATCGGGGCGCGTTTAATTAAGCGTACTCGCTTTGTATTTAGTCTTTGTAATGAGTGCCCATACAAACGGGCAGTGTTTTACTTCCACCGCGAACATTATTGGGGTTACACCTTGGATATACACCGATTTTCTCCTTTTAAGGCAGTAACGCATTTAGCTTGCGGACTACATTGAAGAAAGAGCATTTGACTTGGTAACTAGCCAATCAGGGTCCTTCACTAGACGCTTAAGGTTGCGTACGTCAGTTTGATGATTAACAAGATAATCAGAGGGACACGTCATCTGTAGTTTGTTGCCGTTCATCATATAAAGGCGCAGTTTTGTTTTTCACTGTTTTATTTGCCGTGGTAGAACGCACCGCCTCACCACTATGGTAGGTACGCTACGTTTCAGCACACACAGCTGCACAGGGGCGTAGTGTTTTCCAACCACGACCAAAACCCTCGTTGGACAAGTATGTCAATAAAGGCAGCACTTTATTCCGCCTTTTATGTTTTCCTCCACAGGCAACGTGTTCACGAATTAGAGCGAGCAATTTGGCTTACTCGACTTTGCACGTGAGTCCGTTTTTTTTTTCGGATGCTTACAAGGTGTTCGAGAGCAGGTACGTGAAATCGTGGCTTTTCACGCACGAGTTATAACGTATTTCGCTCGTTAGCTATATTACCGCCAGGAACCACCCTGACTACTTTTTCCCTCGTTTTAGGCGAAAAAGGGCGTAGTACAGCTCGCACGATAAGCTTCCTCGTTACATCATCGGAAGTAGGTTGCAATCACTCTTACTACTTTTTTTCTTTTATTTTAGTATCCTGACCTGCCTATGAAATTAGTGCACCGCCAACGCCTTTGCAGGCCATTCCCCTGTTCTCCCAGGCTTCTCACGTTTTTTTCGTGCACGCTACAGTAACAGGGGAATTGGTTGTTGCCGTTCAGACGTTGCGACAGAAGCGGAAAACGGTGCAGTTTTTTCTCATTAGCTCGTTTATGCCACCACAGGTTCTTGCAGGCGTTTCTCCACTCCCCTGTTGCGTGAAGAATGACTACACGGGGTGTGGTGGTCATGCATTGATAAAGGCACGTTGAACAAGTTGCGATGATGATAATGCGCCGCCTCAAAATAAGATCAGCATTATGGAGGCAACTATATTCATATGCAAGAGAACATGTCTACATGTTTGTATCGCGTTCCCGCGATTACAGCATCATGCCCTCGCCTGCGTATCACGAACGCAGCTGCAGATAAATAATTACTGTGTTTTTGCGTGCCAGAACCGCAATATGATTGTGAGTCACATCGTATAGCGAAGGGCTCAGGAAATTTCGACGACCCGGGGTTCTTAAACATGCACTCAAAACGCACTCGGTACACGGGCTTCTAGCACTTCAGGGTGCCCCGCCACGGTGGTCTAGTGGCACTCGGCCGCTGATCCGGAGGTCGCGGGATCGAATCCCGGCCGCGGCGGCTGCATTACTATGGCGACGAAGTGCTTGGTACCCGTCTACTGTGCGATGTCGGTACACGTTAAAGAACCACAGGCGGCCTCAACTACGGCGTCTCTCATAACAATACCATCGTGGTTTCGGGACGTGCAACCCCACCCATATATCAATCAATCTAGTATTTTTCGCCTCCATCGTAAGTGCCATCCCCACGGCCTGGATCGAACCCACGTCATTCGGATCGGCGGCCTATTCGCGTCGTTCAGTCGACAAGAACGGCGACATTATTGAAGTAGGTTTCCAATCATGGCGGGCAACGAAAATTTTTGCTTGCTTTTCATACTGCCGAAACTCCGCACCGCGAACATATTACGTGGTTGACTCTTACATTCACTCCATATAAGTTTTCTGAAAGGAGCGAGCGAGCTGGAAGCCAAGACGCGGAGAGCTAGTACTTCTCAACCTTGAGTCCAGTGGCAACTTTTCTTTCTCTCTTTTTAATCTCAGCCTCCGCAAAAACCTTGGCCCTGAATGCCATGTCGCGTGTTTACGCCGAAGCCCAGACAGGTTTCGTAACTGCCAAAAAAACAAAAAAAGACAGAAACTATAAACTAAGACCTCCCACATTCAAAAAGGACTATTCCATCGCTATTTTGAGAATGCCGCAGTAACCAAATGGCTCGAGAAGGAAAGACAAGAAAATGAAGATGGGAGACAATAAATATACCCTTCTCTGCAAAACGGGTTAGCCTTCGCAACCAGTGGTGGGCAACAGCGTGGTTGGAATTACCCTAAAGCCGTTAACGTTAATTTAGTCAACGCGAACTCCATTAACTTGTGGGACACTGTAAAAAGAAGCGACGATTTTTTTTAATTTAAGAGCAGGGTACAAGTTATCCCTGAAGCCAAACAAAAATATCACAGCATATCCACGGGGTGAATGATGATGAGTGGGCGAAGCTCCGGAGTGAATCATCGGTAAACCGTGAATCTTCCGTGTAATTCGCCCAGTCGATCCTCATGTAAAGACGTGAGAAACACTGTATTCGAACGCTGGGATCTCGCGTTTAAGGGGACGCTAGCACAAAGGCGTTAGAAACGTGCAGTACACTCTAGTAAGGGGGAGAGGCCACAGCGTCTTACGCAGCACACAGGCCGGAATGCGCATAGCGTTTGCCGACGCCATCACATGACTGCTGAAAGAGTATAAGGCGGAGAGGCCACAGCGTCTTACACCAGCTTCTTACACGCGCCGTAACGCGCCAGCACAAACGCATCATCATCATCATCATCATCATCATCATCGTTAGAAACGGGCAGTCTTTCGTTAATGTTGGGTATTTCAATGTCATCGTGGTGCATGTTTCCATGTGCGCTTCGTGGCGTAGTGCATGGCTTCAGGAAAGAGGTAGATGATGATGATGATGATGATGATGATGATGATGATGATACGTTTGTCCAGGTAGCAGCCTGGACACACCTACCCGCTTTCTGTGCCGCATACCTGCCTTTATGCAGTAGTGGGCTGAGGGCAAGACAGTGGTTACTACATACACACATACAGGCGACGAACGACCCACGCCTTAAGGAGCTTCGCCCCTAAAAGAAGGATTGACTTACAATGAGTAACAACATACCAACATACCTTATAGAGTTTTCTGTACGCGAAATGTAGTGCTTCAGAAGTGCTGGCTGATAATCAAAAGTTGATCAAGAGAAGTTTGACTGCACTCTGTAAAGTTACCGGCAAGTGGCTTACCGAGAACATTTCTTGCGATTTCGAATACTAACCTGAGGGACATCGTCTTCTGCCTGCTAAACCTTCGTTGATGTGCAAGAGCCTAGCTAGCGTTGACAAAGAGTTGCTAGCGTTACAACTGTTCGTGACATTACACCAGCCAGTTGTAATTGTGGGCACACTATCATCAGCGGCGGCCTTTCGATGGCAAACCGGACATGAAACAAAAAAAGAAAAAAAAACTCCTTTGTAAATTTGACTTACAAGGCCTAGTTAACTGATAATTCTATATGGATGTGATATTACAATGTTGCACGGAAAGTGGTTGTGCTGTGCTTAACATGTGACTTCTATGTTGCGAATTCTACGATCTTAGCCAGGACACCGACACAGCACGGTGTATTTTCGAGTGTTAACTCCACATGCGGAGTGCATGCCGCATTTCTACACCTGCAAGAAGCGGTGTCTTTTGCCAGTGCTAACTGCACTTGGAAGTACATGCTGCAATTGAAACGACAATACAGTGCGGCGTATTTTCGTGTGTTAACTCCACTTGGGAAGTATATGCCGTTCTTCAACCACACGCGCGACTCTTCTAAAAAGGAGCGTCACAGCGGATCCGGAGGAGAGTGATGCGAGAGCATCGGAATCATCGTGGGCGTCACGATATTCCCGCGCGGTCTAGAGAGAGAGAGAGCGAAAGACAAGAGAAGCACACAAGCGGAGGCGACGACATTTCGGCTCACGGAGAACAATGAGCCAACCAAGCGAGCGACGGAGCTCGTCGGAGAGACAAAAGCGGCTAGTGTGGGGTGACGGGGGCGCTCACAAAAGGAAATGGAAAGGGAGGGGGACGGGGGGGCAGGAAAGAAAGCAAGCTAGATGTGGAAGCCAGCAGGAAGAAGGAGAAGCGCATGGAAGGAAGTGGTGCGGCCGTGGCTGGTTGCGTGTGTGTGCGAGCTAGCTCGTCGGGGTGGTCGTCGTCGAGCGGGGGCGGGGGCAAGGTGAGCGCGGGCGCGGTCGAAGGGCAAGGTCGACGACGCGCCTGCCTCTCCCATGTCTATCTGTTGGGCTTCGTCTTCTTTTGTCTCCTCCGAGAATGGCGAGCGTCGTCGCGTTCGCTGTTCAGCGTGCCTAGCTGCGGACACGCCCGCACGCCCTGGTGTGCTCGAGCGGTCGTCGTCACCGCCAGAGGGCTTGAGGAGTGCCGCGGCGCCATAAATAGTCACGAGTCCTGCTGGAGGTCGGCGAAAGCGAAGGGAGGAATGAAACGACAAAACGGTGAAGGGGTCGTGAGCTCGCGGGAATACACAAACTGGTGACGTCATCTGAGAAAGAAAAGGGCGGGAATTGATAACGAGAGAAGCAGATAAAAGCAAAGGAGATCACTAGTTTCCTCATATGTGAAGTATGCCCACATGAGGAAAATTACTGATAGAATACCATCTGTCATTGCCTACATGCAACAGTTAGGCTTGCGTGACGCAAGACGCACAAACAGTCAGGATGATAGACTGTAACAGATGGATTGACGCCTAATTTGGAAACAGGATAATTGATTACCTGTCGCTGTCCCGTTTCAAACGTATCGTCAATTAATGTTACTATCGCAGTCATCGGTTCGGTCATCCATGCGTTCAACATGAAGGCAAAAGTGATTGAGCGCAAGTTGGAATACGTGAACACTGCTGATCTCGATGATGATGATGATGACGATGATTAGTGGTTGCAAGCTTGCTGGTGGGAGCTTTCAAGAGATAATACATTGTATTCGAGTGACAAGATTAGGAAACGGGTAGTCAGCCTGGCAGCTTGCATAATTTAAAAAAAAACACGGATGTAAGAACCCTGGTTGAACCGCTGCGCACAGTCGCGCGTTAAGGTGAACAGTGACATCCACACTTTTGACAAATGAGCCGCCTAAGGCTTACGGTCCAGCGGTTCTTCTTGCACATGCTGTAGCACTGAGGATCCCAAGCATGTCTACTTC
Source organism: Hyalomma asiaticum (assembly GCA_013339685.2). Classification (NCBI taxonomy): domain Eukaryota; kingdom Metazoa; phylum Arthropoda; class Arachnida; order Ixodida; family Ixodidae; genus Hyalomma; species Hyalomma asiaticum. Next base: position 21,932,634 of record CM023489.1, read on the forward strand.
AGAGGAAGTTCCTCGCGTGGGCGGCTTTATCTCAACTTCACCGTCACCATCACCGTAACTCACGTCCAGTGAGTGAAAAGAAACCACCTCCCAGCGATCACTCATTTCCCCGACCTCACCCTACACCCACAACCGAACCTATACTTCCTATATTCAGGAGCACCGTCCTTCGGTAAAAACGAAAGAAAAGACAGGATACACTTCCGAGAAACCAGCCGTGTTAATTGCATGCAAACGAACAAAAATTTTAGGCGTGGCTATGCTGTCTGAAAACACTAATGACCAGCGGAGCTGTGGGAGCTTAGCAAGGCATTGCGAGGTTAAGCAAAGAAGAAACGATTGTTTAGCAAAGCCACACCTAACTTTTCTTGCGCTGCATGTACAGGCCGCACAGACGCAAAGAAACCATTAAAGCATCATTTTCCATGCATATCAAGTAACAATTCGTCATTTCGTCTGCACTGAGCTAATGATCAGCTTCTATTATTCCACTTATCTTGCTGACTTTGTCCCTTTCTTTATCTTCTTAGGTCCGCCCACTCCCTTTCCCTTTTACTATCTCTCTCTCTCCCTCAGTTTCCTGTCCTCTCGCACATAGCCATCCATGTTGCAATCGTCGGTACACCACAATGACATTGAAACTAAGGGAGAGGGAGTGAAGGTGCTGCAAGCACGGGTGACACCCAAGTGTTTATGACGCCCTCCTACGGACCTGTCGGTACCAGGGTTCGAATCCCACCTCGCCAAGGAATTTTATATGTCGCTGTCTCTCTTTCTTTCTCGATCTGCATCTCCTCTCCTCATTTCACACTCTCTCCACCTCGCTCGGGACTCCGAACGCCAAGTACGACCTACTGGAGCTTTAGCAGCTTAGCTGTAATAGAATGTGACCAACCTTACCATAATTTATATTGTCGTAGACAACACTTGCCCCTGTTGTTTTGTTTGTTTCCGGTCAAAGAAGTAGCTCCGATGAAGGTAAACCCTTATTAACTATCCAGAGTTAGCAATCTAATATGTGTACGTTTAATGACCAGCTAATATTCGGCACACATAGTGCATTTGTTGGCTCGCCCCTGTCTAAATTGGTGCTGTCAAATATGAACCCTTCTGAACCTGTCCAATTTGTAATTCCGCAGCAATATGTCCAGTATAGACCTAAAAGGAATGTCGCTGTAGCCAGCGTTTCGACAAAGAGCGCGTCTTCGACTTTGCTTTCGCCTCCATCTTTCCCTAAAGTGTTTTGAAATACGTCCACATATCTAATAAATTCGGTTGAACAGCAAAACGCATGTTAATCGTTCTTTCGCTCGCTTCCTACCAGACATTCCTGTTCCCAAAGATGAATCATGACTAACTCGGCCAATTTGCAATCCTGATAAGCTTATTACTCCACTCAAAACAGCAAAAGAGGCCATCGCGTTGAGTCAGAATCTGCATGCACCACGCTTTCTTTCGCTGCCTGCCGTTCAAGGTTACGAGAGAGGCGTCACCGCTCGCACATGCAGAACCCACGCTTTCGGTAGATGGATGATGATGACACAGACACGTACGACAATCCGGGGGGCGGTGGGAACGAAAACAGCCCGGCTGACGCCTCCGCACTCAGAAACAAGCCCGCGCATGCCACCTTTCTAGCTGGTGCTTGCCACCACCATTGCTAGTGTTCTCCGAGGGTGCGCCCGGGAAAAGTACGTGTACTCGTGTGCCACTGGAACCTCCCCATATAAAGACGCCGTGTAGAAAGACTCACGTACATGAAGACATGAAGATGTGCACGCAGAAACTCCCAGATCTATACTAGGCATTGGAGTTCTGCCGGGATAATACGCCAAGTCACAGAAATCGAGTCCAGTACGGAGTACTTCGACGCATAACTAGCCGGGTGGGACATGGCGATGCTACTAGAGGTCCTTGATCAAGCCCGACGGATGGCCAAGACCACTGCAGTCCTGGACACAGGGCCGTAGCCTCAGGGGCTCCTATATCACCCTTCCTTCCTGCCTTGAATAATATTACTGTCCCCCTATCACTCTGTCTTTCCCAGTTCAACATACTTGTCAAGCTCTAGCTAGTAATACTGCTGTGAATAATTCGTTACGATGCGTGAAACTAAGTGCAGTAAGCGATGCGCAGATTCGGCGATCAATGAGTGATGCATAGCACTCATTTAGATGGCAGAAAAAAACGGTTGGCTGTACCCTGCGCTGGGGGACACGATGAGGGATAGAGTGTGTACAAAAGAATGGCAAGGACAATATATCTGCGCGCCATCGCTTTCCATTCATAACCGACGCATGGGAACAGCACACTGATGCTTTTGGAGCAGCTGGGACAGGTGGCAGCTATATGGTCAGGATCCAAGACGGTGCACGTGCAGGTGATGTGGCTGCAATAGGGTCATCTTGCATGAGCGTGCGTAAGCACGTGATCGGAAACAGCGACACGAGAGACTCGAAGGAAGAATGTCGCGTTCATATTAGCAACGGAGATTTCGGAAAACATTTACACGAAGGGAGACATGTGGAGACCGGATGAATGCCAGACTAGCGCCAGTCCAGTCTACGTGTCTTCGTGTGTTCTCCATTTGCGCTGCTAATATGAATGTGACATCCAGCAACTAAACAACCCACCTCACCATTTCAACTGCTTTGCTTCCATAGTATAGTGCGAAGTAAACGCGCCAGCGGTGACACCTAACGAGGACGGTGTTCTGTGCGTCGCACTCTCACCATCACCACTCTTGTTAAGTTGTCGCCGAAGCAAAACACAGTCATTATCGGTGACTACTGCGTCAGTGAATACTAGTTTGCAAGAAGCCTACAAGGCTGGCCTTCACCGGCAGAATGCCAGTTTTCAATAAGACATGCAACGGCCCATTTTGCAGTTTCAGTGTCCGTCCTTGTCTGCATGCTCCCGAAGCCTCTTCGCACGTTTATTTATACCTTTCATACAGGAAGGAACAGTCGCGGCGTAAAATTCGTGCTCGCGGCAAGTATCCTTACTCCTTTCTTTTACGGATTGACAAGGCTCCTCTAGGACAGCATCAACCATCGTGAGCAAAAAAAAATAATAATAATAATAGCGCCCTTATATGTCCTAGTCCAAATGCACCTTGTCTTTGTATCCATGGGTTACGAAAAAGCTAGCATTCGGTCATCGACAAAAAAAAAAAACACGTGCAGTCAAGGCTGCGTGCTCTCACGTAACAAAGCATTCCTTAGGAAAACGCCAAGGTTCCTCTTCAAAAGCATGACAGCCAGGTAATAATACAGGTAGTTATCCACGTTCAGCGATTCCACATGTGGTCAGTGAGCTTTAGAACCACGAACGCTCAAGCGAGAGCAAAGGGAGCGATGGGGGGCTCCGCAAAGAAAGAAAGAAACCTAACAGACCCATTGTTCAGTGGTCAGTTTGATTGCTACAGACCAGTCACAACCTGATTGAACAACCGGAGATCACCGGGAGGGCTTCTATGAATCAAAAGCAAGATCGAATGAGACGAAACAATAAAATAGACAGCGGCAGAGAAAGCGGCTGAGAATATCAGCGCACGATCTGGGCCTCGCCGGCCCTCGGGCGCATTCTACGGGGGCACGCGCGTGCGTGGGACAATCATGATGGCCGCCGCAAAACAAAGCCGATTGTTCGCAACACGGCAGCACGGTGCGCTTGTCAACGCTTCGACCGCACCCGCGTGTTGCTGCAACCGAGTCGCGCGTGCGCGTGGGTATATGCATCTCTACAGCTGTGTGGCTCGCTAAAGCCGTGCAGCACGGAGAAAGGTGCACGTGGGCGAGCTATAGAGTCACCGGACGTCCGCGGAAGAAAGTAGTTCCCATGTCCTCGCGGCGCGCTGCGTTTTTTTTTTTTTTTATGATGCACACCTTCAACTAAGAAAAAAGATTACGAATGTGATACTTCGAGAGTTCCTCCCACAGCGTACTTGGTGTCTCCACTGTACCTTGTGCAAAAATATCTCACCTTTGTCAAGGCAATGTTAGTGCACCAAGTCGGTGCAGACTTATTCCGCTGAATAATATAGTTCTGTATGTGTCCCTCTCCCCCGCCTTACACAGCGTGACATCAGCCCCTTTAAAAGGTGTTACTGCGATAATGAAGGCTCGCGATAGCGCCAGATCAGTGCTTCTTTCTTCTCGAACCGCAAAGCGCCCATGAATATGTGTCGTAGTGTCTTCCTCTAGAGTCTCCGTTAACCCAAAGCGATTTTCTTCAACTGTCATTTAAGTTTATTCCTGAAGATGCCGCGAGGGCCCAAGGGCTCGAGGCCGTCATCTAAGCATCGAGACCTAGGTCTCAAAAATCTGCTGCTTTAAAATAAAGTTTATTCCTCCTCCTCCCTGTTGCGGAAGAACGCAGTTCTGAGTCTTGGCAGTGCTCCAGCTGCACACATTTCTTACTGCGCTATCCAGTGATGCATTGCAGGCTCAAATATCGTTGAATATTCTTGTATTTCTTTTTACATCATTCGAGCATAGACAGCTTAGCATATGGCTAACCACGTGCTCTTTGGTGTCACACTCTCGTTTTACTCATGTTCTCTTAGAAATCCTACACGCATCGTAGTGCTTATACATATAGTGCGACTGTTTGATGTAGGGTAATGTAGAGAATTGAGTATTGTAGAGAATTGTAGAGAGTTGCGTGCATCATCTGCTGAATGACGCACACAATAGGTGAAGTGTCCGTGTAACAAAATTGCACACCCCGCGGTGGAATTCAGCGCAGTTACACGTACGTGATCTCCTGAACATGTTACGCATTGGACTTTACGATTCTGCTATACACCAATTTCAGCCACAAGCGCGTCCATGTTAGGCTTAACGTCCAAACGGGCGCCTGACGCGCACTCCCTCCCAATTGGTCGTAGCCGGGTTCGGCCTTCTGCACCGACAACTTCCTAAAGATTTCGAGTTGAAATACTTAACATTTGATGGTGGTCATCGGATCTCGGAGGCGCTAAATTGAATATACCAAATACCCGTGTTTCCGCGCTTGATGCACCAACCAGCTCACCTTCTGCACCCTCCTCTACAGTTTTAGGTTTCACAATGCCCATAACACTTTCGTCGGTTCAGTGCACCAACTAAAACTCACCTACCTGGCACAATTTATCGTTGCCGCTTGGTATCTATCGACAAACTTCGTCGGAACGCCGTACCCACTGGGACTTACTCGTCAAACACGACTGCTGATAGCATGCCGTCTGCTCTCTGCTGCCCACAACAGGCGATGGTACTGTGCACACGCGCACTCCGCGGATGAATACGGCGAGATTACACGTTCGTGATTGTCTTACACGAGCTGTGCGAGTCCCATATAGTGACGCTGCAAGCTTCTCAGCTAGACACTGTTGCTGAAGGCCCACCGCAACGCAAGCGCGCTCGCTTCCGAACAAAAGGAGGCGGATCAAAAAGAGTGGGAGGAGCTGCGGTTTGTCCGCGGTTAGTTTGGCACGATCAAAGAGCTCACTCATCATCCTGTCTTCGACGCTGTGATTGTCTTTCGCGTTTCTGGCTTCCTGGATCGGTTTGTGGCTAACGTGCGCGACGTTATCGATGCACGAATCTGAGATAACTGGAGCTCACTACGAATGAACGCGCTTCCACCGCAGAAGAAAGGAAGATTGTTATTACAGGCCGGGCATTTCATGAAGCGTCTGTTTGACGAGGAAGGAAGTCAGAAGCCGTGTAACATGAACGTCTTTTGAACCACCCAGCTGGAAGGGGCTGTAGTAATCACCTCTGACTACTCCACGGCTCGGGTAGCTCCTGCTTTACTTCTAAGCTCTACGCCTAAACGGCGAGATCTCGTTCCCCCGACACGTGGTTCTTGAACTCTTGGAAGCGTAATGATAGGAGACCGTACGATGGAAATCGATGTATTCAAGTCGCCACAGAGCTGACACAGACACGACTGGGTATATATATATATATAAATGTGCTCATCTTCTATCACTAAAAAATCCGGAAAACAAGTTTGTGAACGAGGAACAACGGCTGTCCGGTGTTCCACGTTCTAATAACCTTGTGCGGTTGTAGCATTTGTAGGCAAGTTCCGGAATGGTTTGAACTGCAGAGTTCAACTGTGATTGGCTCGTAAGCTGTGCTGACGTTTTCGGCATTACGACTCGGTTGAATACTGCCAAGAACCACGAGCAATCAAACCCAAGACCTTTCAACCAGCAGATGCATGCCTACGGCTACCGAGACCGCGAGGTTCGAGGCCTGGGCCCGAAGCCAAGCGATGCGGCATTGACAAACACAAGGAAACCTGTATATTAGTAAGGGTAGGGACACGCAAACTCCCTGTCACTTATAGTTGATAAATGACACACCGGGCACTGCGTGTGCCGGCAGTGCAGGAAATTCTCGCTACCAAAGCTTGCAACCGGTAAGGACGAAGGGAAAAAAAGCCCACGTAAAAGTTGGCAACACCAATCAATGTCTCCTACTATCATCAATCAAATTATATCACCGACAACCATGCAATCATAAGATCTGCTGAGAAGTCTTCTCACTCGAAGTGTTTAGCATGTTGCCCGTACTAAATACCAAGCATCGCTATCGAGCCATCGCGAAGGAGCAAACATTAGCCGTCCGTTAGACGTTAAGCCTAACGTGTACGGTCTGCGTTTCTTGCACCATCTGTGCTAAACGCAGTGTTTCGGGATATAAAAAAAGTGGCGTAACGCGTCACATCACATCCTCCGACACGAAATCTGTTCTCACGTCGTCCGTCTAGCAACGGAAGCAGAGAGAAAACGTTATTCCCGTGAAAACAAGGCCAAGGCTGAGACGTTCATTACAAAAGACTGCGTGAAGAAAAAGTCATTAGAGGCAAGATAGCCTGACAGCGTCTGTAAATAAAAACGGCTGGCGGGGCCACACCCCATGAATCCTTGCCGAATTATGAGCTCCTTATCTCATATTGCGTCATCCTCCTCCTACTCAACGAGCGAAGGGAAAGCACACACACCCATGACTCCGCGCTGTCGACGCCGTATAAGAGGAAACATCAGCTCCGCCTCGTAGATAAGAGGAATGGCGAAAGAGACAAAGGGACGAAAATTAATTGAAATCATCCGGCTGGGTGCAGCAACACAATGGCAACCCACTTTTTCTGGAACTCCCTGATGCCACACCTTTCTTATCACAAAGCAAGCAAGCAGGCAAGCACACACGCACACACTCACACACACACACACACGACCAAACCCATACACTTTCGTTAGACATCTACGCCATTATGGGCGGCGGTGATAGAACCACCCACAGCTTATTAACCAAATAAATGACGAGCCGCCCGTGTGTGCATATCGTATGCTGGAAAGCGTGGGTTGCCTTTGTTTAAGAATCTAAGTAAATTGGCGATGAATTCATCCTGTATCGGACTGCCATGCACCTCACTGGAGACAAATATCCCGAGGAGCCAGCTGTCATTTAAATTGCGCCAATGGGGTCTAGAGAATATGCATATACTTGGAAAAAGTAAAATAACAGGCTCATATTTTACAAAATTATCGTTTCGTTATAACGGGTCATAAAAGAAAATTTCCGTCAGTTTGGCGAGGGACATATGGATATTTATAGTGAAACTACCCAACGGTAAAGACAGCATATGAAGAGTCGGCGACACCAGGAAAAAAAGTCGGCGTTCGCCTCTCAGAGTTACATAGCACTGGGTCTACCGCTATCTTGTCGCAGCTAATCGCGTTTAAACGACTGAAACGTTATCGGCGTTTCACCTACCCCATACACACAAACACTGTGCCTCCGAAATCCTTTCGCACTTTCAACCGCTTTTCTTGTAGGCCTGTTACGAAAGCGTTACGGAAAGCATTCTGATTTTACTGCCTAGCGGCCTGTGACAAATTCAGCCCCCCCCCCCCCCCCCCCATTTTTTCACTCATTCCCATTACGAAGCTGTTCTCTCTATCTTGCGGGAAGAGCAAGAGTTCCGGAAGCTCTCTTGTCAATTACATCACGTCTCACAGAAAAAAAAAACTTAGTTTCCAACCCTCTCTCCATTTGTTTTTTTTTTCTTTTTATCTTTCTTTTTTGTTTGCTCACGGGCATGCTCCGCACTCCTTCACCTTGCTAAGGCCAAGCGATTTCACTGTTCTTTAGTTCACGACTATTGTAAACGTGACGCCAATATCAAGTCTTCGTACCATAAAGTTAACGACGTTTTGATTTCACGATCGCGAGAATCATTTCCTGATTCTCGATAACCTTTGTTATTTCCCTTCGCAGATCACACGCACGCACTACGTGCCATTCCTCTTATCAAGAGGAAAGGAATGTATTCTCATAACAGCTACAGATATTAAGAGCTTGTCCCCTAAAGTGAAAGATCCTTTTTCTCGCATTAGATCAACTTTTCGCAATACCAAAAAAACCCCTATATTGCGAGAAGACTCTATTGAACTACTCCATTAAATAATTTAAGCGCTATAACACTCCTCGAAGAAGTATTACTACGCGATTCAGGCCGACAGTACTCAGCCTAAAGGAGGAAGACATGAGACAAATAAATACTCCCCCAAGGAGAGTAAATGGTAGACCATTTCTTGCAACGTAACCACTCGGTGGCAGCTGCCAACTTGCTGTCATATAATAATAATAATAATAATAATAATAATAATAATAATAATAATAATAATAATAATAATAGTGCAACAACGCTAGTTTTTCTCCTCCTCTTTCTAGACAAACTACAGTTTACGCGTTCTCTCACCGCACTTAAAGAATAAGTGCGGTTACGCGATAGGAAGAAACTAACAGGTGGGTATCGATCGTAACGCATGCACTTATTCGCAGCCATTGTTGTGCGCACACTGTGCTTACGTATATATACTGTGCGAGCGATGTAACTAGATGCATCAGCCACGGTATACCAGCTTCATAACGCGCCCCGAACGAAAATCTTCGTTGCGTGCGAGTAACGCATTCCGGCCACCGGATGAGGCACGAGGCAACCTTGGATACAGATCGAGTCAACCTCAGTACCCAAGAAGCGTATGTCGAAACAAAAGAAAGAAAGGAAGAAAGAAAGAAAGAAAGAAAGAAAGAAAGAAAGAAAGAAAGAAAGAAAGAAAGAAAGAAAGAAAGAAAGAAAGAAGCTCCACCGTCGCACGATCTCGGCCGCCGTATCTCGGCGTATGCACGAAAGTATGCAAGTTAGAGGGCAATTTAAGAAATGCGATTTAAAGCACGCGGGTTGTTGGGGGAGGAGGGTGGGTTCGTGCGGTGTATACGAAAAACAGCGACCTACCGCATACCCGGGTTCCCCTATATAATACGACCACTTAGGTTTAGGCTATACAACCTATACACATATCGTCCTCCGCTTGGGTGTACAGCAGCAAACACGATATCACGATCCGTGTACATGGGATCGGCTTTTTGAACCAAGCAACAAAACATAGTGCATGTACACGCTTGAACAACGAAAGCGTGGCAGCGGTGGGGGTGCATATGGGAACGCGCTTTGCAAGTATCCTGTATATCGCTTGAGACAAAAGGGAGAGAGAAATGGCGGCTTTCCATTGTTACGCAACGATCGTTGGCTCCACACTGTTCCAAGATGAAGGAGAAGAAGCGGCTCTTGTACACATAACACACACACGTGTGCGTGCGTGTTTGCATGCGCTGTGCGAGTGTGTGCGGCTGCGTGTTTCCGCAAGAAGCCTTCCCCTTTCCCCGTCATTACAAGCCATCGGCCCCCGAAGCGCTCCTGATCGAGCGTTACGGGAGGGCGTGGTTCGACAGATTACCGCGATAATGCCCGTTCAACTACGCGGCTCTCTTCTCCCGCACGCATTGCTTCTCCCATAGAGTCACGGGCATATCGCACACCACCGCCGTGAGCCGTTATACATGCCGGAACGGTAATATAAATGGCGAACGGTCTATAGCAGCTTCCAGGCGGGGGCCGCGAGAACCACTGCGACCGCTTTTCACTGGAAGTGATCGCGAACGCTACTGGCCGTGGCTGTTGTTAGCTTTCTCCTTATCCCTTCTCTTTCTCACGCAAGCACAAACACATCCCAGAAGTTCACCTTGAACTGGGGATCGAAAATAACAGGGCTATGCCAATGTAGTGCCCTGTAGCGCACCGAGGTGCATTTTTCATAAGAAGCCCGACAGCACTCTCGGTTGTATCGGAAAGCGGCCCTTTCTTGGAGGCACAAAGTCCACGTCAGGGGTTGCTCGGCTACCTACCAGCCGGTGTTCCACCGCTGTAGGGCGCGCGCGCGGTCAGCGCATTCGATATGCCTGCTGAGCGCCCGCGACGTTTGATCGACAGCGATTATTAGCGGGCCTAGCCGCCGGCGCCTCCGCTAGAGGACGCCCTCTCCCTATAAAAGAAAGTGAGGATATCGGAGAGGAAAGGAGCAGCTATGGCTTCGGTATAAGCACAGGCCGGCAAACACTTGACCGTGTCTCGGTGGCCGGCAGGCAGGCAGGGCCCCACGAAGATCTGGCTGCGAGGCCGCACGCGCGAGGGGATAACAATGGCGGCGACCGCCGAAGCGACGACGGTGGCGCCGCCTACGAGAGGCCATCGGTCGGCGGGCGACCGGAGTGAAAGTGGGGGAGCCGCGTGACGAATAAGAGAGAGAAAAAAAAAACGAGGGCTGCGGAAGGAGAGCAGCAGGCCACGTTCGTGAGTGGCAGCGCACGAAGAGCGATCGGAAGAGCATCTATACACGCTGGCGTTTTCGCATCAAATCGGGCCGTGTGGGACAGCGTCTCACAATGAAAAAAAAAAGAAACAAAAAACATGCGTCCATTGACTTAAGCTAAAGTCCTTAGATGTTTTTTCCAAACGGAAAAAAATATCTAGGGATTTTAACTTATGCGACTGTCGACTGTTTGCGACTGATTGATTCAAGTGTATTCCTTCCATCTTTCACTTCTATCTATTCCCTCCTCTTGAAAGAATAAGCAGGCGTTGTGCCACACTCGGTGGCAGTTGCCAGCTTGCTCCCTCCTTCTTACCTTTGGGTCCTTGTGTGTTTTATGTTACCATACCTAATAATAATTATATTAATGTCACGGCCTGCAGGAAAGCATGTGACTTCACTAACCGGCCCCCCTATACTGACATGTTCTGTCCTCTTTCTGAGAAGAGGACCAATAGTATCTTCAAAGTGTCATCGTATAGACCGCATGACTAGAAGAAGGTGGAAGGCGCGTCCTCCGAAAACACGCACATGTTCGCTTATATGTTAGTGGATCTAGAAAACGCTCAGCAATAAACCGACGACAAGAAACTGAAGCACAGGTGGCACACTTCCCATATACCAAACAGTTAAGCCTTGCGCAAACATGTTTTCAGGTAGAGTCATCGCTGTAGTCGCAATCTATTAACTAGCCCGTTATGCAGTTAACTGCAAGCAATTGTGAGCGACAGTACCTGAGTGTTGAGTCATGACTTCGAAGTCACGCTTAGGGTGAAAACTTCTGCGGTGTACCGCAGCAGAATCAGAAACCGGTTGACGGCAAGCGACTTTAAGGTTGCAGTTGCAGCAGTGGAGCGTACAGGGAGTCTACATGGCACAGCCGGTCATGTAGGCTCCCTAGCGGCCCGCAGAACTAGCTCACCTAGCCAGCTCTGTGGTGACACGCATTAGAACGACAGGTCACGGACATGACCTGGCACTTCGCCATGGCAGCCGGAACGCCCCTCCTACGCAATCGGGTATCGAACTCGCGCTCTTCGACGTTAAAGCAGCCAGGTGATAGCTGTGCCAAGTGCTTAACAATGTCCACGACAGAAGCGTAATGTTGCCAAGAATAGTGCCAGCTCGCCTCGCATTGAAACCTCTGCAAACCCTGGCAGCTGAAACGCCCCGTAGGCACTGTTGTTGGCAACCGTGTCGCATGTACATAACACTTGGCCACCAGATGTGCGGCCAAATGCACTGCGTATAAGATCGGATGAAGTGCTGTTGAATTGCGCACCCTGTGTATATTTCATCTCGCAAGAAACACTCGCTTAAACGACTGCGTGGCCCGAGAGCACCCTATGGACACTACAGCATACGTGACGTTAAGCAGTACCGTCAAATGACGAATGTCTGCCCAGCTCTAAGAAAGCTTGTTGAAGTACATCGCACGTCGGCTGTCCGATAATCTTTGTACGCCTAATACTCATGTAGCCACTACTGAAAACAGCTGCCTCCAGCCACACCCCCTAGCCCAACAGATCAACGCAAGTTCCCGTGCTGAAGCTCTTGTGTCCACGCATCATTTCATGGGAAGAATATAACCACACTTCTAGTCATCGACATCACCAGTCACATAACCTTTGGCGCCTCCCAAAACCAAGCTACACGTAGCTTCTTAAGTGCCACGGCACTTAGTTGCCCCAAAGTAACATCCTCAGCTACGTTAAGCGAGACTCCTGGACTACTACTGTCAGCTGAAGACCCGCGGTTCTCCTTAACGTGCACCCATATCCAAGGCACGCAGCGGCACGTAACCGCGCTCGCGCTCCAGAAACCCAAAGCCCGCTCTACACCCCCCATGCTGCGAATCAACCGGGCCGAGAAAGTCTTGAGCGGGCAGGCAGCATCAGCAGCAGCAACAACCAGCGGCGGTAGGATTCAGGCTGCGTCTCGCTCCGCGCACTCGCAGCGGACGCGTCAGGGGGGTTACGCCGGCGATCGAGGTCTGGCAGACGTGAGCAGAATGCCTCCAATTCCTGGAAAAGGAGGGCTCGAAGAAAAAAAGAGAGACATTTGAGCCGGCGACCACAAGAACAGGCAGAAGAACAGGAGGGTACGACATTAAGGAGCGTACAATGGTGATACAACGCCGTAGAGACAAGAAAGATGAAAGGTAAGAGATGGAAGTTCGTGCTGAGAAAGTGAATCGGCGCGGGCGAACGTCGGGGCCCTTATGTGGTGGTGCTTCCCTGCGAGCAGGCCAAGGCAGCGAACCAAAAGAGGCCTTCGCGGCGACAGGCGTCGAAGAGGAGGGAGTCACGGCGCCAACGCTTAGGGAAGAAGGTACGCCACGGCGTGATGGAGGTGCTCAGATAGAGCGTATCCAGCGTTTCCGTCGCTGTCAGGTTCTCCCCGCAGTACAGTGCACGCAGCCTACGCTTTACTTGGCTTCGCTATCTGATTGCCTCGTACGTGTGCGTACGTGATGCACACGCGGCAGACCTTCTGGAGGTTACTTATGAAAAATAAATGAACAGAACGCTGAAAACGATTGAGAACAGGGAATGTCGCAGGAGCCAACATTTCGACAAGTGGAGTTGTCTTCGTCAGGACAGCGACCTGACGCTGTCCTGGCGAAGACAACTCCACTTGTCGAAACGTTGGCTCCTGCGGCATTCGCTGTTCTCAATCGTTTTTAGCGATCTGTTCATCGATTCAAGCCTCCATCTTCCCCTGAGCTTCTCTTCTAGTTTGGATTATGAAAAATAAGACTGCCATACAACCGTTTGTAGCACGAAGCTACATTGAAATGCATAGGGATTTCTCAGAAATGAAATCTTCCTAACCTTATATGCTAAATATTTTCTTTCCCAGCAGCGAACAGGAATGAAATATACTCGGCTCTTTGCTCAGTCTCTATGGATGCTGCTGCTCGGTATATATTGTAAGCTTCCAGATTCTACCACGTTATGAGAATTCTTGCTGGCACGTTTCCACTCCTAGGCACAGGAGAGCTAGCGCTGAAAGCCAATCCCAGAAGACAAGATGGCGCCTTCGACAAATTACCCGCCATAATCAAGGTACTCTCCAGAATAACAGTGCCCGTTGCAGTTAAATCGATACATATATCGACATCGCATACTGTTGCCTTTCAAATGAGCTTTTGTTTCATTCAGCAGCAATTAATTATGATGAGTGGTAGTGGCGTTGCTGATACGTGTCGGCTACGCATTGCAGGCTTGGCAGCTTCTTCTGGACAGGGTACTTTCAACGTCGATCGCCCAATCTAGACTCTTCGCATATGAGTCCGAATAGTGCGAGACGTCATGCTTAAGTAACAACCGCGGCTCTCATGTGCGACTTTCTGTAAGCGAACTTGCCAGCAACCTTGGTACAGTTTTCCCTGCACTGCACGCAACTGCGCCCGAGACGGCTGGGCCGACCTGCCACGGCGGACCGGCTGCCCAGGAGTTGGCCTCGTCTGACGGTCGACCACAATCTCTCTCCTTCTCCGCACTTTAATTTCTCTTCTTTTTCACCGCGATTTCTTTAAAACCTTACTCTTTTCTTCCTCTCTCTCACGTCTCTCCGCCATGCACTCCATTATCGCTTCCTCCTTCTTTTTCGCAATTTCCACCCCAGATGTTGCTCCGCATACAGCGGCCTCTCGACCTGGCGCCCCTCTCTCGTTGTCTGACCGTCGACCGACTGGGTAAAGTCGAAGCAGGAAACCCATATACCTCCAACTCTCTCTCTCTCTTCTTTCCCGCTTGCTTCTGTTGCTCTTTCTTTGCAAAGGCGTGACGTATTACCCCCTTTCTTGCACAGCGTCCGGCAAGCGTTGGCCGACATACGGACAACGTGTAACACCTTCCCTACTGAGAGCGCTGCATCCGAGTGGAGGTGAAGAAAAAAGTGCAGACATAGGCGTGCGTGCACTGCACCGCGGGAGGGGATCTAATCATTTATGGGGGCGCTAAGTCTGTCCCATACCTTTAATACACACTGCGTTCTGGCCGTGAGGGCCTTAGTGGGGGCGGTCAGCAATGGACTGCGGTGAAACATTGCTCCCTTTAATGGAGAAACCAGCTCACGCCCATGGGTGCAGCACTTGTTCATGCCTTATGGCCTCGACGTCTTCCCTCTTCTTTTTCTGCTGCTTACGGTTTCTAGACAGTCAACCCGCAGTCGTAAGGAAAATAAGAGGACAAAAAGTGGACAGAAACTGAAGGGGTATGATTTTCAACGTCCCAGTATGCAGGCTTCCTCTGACCCGCCGATGTGCTCTGTCGGCATGCGATTCGCACAAAGACATCCGATGCCTTTTGTGTGGCTGCCGCCCCTGCCTGCCAGAGAGACAGCCTCTGAAAGCGGCATAAGCCGCTTGGAATTGTGGCAAATTCCCTACCAGGTGCAAAGCCATATCCTGAGCGTCTCGCGCCACGACAGAGCTGTTGGGGTTATGTGAAATCGATGCGCCTCAACTAAACCTCGTGGACAGCTCTCTCGAGCATGTTGGCGCCCGCTCTCCGTGCGCTTATGTGCGCACTGAATGTTCCATAATGACAAAGAAGCGTTTGAAGGGACAACTCCCGGTGTGTGCGATGAACGACGAAATTGTCTGTAGCGCGACATAGGCGTAAGTAACATACCGGAACACCCAACGACACTCGCTAAAAGATTTCAGTGATGTCAACGTCTGATAGCTGCTAAGTATCCTCGTTGCATGAAATGCACAAGCTGTCGTTGTACGAGATCCAACAACGTCTCGCTTCTTCGATTTTACTTCCAACACGACTGGTAAGTCGGGGTCCTTCGCGTCCACCTTGTTTTTCTGCACTGTGTCTTCTAGCAATTCTTTTCAAACGTCGTTCGATTTCATTTTGGGGGTTCCTTTCATCGCTCTTCCAGAGGTCCAATGCCCACACTATCAATTTGATAAAACCAGCCACGAACAGTGGCTGACTTGACACGAATCGGATGGAGCTAAATTGCATTACATCTGCTTGACCTCACCATCACCATTATCTTCTTATTCTCCCCTCATATGGCGCTTAACCAAGACAGCGGGTTTGTCAAGACATCAGGGAATGATGCTGATTTTTCTCGCTGGGGCAAAATTCCTGGGCTGTTACCTTCGAAGTACATTTGAACCAAAATTGTAAACTATCGTCACATTGTTTGCACTTAAGCTTACAGCCGATAACCATTCGCAGGGCATTAACGTCTCTCCACTGCGTTCCTCTTTTCCGCCATCCTCTTCGCGCTACACTTCTCAGAGCTATAAAACCATATACGGCTCACGAAACCGCAGAAGACACCTCACAACGGCTTGTAGGTCACGAAGCAATGAGGGTGGATTATAGCGTTTTCTTCGTGATTTTACACATTCTTTTTATCGTAGCATGCACTTGCGCTTGAGCGTTCCCCATTCCAGCCAGCTGGCCCTTCTTCATTCTATCGTGTCTTCTCTCTCTCCCTCTCTCTCTCTCTCTTGGCACGAAGCCCGCATAAGCGCTTGGTTTTCTTTCATTATTATAGTGCCCCTTATAGCTATGATAGTGTCCATTTCGTGCCGTGGCCGTAAGCCTAAGAAGGACCGGCGGCACAGTGGTCAGTGGTAAGCTGGTTACCCGAAATGACAGAGGCCATTTTAACTTGCACCAGGTAGCTCCACGTGGGTCCCGCTGCCTTTAGGCCGCAGATCAAGGGCCTGGCCTTCTTGAGCGTGCACGGTGAGGGTCTCGGAAAAGTATACGCTGCGCCTTAATGGACGAGAGTGGCGAAGACATAGGCTTCGCGTCCAATTGCCGTCCGGCCCCTGGGACATATCAGACTAAGCGTAGTCCTTCTATGATGGATGTATACAGCCATCGCAATACGCTCACGTTTGGTTGTCGCAAGCTTTATATCTATGTTGATTGCCCTGTATGAGTGGCCTCACTACTCTTGTTCGAACCGAGCGTTTACTCAAAACGGTCGCATCTTGAGACAATTGAGACGTCCGTGGCACAAGACCTACCACCCAGCACGTGAGTCTCAGGAAGCGAAAATCACGTTTCGTCGTTACAAAGACATTGGTCTCGTTGAGGCACGCGTACGTTGAGAGATTTGGCTTGTTCCGTGTATGTTCTGTGCCGGTCTCACATTTTATATGCCACTCAATGTTTCACCATGCCCACCTGGAACAGCATGTTGAGTTCGTCGCCCAGTAAGCATCTCCTCAGAGAGCATGTATATCTCGTTTGTTCAGTGTTGGCCAAAGGGAACGTAGGTTCAGTAACAATACTTCCCAGCCTGTCACACAGCACATGTTTGAGTCAAGGTTGAAGGCAGTCGCCAGTATTCTTCAATGGTCATTCTATGGTTGAGGCATGGACTAGAAGCTTCGTGATTGGTGGTTGCAAGGGAAATGAAAACAGTACTACATTTCAACAGCGCTTAATCTCTCATCTTCATCGTTTCATCGTCCCCTGTGTCCTGTAAAAGAAACTAAGCGCTCTTTCCCCATCCTTTGAACGTCCTCGACTCGAGCTAAGCTCTTCAAGTTGAGTCTCAAGAGTACCTTAGTCCAGCAAAGTACCCCTTCTCAAGTGCCGCAAATTAAAAAAATCTTCACATGCGTGCCTTCGCAAGAATTGCCCTGGAGAGCCTATGAAGCCTGTCAACGCCGGGAACGATGCGATACAAACCCACTTCCGTCGTTTAGTTTACCTCGCACATCACCGTGCCGCAACAGCGCTTAAAAGTCGATCCATCGCTTTGATTGGCAGAAGCGTCCGCGACGGAAGTGAAGCCAGTATTCGTTAACCCTCGTTTCTGGAGCTCTTAGTTTGCGGAAACGAATAGAAAAAAAGAAGGGAACGAGAATGACTTTCCTCGTATCGTGTCTCAAACACGATGCGGGCGACGCCCGCTCATGCCTGACGAAAGCGACGCGCCCTGTCTCGATGCATGCACCCGTTGCCACAGCGACAGGCCAACGAACTCAGTGCTTCCAACGTCCTTTCCCCTGGTTCGCTATCTCCCAAAGACGTCCAATATCCGCTCCCATCACTTCTCGTACGTCCGCACCAAGTGCCAACAAGTGGCCGCGAAGCGAGGAGAGAATGTATCAAAGTGGCAGCGATGACAACGACGACAAATGACACACGGAAGCGATGAGAAGAAAACATGACAGCGACCAGGTTGACGTTCAACATCCGCCCGGAGAGACTGTGGGCTCCGGCCACGAGACAAAAGATACGCGCCTATATTGATGGGTCGAGAAGCTGAAGCGTGTCTATACGTCACAATGACCTCTCAGACAGAGAGAGAGAGAGAGCAATAAATGGCAGATAAGCAGCTGCTGCTATACCAGAAGGATGCCGGAAAGCATCGGCCAGAAGCTGCAAGAGAAGAAAGAAAACGAAGTAGGAGCCTACATGAATCTGTCGGAAAAAAGGTTCACCACTGTCATATATCAGTTGCCTCTTCGAAGACGAGTGTTTGGAACCACAAGCTCTAGGGTGCATGGCATGCATGTTAAGCCCATCGTTGACAAATGGAGCACACCTTCCACGTCGGCGTATATATATGATTTAGTACGGTTCGATAAATACCCAGCTGCCGTGTTACGGACTGGTTAGTTGCCAACAAAACGGGACATCACGTATTGTGCGAAATACTTAACCGGCCGTTTGCATAGTTTGTATATAGTGCCCTTTCCTTTTAACGTGTGTGTGTGTGTGTGTGTGTGTGTGTGTGTGTGTGTGTGTGTGTGTGTGTGTGTGTGTGTGTGTGTGTGTGTGTGTGTGTGTGTGTGTGTGTGTGTGTGTGTGTGTGCGTGCGTGTGTGTGTGTGTGTGTGTGTGTGTGTGTGTGTGTTCTTTCTTTGTCTCGACCTCTTGGCAGTTGGTAAATTAAGAAAGGCTGGCCCCTCTCCAACTGCTCGTTTACCATTTCCTTTCCCCCATAGCTACGTCCGCTTCTAGAGATCGTACTGACGATCATTAATTCTCGACGCATCCAAGCAAATCTCGGCAAACTACTGCAAGTGCATGACGCTAGTTCCACTAATATCCAGCAAATCTCAAGCCAGTGCATACGACATACTACTGCAAGTCAGTGATACCAACTCCACTAATATCATTTCTGTCGAACAAAGGGAGATTGACAGGAGGAAAAGAACGAAAAGGTTATCGACATGCAACCAGCAGCGACCCCTGGCAGCAGCCAAGACAACGGAAGACAAATGGCAGCCGTAGAAAAAAAAAAAGAAAGGTAGCCGGTTGGCAACCACACGATGCGGCTTCGCCCCGACCAGGTTTCCGGACAAGAACCAAAGAAAGCTTGGACCACCGGGGCTGTGCCGAACCTATAACTAAGCGGCACAGTGCTCCTCAGCGTTCTCTCAACTTGTGCCCCTGCCCTGCCTCGCTGTGGGTTTTACCCCGGCCACTTCATCACTCTTGTCAGCCCTGCTGTTTCCCCTGTCGAGAAGAGAGAGCCAGCCAGCCAGAAAAATGTGACTTCTAGAGAGAAGGGCCCCGAGAGGCAACTGGCACTCGCTCCTTTCGAGGTTGTCCAAGAACGAGAGTATAAAGACAATCTTAGGGAGCTTTTCTGTTTGTTTACACCAATGCCGGAAAGATGCTTCCGTGGCCAGGAAACGAACCAACGTCCCTGTGCTCAACACAAAATGACGCAGTCGTGACGCCTCGGACAGCCAAGGCTTGCAAACACACGCTGTGATTCATGGATTTTGGGGGCCAAGTAAATGTTATGCAGCCCTCTCGCCCTCGCCAACAGGGGTCCATCGCGTTCGCCTGCAGTGTCGTCGCCTCCACATGGCTCTACATGCATATCCGTAGGTGGAATAGCCACTCCGTGGGCTATTTACCACTCGAGAATGGGTGTTCAAGAGAAAGAAATCTAGTCAAGGGTGCCGGAGAACTATAAGCTGTGAGGCTAAATGACATGGTTCACAAAGACAGAAATGAGTTACGCAAGAGAGGGTCTATCGGAAATCGTTGCGAAAGGACCTTATCCAACACACGATATAAATTTCGATGATGATGATGATGATGATGATTATTATCATGGTGGATACGGTGTACCAGTGGTTACAATGTATACAACGTAAGAAACATCCGCGATATTACGTATGAGCCCTCCGCAGATACGCGGGATATTGTTCCGTCTAAGAAACCGAGGCAACGTACGTAAACTAAATATCTAAAACCGTCGCATTTCCTAATTCAACGGACGGCACGCTCGTAAAAAAAACGGACACTACCGTCATTTCATCGGAAATCCGAGTGGCTCCAGATCCCACCACTAATCAGTTATGCAGGTTCCCGCAAGATGGAGGAAGAAGAAATGCGTCCCAAATCAGCACGCATCCTTTCGTCTACAAGGAAGCCTTTTCGCTTTTGACGAACTTGTACTGATTTCCTGATGGCTTTATACTAAGAACGGGTAGATGGTAATGTTCTTTTCGATAGCGCATCACCGCCATCCCTGTCAAAGAAAACCCGATGAACAAACACGCTCTCTATAAATTAAATGTTACGAACTGTATTGCTAGAGCAACGATATGGGCACTCGAAGTGCATTTCCGCACCGGCTGTCGGTGTCGCCGTCATGCTCCGTATATATTTAATATCGTCATAACAAAATCCGATTACGATAAGTTGCAAGCAGTAGGACAACACAGGGCACAATTTCCAACCTACGGCTGCAGCTAATCCTACGCGCAGCATCAACCTGCTTTAGTAGCTTCCTGCCCTCTTATTTCGGGTTTTTGGCGTAATGCCCGTAATCTCGCCGAGCAGTTAATCCGCAGCTTTCTTATCCGGTCCTCCACGCGGTGCTCCATCTGGAAGCCGATAATCTGGAAACCGTGCGGGGATAACTATTGATTCTGGCGGCAGACATCTGTAAGTGATGGAAGAGTTCCGATCACGCCTCTACGCTAAAGGATCCCCGTCTGGCACATCGTTAATCCTTCCTTCACGCTTTTGCCGACGAAATCGAACAAAAGCAAGAGTGTTACGCACGAGAGCACAGGATTGCCACGCCCTATACGAAGCCACTGGGTGGGCAAAGGGACACCGCCGCCAGACGGACGGCAGGGGGCGACACAGTTCGTTCCCAGGCGTTCATCAATCCAGCAGGGAGTGTGTTTTGTATGCCTGTAAGAGGCAATACATCTTGCACGAGCTCTCCAGAACGAGTTGTTCCGCGTCACCAGCAGTGAAAACTAGGGACGGATATAAAAACAGAGAGACAAATAAACGTAACATAGGCAAATACAGATAACGAAACAAGTACGTCGGCCCAGACGAGCCTATAGACGAGACAAGACGAGCCGAAAGAGCAGGAAAGCAGACGGAACTGTCGTGATACCCGGGCTGCCCGAACGTGGGAACGTCGCTATAGAAAAACAGGCGTTTCCTGACTACCCTGCCATGCATGCAAGTCGTTAAAACCCACGCAAGGTGGTGCGCGAACACGCAGGCGTGCTCACAGCGGTGAGCGAAAGTGAAAGCCCGTCGTCCGACAAAAGATACGGCACGCATCTATAGAAAGGAAGCACGTGTGTGGGTTTGATTGGAGATAAATTAGGTCTAGCTGTCCAAGGAACGTTTATCCTGGTTAAGAGACCGATTCCGGAATGGTCACTGCCCTCTACGGATTAGCATGACCTGTACCAGGCCGGCTAACCCTGCAGGACGACCGAGCTCGTACTAACGTGATAGGATTAGAACTAACGTGATAGAGTTAAGGAGCTGGCTTAGCTGAAAATCCGTTGGCGGCGTTGTCCGTAAGCGACAAATCCCTATGGATGCAAATAATAAAGAGATCGATGTTGCCAATGAGCACAACGTATAGCACAAGCCGCAACCACCAGTACATTGGCACCCATACCACCACCCTGAACAATTCGAGCTGGGTGTCGCAGACTAAATTCCATAGGCCAGGTGACAATAAATACGTCACTCTGGTGTCTATGTGTCTTGTGAATATGTGCAAACGGAGCACGGCAATACTATCACGTTCCATTATCAAAGGCGAACCTTAAGGAGGCCCTGCAAGACTTCTTGAGCATAGTCAGAAAGCGGTGCCTATCAGTCGTGGAGGACCCTGTCGACGTGTGAGCCAAATATTGTTTCACTTCACGCACCAGGGAATTTGCAATTTAGTTCCAAACAAAAATGGAAAGCGCCCGCTCTTCTTTCAACAAATGGCGTCACTAGAGGCACCGACCACGCCGTTTGTCATTTTTCGCTGCTCTTTAAGAGAGATACGCACATTTTGTTTATCGGTTGAATTCAAAACAAACAAGTAAATCCCTGCAGATTATCTTTCCACAATCATGAAATCAGCTAAAGCTATTTCTGCCTCAAGCGATGTAGTCGGTGCTCTCAGTTACGTCATTCGTTCAAAGAAGAACGGGTGCTTTCCAACTGCATTTGAAACCCAATTGCCAATTCCCTTGGATGTGCAGCGCAATTAAGACTTCTCTCACATGTTCGTAAGAGCCTCCGCGACTTATCGGCAACGTGTCGTTGTTGTTGTTGTCGTCGTCGTCGTCGTCGTCTTCCTAAATGTTCTGTTCTCACGCCCCTTTTTGTCCACAGTGGCGGTGCACATCACAAGCTTTCAACTTTTTTTTTAGGTAAGTGTAAGGCAGGCGATGCCAGGGCAACAATGAGACACATGCTACGTAAATGCTCGAGTTTAGATGTCGAACTAAACAGAAACCACGAAGAGGCAGTCTTGAACCGCAGGTCTCGATGGGAGGCAGCTCTGATCATGTCAGGATTAGAAGACCAGCTCTGGGCCGTCCAGCAAGCCGAAGAGGCCACCGGCCCAACAGTTCGCGGCCATGCCTAGGATGGGCCTGAGGCCCGTCTCGAATTAACTTCGCATGACTCTTAATTAATTAATTAATTAATTAATTCGTACAAGTACAGACAAGTACAACTAACATACTAGAAACTGAATCTCACGAGCCGGTAAGACTGTCCAACATTTTCTCACAGCACTACGCGTACACGCAGGCGCGGTCCCCTGAGCAATGAGACACGATGTGCAGAACCTCAGTGAAGTTTTTCCATTCCATGCCATAAGTGTACACGCACTGCCGCCCATTACATCTGGCAAACGCACAAAAGGCACAGGCGCTGTTAGAACCTGCTGCGGACCAGTGTACTTAACGTCGCCTATTGCTGCTCGAAGGTGCACAGCTAATCGTCCAGTCCCCTACAGGAAGAGCGAAAAAAACGTCGGGCAAGGGAAAATGAAAGAAAAAAAGAAATTGGAAACAGGTTCTGTAGGCCTGCACTGCTTACGTGGCCTTGCAATGCTCTTGAGACAGTCTCTTAACGGGCGGCATTATTTTTTTTTCTCTGGGAGAACTCGTTAACGGTAATGCGTGGTCCGCGAATAAAAATTACGTTTCCTCTATCGACAGAAACCACAGCGCGTGTATACGCTTCTCCCACGTACTACAGGCCTTTCTTTCTTCTGCGCTTAAACAATGTCGAGTGGTCTCGCATGGCCTGCATATAGGTGTGTATAAGATATACATATAGATGTAGGTCAGAAGGAGAGGAAGGGTACCGGAATACAGACCAGGCAGAGACATTCGAGTCGAATTCCGGATCGTACGAATTCACAAATCAACGTCCCTGGCTTTCCATTGGGGCCTATATTCGAGCAGGAAAGTCGGGTGGAGCCATTTACTCAAGTTGCCCGATGCGAGCACGTATTACTCATCACGGACCACTGCTTTGTAAAGCGAGCTCAACCGCTACTGGAGCGAACCGAGGAGAGGGAAAAAGAAAAGATGATTTCTTATTCATTTCTTGGTTCATGCGGCTGAGAAGGAAATGTACAGGTTCACGAACTGGAAACGTACAGATGATCGTGAGTGGTTCGAGTCACCGGACCACGCAACAGACGTCTCCATCGCCTGCGATCCGTGTGGTATAGTCATGGATCGTGGGTTCTCGCAGGAAAACGTTGGAAACGAGAGCGTGCGAGAATAGGGAGACACAAGTGGGTTAATGAGAACTACATAACCGCATAACATATGTCCCACGTATACGATAACTTCTCACAGCTCGTGCAGAACACAGCTCGTGTAAGTTCCTGACAAGGAGGCTTAATAAAAACTATATCAGTTTTCATTAGTAGACGTAGTACAAATTCGTTCTGTGTCGAGTTGCAAACCATCTTCATCGATTTGTATTGTGACTGGCCATGTCTGTGCATGTTTGTGTAACTGCCAATTTTACTGATAATATGTCTGTTTTGTTTAGACAACGCTGGAATCGGACTCGGTCTTCGAACCGCACCGGGGTTTGTGCTACCACACCAAAGGGACTACCGCACCAATGCAAGTGGTCCAACGTTCCGCGGGGTCATTTTCGGGGAAGCGATACGTCAGTTCTTGGAATTTCTTTCGGCGATTGCCTCCCGAGCTACAGAAGCAGTCTCCATTGCTTCCACAGTTTTCAATCTACTTTATCATTTCTAAAAATGAAATTAAAGAAAGAAAGAAAGAAAGAAAGAAAGAAAGAAAGAAAGAAAGAAAGAAAGAAAGAAAGAAAGAAAGAAAGAAAGAAAGAAAGAAAGAAAGAAAGAAAGACCAGGAGCAGATCTACAGTGCAACCAACCAAGAACAAGCGTTCGTTCAGCGCCTTTTCGGGCCCATGAGCCCACAGACGCGGTCACAGGCCGCACAACCGGTGCCACTGGAACTCGATAGGTCGTTGACATCGCGGCTGCGCGGACGGGACCACCGATGGCCAACGCGCTGCCGGCCCGGAGGAAGTGAATTTTCTTCTTTAATCCCCCTCTCGCTCGCTCTGTCCGTTCGCTTCTTCTCATAATCTGCGTCATTAAAGGGTGAAGAGCCCAGGAAAAAAAAGAAAACCCGCAGAACTTGAAACGAGCTACGCGACATCCGTGATCTGAGCGGCGCCTTCCCAATCGAAAGACGTCGGGGAGAAGTGAAACCACTTTTAATAAACTCCTAGTCTGTACGGACAAGTGCGCCGTCGCCAGTGAGTCTACACTGTAGCAAGTGTTTCACCTTTCGAGGGTTATTGACTTGACTCGTGCGACTACACTCTCAGCGTTAAATGGAGGCCGGCTACTTCAACACCGCAGGAAGAAAGGTACTGCTGTGTCTAATAGTGCCCTCAGTGATTATATGTGAGGCCTTTGCACGGCCAGTTTCAGTTATGTTTCTCGGACCTTTTTCTGAGTGATTACGTGAGAACAGTCCCGGTGGAACAGGATGGCAACCCTTTATTTCCGCCACAAGTTCCCTGAATGCGTCTACCAAGTA
The DNA here is from genome assembly GCA_013339685.2 of Hyalomma asiaticum. Classification (NCBI taxonomy): domain Eukaryota; kingdom Metazoa; phylum Arthropoda; class Arachnida; order Ixodida; family Ixodidae; genus Hyalomma; species Hyalomma asiaticum. The sequence continues at coordinate 21,957,676 of CM023489.1, forward strand.
CGGGACGTCATACTGATTCCATGAAACATATACATGCCTCGGTAGACTCATCTTGACTGCCTGAATACCTCATGATTACCTCACGTATGTTAGTACACTTTTTCAACTAGGTGATGCCCCCAGATCAATATAACGCCTTTCTTTGCAGTGTACCGACATGTTCGAACGCGATTATTCTCCGCGATTTGCTCAGTTCTGGGAGGAGATACACCGATTCGGACCGCGAGTTGGTACATCAACGTACAGGACCTTTTATGTACCTGCGTTCTGGACTGAGGTCACTAACGCGCCCCTGCATACAGAACACGAGGACGACTTAACCGAACCATCAGACGCACGTCTCCCGATTTAAAAGAACAGAAGCAGGAATGAATCTGTCACGAAAGTGCGATCCTCCTGCAGATTCCCAAATTCGAAATCAATCAAACAATCTATCGATCCAAGGGTGGCCCCAAGCTTTTGTTGCAGTCCACTTCCACCACGATTGCTGCATGTACTCAGCCAATCAAACGAAAACGACAACTCAATCAGCTTTCAGGATCATCCTCACCGTTCTGCAGGTATGACGGGCAAGACCGTGGCCATCATCATTCTTCAGGAATGATGACGACCATGATCTAGCCCCCCCTCCCCCACTCTCTTGGACATGATGTCACCTCGCGTTACGGTGACACGTCGATGGTCGTGCACTGGAATGGCCAACGTGTGACATCACTTTGTCCTGCGCGCAGTAGGCGACAGGACGCGGAAAATTGACGCCGTATCTTTCCTCGGACCATCGATGCAACTAAAGGTCACGCCCACGTCACTCACGTCACACGTGACGCTTCATTCCGGAAGGACGATAGCCATTACGGCTGCCCCGGTAAAATAATACAAAGAGCGAGGAAAAAGTGAGAGCTGACGGACGTGTGACGCCGAACCGTCGTTCAAGACAAGATGGTCACCCCGACCTGGCGCGACCTTCTTCGTTCAGCCTTCAGCTGTCTAGTCTTTCCGCGCAACAGTTCCCGTGGTCACCGCGTTCGCTGAGCGTTAGTCCGTTAACTCGTACTACTGAAGGCCCACCAAGTATGATATTCCCACGTACAGGCGTATATGAAAGAGGAGTGAAGGAGAAAGTAAAGTACATTTGTGAAGCCACATGACACTATGCTCGCTTAGAATACGATATAGAAGTTCCACTGCGGTACTCTTCTAAGCAAAACACCCAAATAACCCAAACGTGGTATTTATGCACATTTCGTATTTACAGTGCACGGCAAACACAATTCGAAGCTGTGTTCAAGCTCTCGCGACATGTGGCCACAATGGCTATGCTGTCCATCTCTTTTCTCTTTGTCCTTTTTAATTAGTACCTCGGCAATATCACAACGAGAACTAATCTATACAGTACAATCATCATTCATTTCAAAGCGGCAACTAACCCGCAGTATGCGCCGCCTGTCCCACTTTGCTCCCTCCAAACAACCCCACGTAGTGGAAAAGAACCACGCCACGCCGACCCACTGTTACGTTCTCAGCGCCGAGAGTGCAGGTACACGGAATCCGAAATAAAGACCTGTTCTGGCAGCTAGGACCGGCGTGTAAAACTCCTAGAATAAGTTAAGCATGGTGTCGCACATGGCGTGTGGCTGTATGTCAACGAAGAGTTATGCGCTGGCGTCCCCCTCAAACATCTCCAGCGCATCACCTTGATGCACGGCCAGTGTACCCTTCACGATCTTCGCATACTCTACCAGACACGGCAGACAGAAGACCTACAAAGCCCCGCCGAATAAAAAAGAAAGCAGTCCAACAGCACTTCATCGTACTGACCTCTGGCGGAGCGAAAGTGAAGTCTCGCTGTTCCGTGCGCGACCTGACAAGTCAGGAAGGACGGCCAAGAAGGTTGGCTGGCCGCAGCAGCCTTCAAAGCGCGCCTAAAGCATACACTTCTGCAAGATGCGGCGTGTAAAGACCCGCAATAAAAAAAACGCAGGCAGCCTGGAAGGCACACACGACGTAAGGAGAAAACAGTGACGCAAAAAAATAAGAAAGAAAAGAACGAAAAGCCCATCTGGGTGCCCGAGGTGCGCTGGCCAGACAGTGGCCGGACGATTGAGGTCTGAGGAAGGGGAGGGCAGGTCTGACCGAGCTTGCCGGACAGGTCATCAAGAAGAAGCGAGGTGCATCGCGTAAGAGGTGTGTATGACTGCGCACCGTTCGCACTGCATGATGGGGGGACGCAGCCGGCGGTCATGGTGGCTGCGGTTTGGCAGCGGGCTGCATAATATGTCAGTCGGACGTCTACCGAAGACTCGAGCCAGACACGTGAGCGACGCGGGAAAGGGAGAGTTATGTGACGGCGTGCGCGGGGGATGCGTGAGAGAAAAGAGACGGACAGGCGCACTCACGACAGTGAAGTCGTGTCTGTGTGCCTGTCGTACGTATTTGTGCGGGACCGACGACGATGTCCCGGTGGTCAACATGGAAAGCAGGACCTAGACACGATGACACCGGCATGCGCACACACCCTTCTTGTTTTCCTCTTTGATCTTTTCTTCGTAGGGAAGGCGAGATTTAGAACAGCGAAGTTTCAAGAGATAAAAAGTGAAAGAGGTGCGAGAGTGGCTTGGAAGACAAGCCTAAGTTGAGGACCTTTTTCTGTGGCACTCCGGTTGCAAGACCGCTAACAGTCTGTCCTGGACAGTGATCAAATCCTATACTACTTTTGTGACACGTAAGCTGATCAATGTCGCAATGTGTAATATACCTATAACGTAGACGTTATGCAGCTGTTTTGATAGTGTAATTAATTTATCTTTGTTGCACTCGCTATCTTACGTTATGGCCGATTGTAACTGGAGATGCGTCGATTGTGAAGACTATACGCCACATATGCCCCCTTTCTTTGGGCATGGACCGTCCTGAATATGTTAGTTTCCCGGCATGAGTGCAATGTACAAGTTCATAACTCTTTGCAGGGATTCTAAGTCAAAAGCACAACTATTCCCGTGCTGCTAAACTACCCTTTCTGAACGGCAAGAACACCATACTCGCCGCCGGAAAACGCGCAAGACAGTTCCCGAGGCTACACCATTTTGACATTCCAGCACCAGCCGTCATGACATCAGAGATTCTAGTGGCATCTGTTGAGGCCTCCATAACTTTCCTACCGGTAACGATAAATTGCATTGCGTCCTATAAGTGAGCCAGCGACTTGGCGTACAGGAAGTGTCGGCAAATGTGACTAGCCCAATGCGCTCAACATTCGAACAAAAGACACTGCAATCCGTGACGCCGCACTGACATTCAAGAGCTGGAGTGTTAGAAAGAAATCCAAGATTGAAGCTCTGACATTCATTTTTCTTGTAGTGACAAACCTTGAATGGCTAAATTACGGACAAGACAGTTTTTAATGGGCACTTTGTCACATTATAGTGATTTATTGTTTCACTTTAGTGTCGTTTTAAAGTTGAAAGTCACGCTTCTACATTGAGCTATTGGCTGACCACGGTAAGACCACCATACGCACGTGCTTGAGCATCACCATCTTGGAGTCCGAACGCTTTCGTTTTTTTACCTGTAGCAACTAAACGAATAATGCCACAATACTCTAATCCGCATGAAGACAATCGTACGTACACACTAAACCCGTTATGAACTTGTAATTTCAGGTCATGTAACACAAAAATAGGAAATCATTCATGTAGAAAGTCTAGATGGCGCCAGTCCATCTAAATAATAGCCTACACTTTTGCAGCGCCCGTGCAGCTTCGCATTCCCACTAGAGTAGCTACTACTGTTCACTAGTGTCGCCTTCAAAAATGGCGCTGATTTAGAAACAGCTTTCTAAGTTTACAGAGTATATTACGGACCTTCATAGCAGGTAAGAAAGCTAAACTACACTGCGGTGCATGCTGGGTCGGAAGGAAGAGAGGATGTCGAAACAGGTGGCAGTAGGCGATAGAAATAAAAGAAGCGGCCACAGGAGACTGGCCTAGCCCATGCACCAGCCCAGCTTCGGCGGCAACGCGGCAGGGAGCCTCGTACTGTATAATCCATGCGCATATGCAAGTAGGTCGCCGCACGCCGTCTCAGAACGGCCTTGAAAACGAGACAGAGAACGGTAAAAGAGTAAAAAAAAAACACACAGGGCGGCTACGTTGTATAACGCCGCCGCTTGACTTTCAAAAGGGGCTCGATGAATAGACACTACAAAGGAAGAGCGCTCTCAAGTGTAGGGATCATATGCGGATCAGCTCTGACGTGAAAGAGATGAACTAGCCGCAAAGCTGGCAGCCGGGGCAGAGAAGGCCAGAAGGGATCGCAGCAGACGACAGACAGGGCTGGGAAGTAATACAGAAGGACAAGGCTGGAAGAAGGAGAAAGAGTTGCAAATGGCCAATGGCAGAAGACGGGTCAATGACGGCAATGAAAGCATTATGTGCCGGTAGCGGACAACCTTACGCAGATAAAAGTGTGGGAAGAAAGAAAGAGTGTTACTAAGGTATAGCAGCTCATAAGACAAGCCTGACTGAATTGAGGAGGCAGCTGTATAGCTGCGCAGACAGAAATTCAGGCGTCACTGTGCAAGAAGAAATTAGCGGACGACAGTCTTGAGAAGTCATTCGCGTAGAGAAGTAGAGAAGATAAGAATCAGGTGCAAATGGCCAAAAGCAGAAGACAAGTAACCGACGACGATTAAGTCATTATAGAGCCAAAAAGCCAATAGTTGCCAGTCTCATAGCCAGTGTCATAGATAAAAGGACAACGTCAATGTTAGTGTAACACAGCCAAAAACTAAGATCACAACCACGTGTGTTGCTTAATAGAAGGCAAACGAGTTTGCACGTCCTAAACTCCAGGCGCTTGAACCAAGAGGAAATTCGAAGACCAATGTTCCAGAAGTAAAACAGGAGGACAGTTCTCTAGAAGCAGACAATATGAGGGACAGTGGCAGAAGGCGAAGAGAAAAAATACGGTAGCCCACAACGCATCGAGGATATCGACGACAGACCGAGAGAATGCGAAAAGGAATAGAGACTGAAGCAGGTAAAATTCTCAGAAGCTATCACCACGGAGACCAATGTGATTTAGGAGGGCGAAAGTATAGCAATAGAACTTCATGCAGAACTTCAGACGCCGTGAATTGCAAGGCAACTAGCATATGTGACAGCACCTAGAAGAAATGCAGACTGTTAAGTCAAAAAATAGGAGAAGCGCCTGCAGAAAACGAACAAAAGACCAGTCAGAGACGATAGCATCACAGACTAATGGCAGACCTCCAGCGAGAGGACCAACGTCAAGTAAAGCATGATGACATACAGGTGAATATCAGGTGAACTACTCATAACCTATAATCACTGACACGGGCGCGACCGAGCAGACATTCAGACAGAACATAAGGCGCCAAGAAGTAAGAGGGCACTTTGAAGCGACGATACCAAGAAGTACAGAATGGTAAGGCAGCTGAAGCAGACGATCAGAGAAAGAGTCGCAGACGACCATGAGCGGGAGGCGGGACGATGGCAATGATGAAGGCGGCGAGGGGGGTGTGGCAGATGGTCAACGAGCTCACCACAGCCAGAAATGAAGAGTTTCAGAAAGCGAATAAGGTAAAGCGGCTGGAGAAGTAGGACCATAAAGACGAGCGTATGACGCAAGAATTGGGAGGTCTCTGCAGATGAAGAACCCGCAAGAAGGCGAGAGGGAACCGGCAGACGACCGTTTCCAGAAAGAATATAGAAACGCAAGGCTAGACAGCAGACGGTCCGGGAAACAGCTGCAGACGACCGACAGACGGAACAATGACAATAATGAAAGCGGTCGTCGAAGCGGTGGCAGTCGACAAACGAGGACAGCGCCTAGCAGAAAAGAGCATGAGAGGCAGGTACAGAGAGACCGCGAACGAGGCGCAAAACGCTCTGAAACTGGTACCATAGGATAATGCGTGTGACGTAAGAGGATCGAGCTCATACAAGAGCCATGAAGAAAGCGGGAGCAGACGACAGTCGCGAGTGAAATACAGACGAGAATTAAAACGCCGATGCATACAGCAGACGGTTAGAGGGACAACGCTGCAAAAGGCCTGCAGCGGCAAAGCAAGCAGCAAAACGGACCTCCAAATGAGCGGTGTCGAGTCTGTAAAAGCACAGAACGCTTTTATAAAGGGGTTGAGATTTATGCGAAAGGAAAAGAAACCAAGCGGCAAGGCACGCAGCAGAAGAAGACGGCGGCAGACGACAAGACACAGAGAAACCGCGGCACCCATAAGAAAGGGAACCGAAGCGGTCGATTCATATCAAGAACGGAGCAGACGACAAGGACGTATCAGACGAGGCTTAGCTCGGAACCGTGGCGGAAAGTACTGCGTTCTCTGAAAGACACAGAAGCATGCAGTCGACTCGAAAAGAAGCTGAGACGCAGTATGAAGAGAACTCGCAGCCTCATGGCCACCGACTGTTTACGCGTCAACTTCGGTGTCCCTGTAAGTAAAATACACGTTAGGAAAGCACAGCAATAAAGAAGATGTGAGCGCTAGTGGGCATGAAGCAACGCGAAAAGCGCGACGATCGGCTACGCCAAGCCTAAGCCTAGGAGACACATGGCCACAGGGAAGCAAGATGGAGAGCTACCGTCTCGACGAGATAACAGACGCGAAGTGCGCGAACGCGCCAGTGGCGGCGCTGAATTCGCAAACGACCGTTTGAACGTGCCGCCACCAATTTATACGGTCGGCATCTGTCCGCATGCACTACGCACCCAACCATTCCATCATAATGTATCTAATCTCCGCATCCAGTGAAAGGTATATTGCAGATCTTGTCTATTTACCCCGCACAATAAGCAAGTTCGAACTGCACATGAATTATGTGTTAATGCGTTCCAAGCTGCTTCATCTTTGCTTGCATTTATTAAAGGCAGTGTGTATGATCTCTGTCCTAGTTATGCCTTATGTGTTCGTTCGTTTGTTTTAAGCCGGACTACCGTCGACGGATGCCGTTTGCGTGAGGGAGAAAGTTCGCTTCACGCACGATGCCAACCTCTCCACGCACAAGTTTAATAAAAATGAAATCAATACGAGGCGGTAGACCCTCACGTCTTTCGATCAAGAATTATGTCAATGGTAACACTCGCACTGAGTTCCTGGAAGCCCTTATGGGCGCCGTAACTTTGACGTCTCGTATTCGGTGATGTCATTAGCGCCTGAAACTTCGTACAGCGAAAAGCTTTGCGTTTCCTCTTTGCAGTTATCACCAACAGGAGTGTGCTGGCCGTGAATATGACATGGACTTACTGACATCACCTCAGTCTTCCCTGAAGAGGTCAACTTCCGACTGTGACGTAACGCGGACGTGGCAACAGCGTTGTCGGGTTGTTGTTTACAGGCTCTACTGGCGGTATTCGCGGTAAAATGGAATGCAAAGAGGAACATAGCCGTATTTGGTGACCAGAACGAGGTGAGGACATTTCGGGCAGCTATAACAAACGTAACCAACATACATTTTGTCAGATATGGTATACATAGACACCTTGGCGTAAGTTATCGTTACTTCTCAGCCAATTAATATCTTCAGAAGCTCCTAGTGCAGCAAATCAACGTTGCCACGGGGAGTCAAGGCATCTGTCATAATCTGCTCGCCTATAACGTCGTACTAGAACTTACGCATCGCATCGCCACCCCTCGGTACAGAGACGCACCTCGTCTACAGATTCATTTACACGGTCACTAAACGGTGCACTCCTAAAGGCCCGCAAGACCAAGGACACCGTCAAATTCCGCAACGTTGTCAAGTTCCGTAATGGCGCATTCTTTAAACCAATCAGGGAGCCCGTAGGAGCCCTCTGGGCCAATCAAAGCCGAGAAGATGGCGAATTTGAGAATACGGCGGTATTTTACAACATCCAGGACAGAAACCCAGGATGACTGCACTGATTTAGCGACATATCTCGCGTATTCCTCGTACACCCCAAGAAAGCGATCCTAAACCTACCACTTTTTTAGCAAAACGTTAGCTAGCACTGTATAACCAAGAGAATTACTCTGTTATTTGCACTCACTGCACTCGTTTCGTTTACTTTTCAATTAACTTACTCGTATAATCTGGAGAACCACTGTATTATTTGAATTCACTGGAATTTTTTTTGTTTCTGTGTTTTAACCACTCCCCTCTTTAATGCCTCATGGTCCTGAGGGTATTTCAAATAAAATTAAATAAAATGAAATATTATGTCCTCACGTTCTGCGGTATAGTCGTACGCAGAGACACCCCAAGAAGGGACAATAAAGGAAGTTACGGAAATAATCGCACTGCATAACCTTCGATCGTTTCGAAGCGCTGTGCGCCGTCTACAGCATGAACCTTTAAGAGCGCTCGTGTTCCGTCGTATGCTGGAGATCAGGGGGGTAGATTTAGGCCGCCATATTTTTTTCGCGATAGCACCGACAGCTTGGGGCAAGGCTACGACAAGCGACGAGGTTTCCGAAGTCGTTTACGGCTGAAAGCTGAGTTAGTGGGGAATGGGGGAGAGATATAAAGAAAATAGGAGGAAGTAACGATCAGATATCTATACGATGCGACGCACACAGATGCACAGTATAGATGTATACTGAAAGAACTGCGTTTCGCTCTTCTACAACGGCATCAAAGCACCAGACGCGCTGCTCCAGCTACGACATCTCCCTATACCGTGCCCCGCCACGGTGGTCTAGTGGCATATGGTACTCGGCTGCTGATCCGAAGGTCGCGCGATCGAATCCCGGCTTCGGCGGTTGCATTTCGATGGTGGCGAAATGTTGAGGCCCGTGTACTGTGCGATGTCAGTGCACGTTAAAGAACCCCAGGTGGTCGAAATTTCCGCACCCCTCCACTACGGCGTCTCTCATAATGATAGCGTGGTTATGGGACGTAGAATACCAGAAATCAATCCAGTCAACCAATCTTCTCCGGTTCTTGCTGACTGGCACCCTGTCAAGCATAGATACGCACGAAGGAGAAGATGGAGAGAGAGAGAGAGAGAAGAAATAGGAGAGAAGGAAAGGAAGGGAGGCTTACCAGTTTAAGACAACTGGTATGTCACCCTACTCAAGGGGAAAGGGATCGAGGATATTTGGAGTGAGTGCAGCGGGGAAGGTAGCACCACACAGTGCAACACACACAGTCATAAAGACACCACCCAAATACGCTTGCGCAGTAAATATTCCAAGTCACTACAACTACTCGCTTACAACGATCACCGCACTGATCGACTATAGACAACCACTGCGCTACTGGTCAGCCTCTGCACTGAAAGACCGCTTGTCACGCCACATATCGACGATCGCAACTCGTGAAAACGCCCAATGACGCATCGACGCGGCATCGACGATCGATTCAAACAGACCTTCGATTGCGGAAGTTCCCAGGCGCCGCACTCGAGCACCACCAATAACGCATGATATATGTATACACAAGCATAGAGAGGTAGCCTCACAGACAGATACGCACACACGCACACACACACACACAGAGGTACACCCGAACAAACGAACGAAGAAGTAGAAACAGAAAAGGAGGCTGCAGCTTCTGTGCGGCATTGGGTTGTGGGAGATAAATTCGAGTTACGCAATCTCTTACGCCGGGCTCTTTACATTTTGCGGACCACACGTGAGGCGAGGTCACTTCGGGTTCCTTCTCGAGTGGCGTAACTTGAGAAACGTTGTGTGTACTTCGGTGTGTCTCCAGCTCTTGCGTGGGTAACGACGTTGACTGAGAGGGATTAATTGTCTTTCTAAAGTGTTTAGCAGATGACCACGCAACTTGTTGCGAACTGTTTTACGTTCTTTTCACCGCTAAAGCGAAGTCACACAAACCCAACGGCCGTGCGTGAAAGAACTCGGACATGTATGTTTAAAAATAAATGAGATAGAATTGCATTAAACAGAACGAATTCAGGGGCATTACTGGTGCGACAGAACTCGAAAAATCGTAAAGAGAAGCGAAATTTAAAAGAACGTGGACGTAGAAGTGACATAGAAGAAGGGTTATTAATATGACTAGAAGCACTTAGCCGGGATCAGATATATTAGTTACATGTTTCTACAAATGGCATCGTGAAGGCTTTTGCGGAAAGGGGGCTTATATCTCATGGTCCGAAGGACCCATGAAGAGAAACAAATACGCCGCAATAACACCACTCCGCGGAAAGAAAAAATAATTCAAAAATCGCGGGTAAGATCAACCGGACAAACCATTCGAGAAACAGCCTTTTTAAACAACTTTCTATATCAATACAAAGAAACACACGAAATAGTTTGAAAACAATGCCCCGCCACGGTGGTCTAGTGGCTAAGGTACTCGGCTGCTGATCCGAGGGTCGCGGGATCGAATCCCGGCCGCGGCGGCTGCATTTCGATGGAGGCGAAATGTTGAGGCCCGTGTGCTGTGCGATGTCAGTGCACGAGAACCCCAGGTGGTCGAAATTTCCGGAGCCATCCACTACGGCGTCTCTCATAATCAGAACTGGTTTTGGGACGTAAAACCCCACAAAACAACAACAACAACAACAAGTTTGAAAACAAACAAACACGAGACGAAAATTGCCACGTACCCCTCGTTAGTGCAACGCAGAGTGGACGATGCTTGAAAAGGTCCAGAGTTCGAGTCTCAAAAAGTTATAGCAACTTTAGAGACGTGTACGTACACAGTCTATGTATCCGAACACAAACGACGATCCACTGAATACAGCCCCGCAGGAGCACCGAATCACACTGAGAAGCTGTTCTGAAAAGCGAGGCTCTTGAAGTGCGTCTTCACTGATCCTAGACGGTGTCGGAATTTGCGGTATTGCTTGAAATATTGTCGAAGTAACACAGCTTCCGAAAAGAGCAAGCGTAGGTATACCTATGACACACGCAAGAAAGAAAGAAAGTTGTAAAATTGGCCGCAAACAAGTTGGGAAGTATCGAGCCTTCTTTCTAAGCAATCGCCAAATTCCCGGTAAAAAAAGCTTAATCGACAAAACTTACGTCAACACGGAGGATTGCTGAAAGAGAGAGAGAAAAAAAAAAGAAAGAAAGAAACTGTTTCGTCTATACAGAGGCGTCGCACGAGATGCCCCCGACGGAAATTACGAGACGCGAAGCAAGAACGATTAAATACCGCGAGCGCGTGCCCCTACACATTATCGCTTAATTATCGCCCCATCGTAAGAGCAAAGGTACAACAAAAGTATTCCCATAATTACACCGGTCGAATGGGAAACAACAAAACAAAAACACAGAAACCCCCAGACGCTCATAGCTGAGACGGGATTCCTCGACGATTTCCCGCTTACGCAAAGGGTGCATTTACTTCTACGCAGCCGCTTGTATCGTCATCGTTACTTTTTTTTTTGCTCGTTTGTTTTTGTCTTTTTCATCCATGAAGAAAGTCTCATCGGCTATTACACTCTCATTATTCGACAGTGAAAGAATGAAGTGCGCACGGCTTTCTACGAATGGTCCACATTTAAGTACAACACCGGATATAAATAGATTGAAATTTGAAAGCAAAAGAAAAACCCCGGGGTATCGACGGAACGTACGCGCGGGGCGGCACAGGAGATAAGCGTCACTCGGATAAGCGTTACATATCTGCCGGGGTAAAAATAACAGCTCTTTTTTTTTTTTTTTTCCGGGAACAGCCGCTACGCTTGCGAATCAAGCCGCTCGGCGATTTTCCAAGTTTTGAATTATTGCCCCCCCCCCCCCCTCTCTCTAACATTGAGTGGTTTCTCACACTTCTTTGATGTGTTGTCTAACTGTGTGCTCTTTCAAGCTACATTCTTTGAAGCTACGCGATCGGTGGCTCAAAGTTGGATTTCCTTGGCTCATGATGGCAAATCGACTCGCAGAATTGATGGCAATTACAAGCAAATTCATTGCCACTGCACCGTTTAAAAAAAAAAAACAAAATACGCGTATCAAAGGCAAATACATTTATTTGAGTTTTTACCTATCGTAGCTTGCATTTCAGACCGCCTTGGCGCTGCAAGCGCAAAACGCGAACAGACGCGAGTGCGAAACGCAACCCGAAAACTCGTACTTCCCACGTGACCCGAAGTTAGCGCACGCGAAACCCTTCGGGGTCACTATACGAAAACACCCTATAGTTACTACACTACTGCGAAAAACTAATAATAATTTCCCCTGCGCTTTCCCTGGACTCATTATCTGTTGTGTTCATAGGTTGCGTCTAACAAAAGAAACGAGCGCTTGATCAATTACACCCCCCCCCCCTTTTCGTTATGACCGAGAATAAGCAAAATAAACAAATAACAGACGCTGCTTTCTCGTAAGCCACGCTTCCGGAAACAAACCTGACTCCGGATGCCCATAAATATCACCGTTCAACGAACCCACTCGTAAAGCGTGCCGCTCACTCCCTCATCGCCCATGTAGCCTCGTTCGCTAAATAAATATACACATCCTTTGCAATCTTTATCCTAGACGTGCGCAAGCGTGTATAACAACAATGTACCGCGTCTTTTGAAAATGCCGACCGTGACAAAAGAAGAAGAAGAAGAAGAAGAAGAAGGCCGAAGGAAAGTGCTGTCAAGAAACAAGGAAGGTGCGACCGCCAGCGCGAAAAGCAGATATAGTTAACTAACCATACGTAATAAACGCAACAGAAAGGTGTTTTTCTTTTCTTTTTTGAACCGGGTATTCCTTTGTCCCCACGCGTTTTCTCGCTAAGGTCCTTTTAGAGCAGCCAAGCGTAAACTAACTGCCCACGGTTTGCCGGCAGAGCAAAGAAAAAGATGAGGGAGTAATGAACGTCTATTTTTCCTTCAACTCATTACATGCGTCCATTGTGTTAAGAGCGAAAGTGACGCCGCCCTGCGTGCAAACCTAACGTGCCCAACGACGCGCTTACGGTGTTAGGCGCTGTCCGGCTTGGAGATTGTTTAGTGTACCCTGAGCATGGCGAACACGAAGAAGATGACGTTGATGAGGTGTTTTAGTGTGGACGTCCTCTTTCAGAAACTTTCTCCGCCGTGTGGTTTCGCCTTAATTATTATTTGAAGAGGAGGAACAGAAACATAAATGAATGTCATTATGCGTTGATCAGGCTAGAAATTAAAAGCTGTCTAGAAAGTGGCAGAGAAGAGGCCTGAGGCGCATCAGTGCTGCGTTACAACACTATTCCATTTCGAAACAAGCAACCACATATGTTTAGGAATTAAATACTGATGTGCAAAAGAAAAAAAGACACCCTTATACTTAAGCTTTAGGTACGCGGCAAGGAACCCCAGGTGTTTAAAAGTGTTCCGGAGCCATCCTCCAACACGGTGCGTGCAACACGGCGGGGCGCGAATCACATCGTGGTTTTAATACAAGTTAGGGCAGAAGCTCACGAGAAGACGGAGGCTTGAATTGATGAACAGGGAATGAGCTTGAATTGATTGAAGACGACGAAGAACAGGGAATGTCGCTTCGCTACAGCCGATGTTTCGACATGCACTGTTCTGCGTTTTGGACGATCTGTTCATCGCATCGAGGTTTTGGCAGATGAAGCCTCATCAATTATGAAATAAAATACAGTTGTACGTTAGCGCTCGTGCGCCTCAAGCCTCTTCACTCTGCCGACGTCTCGTGCACGCTTATCTTCTGTCGTGTCTTAGCAACATTTGCCCAAACAGTCACCTTACCAGGGTAAAGCCCGACTGGCTACTTCCCGCTGGGGGACGGTAACGGGAAAAAAAGTATGGGAGAAAGAAAGGCCGTCCGCCTTCTCTGCGGGAGGTTCTGGGTTCGATTCGTACCTTCGCCCTTTCTGTGTTCTTTTTAATGGGTACTGAGGTACCGCGCTTGGTAGTGTGGGCACTTATCTCAAGAAGGTGGATTCTCCTCGCCACTATCTTCTATGTGGACCAAAAGTACTTCATGTCTAGGCAGTTTTCTTCGGTCAAACGAATACGAAAGAAACGGCAGTCTTCATCGCCAGCTGTGCTCCTTGACGTGAAACGTTGTGCTCTGTACACCTGTACATTCAGTACAACGGCCGGTGTACACAGTGCGCCGTTTTCGTACACCTGTGCATTCGGTACACCGGCGTACAGAGTACGCCGTTTCATTACCTGTGCATTCAGTACAACGGCATTCAGTACACAGTACACTGTTTCAGTAAACCTGTGCATTAGATACACCGGCGTACAAAGCACATCGTTTCAGTACACTAGTGTACAGAGTACACCGTTTCAAACTTTCAGTACAGTTATGCATTTAGTACGCTGGTGTACATTGTGGACCATTTAAGTACAGTTTGACGACCGCTGCCAGGGCGCCTCTCAAACTCTCAGCCACTCCTCCCAACAAAGAGAGACCAGAATGACACTTGACACGCCTTCTCCAACATTACAGTGACACACTGAGACACGTCAAGTGACACTCGACCCCGCGTTGACTGGTTGAGTCACGTATCCCGGCAGTCATGAGCGTGATACAGAGCTGCCTGGACGTACGGCGTCTACTGTTACGTTTAGCGACACTCAGAGCAGCTGTCATGTGGGTCTTGCTCTGAAACCTTATACGTCCAATGTTCAGATGACAAGGAGGCATCGAGAGACATTCAACACCGCATTGGTGTATCACTCAAAAAACATATAGACAGCTCGTATTCAGATGAATCAGAGCTCCAATTTTCAACGTCCATGTGCTGCTGTAGGCGCGACTAGTGTTAGGTGACGTGGTACCTTAAGGAAGTGCCCAGTGGAACTTGGTTTGAAATCTCTGCTAAAGCGTGCCGTGAGAGATCTTAAATATTCTATATCTTTCCTTACGAAATACATATATATATTTGTCATATATGTCATATATTTCTCATATATCTTTACGAAAGCGCATGGAATTATTGGAGTGGCCACACAGAACTTATCAGCGGGGACATTCTAAAGTCCAGGTCACAAGTAGTTTTCGAGTGATCTTTGAAGAAAAACTCCTCTTCGACAATCATTTACGCCCTGGGGTTTCACGTTCGCTTTAACACCCCCTCCGACGATAAAGTGTAAAGAACCTCGGCGGACAAGAACGCAAAGCCGCCACTTTCTCCGACAAATACACGACAGAAGGACAGGGGGGCTTTCTTTTTCATTGTTGAAAGAACGCGCAATAATATAAAACGCAAACGCCGATAAACTCACCAGCGATAACGCGGTCATGAACGAACAAAACCGCGCATTAGGAGCTTTCACAATGGACATCCGTGGCTGCAGCGCCAGAGAGAGAGCGAACACAATACAAATCGGCCTTAGGCACTTGGCTATATATATAATGTAGGCACATTCAAGGCCCCTGTATCGAAGCCATAGTAAGGGCTTCGCACTCCGAAAAGAAAGAAAATGAAAAGTCACATTCACTGAAGCCAGAGGACAAACCACACTATCTGTAACGACTCCAGCCTAATAAAGAATAGAAAGGGAGAGGATAACAGTATAGACGAAGAGCCGTACAGCCCACACAAAGGAAGCTAAGCGCCCAGATGCAGAGAGTACAAACCACACGCGTTAAAAACTACCTCGCCGATCGCTTAACGACTCATCGTACTGCCGCTGACCATTAAGAATGATCGGAAAAGCCCGTTTCAAACGACCACGGCTCTCACGAGATGGCCCAACCGTTCCTCTCGAAAATAAAAAGTCCGAGCCACCCATCAAAAATGCAGTGAGAGAGAGAGAGAGGTGGTGGGGGGGGGGGGGGGGGGCTAGGGAGAGGCTCACGCGTTTATAATAGCTGTGGAGGAAGTAAGCCTGGAAGCACCCTTCTGCGCACGCGCACAACCGTTCAACGACAGCGTCGCCGAGGAAATCATGATCCCTGCGTCCGTTCGAAGCTCTTCTTAATGACTCCACGCATATGATCGCCAAGGGCAATCGCTCGTGGGAGGGGGGTGGTACGGCGGAAAGGGGTAAGAATGTCGGATGCGCATAAAAGGATAAAGACAAAATCAACGAGCAAACAGAAAGAAGGAACGATCCGACGAGACGGCATCACGACGCCCATAGATACATGCCTCCGCGCGCGCGCGCGTGTGTGTGTGTGTGTGTGTGTACGTCCATGGCTTTCTAAGGTCGTGCGTCTATTCCGTACGTATAGTTTCATTCGGCGGTCGTTGAATGGCGGAGGTATACAAACCATGAAAGCTGTTTCCGTGTCTACGCCAATGGCAGGAAGACGCCCGAAGAAGCGCGCGCCTCTGTGTATATACTATCGTTCACACTCATCGCGTTTTCCTCCTCGTTTCAGGAGCGGCGAAACGGAGAAACAGGTGGAGGGGACGAAGGAAAAGCGAAGTAAGCGACGAAAATCGCCGCGAATTTCGCTACGACCATTAACGCGGCAGATGTGAACGGCTGATGGAAACGGAAGGAGAACAAAATGGACAAGTCCGCCGATCATTTCAGGATATCCTGTCCTCGCCGAGTTTTATAATGACAGTTGGCCGGCGAGGCTGTATGAAGGAAAAGAAGAGAAAGAAAACCCTTTGACGGAAAAGTAAGTTTAAAATCGCTTTACGCGCCGGCGAAAGTGACTTTTTCATTGCACGTATATGTAAGTGGAATCGCGTGTTAAAAAAGAAAACACGTACATAACGTACATATAAGGCCGCACACACTATAATGTGAGCGGATATTCGCTCGAAGCGATGTGTGAATGGTTGAAGGGGCGGGTTAGCGGCGATGAGAAAAGGCTATCGATGCGCTACTATGGAAAAGAGTGAGTTTCATACATACATACATACATACATACATACATACATACATACATACATACATACATACATACATAATAGATAGATAGATAGATAGATAGATAGATAGATAGATAGATAGATAGATAGATACATACATACATACAAATAGATAGATAGATAGATAGATAGATAGATAGATAGATAGATAGATAGATAGATAGATAGATAGATAGATAGATAGTCTTGTGCTCTTACCCTTTTATATGTGATGTCCTATCTATGCTGTGTTAAGATGGGTGCATGTTCTGTTGTTATACAGTTCTGCGAGTAACGTATATGTTGTTCTTTTTTTGACGCTATAGGGTGCGGATTGGTAATAGCTTGGGACCATTGCTATTGTCTTGTAAATTTTGTTATCGGAGTTCATCTCGTGCTTATCTGCTCTTGTCTTGTGCCTATTTGTGCTTGTCTGGTGATTATTTTATTCCTAAAGTGTAGCAGTTCGCTGAGGGCAGGAATATGTTCAGTGGCACGAGGGCACAAGTGGGTCCGCTTTTCCCTTCCGCTTTTTCCCAGCTTAAGACAGGAGGTGGATGACGAGGCTTTCTTTATGTATTGATTGATTGATTGATTGATTGATTGATTGATTGATTGATTGATTTCTGTGGTTCAACGTCCCAAAACCAGCTGTGATTACGAGAGACGCCGTGTGGAGGGCTCCGAAGATTTCGACCACCTATAGTTCTTTAACGTGCACTGACATCGCACGAAACACTGGCCTCAACATTACGACTCCATCCAAGTGCAGCCACCGCGGCAGGGATTCGACCTCGCGACCTACGGATCAGCAGCCGAGTACCATATAGCCACTAGACCACCGTGGCGGGACTCTCTGTATTGTCCTTTGCATAATCGCTCTAATGCAGCAGTGGTTTGAGACAGATAAGTGCGAGTAGTGTGAACACAAAATTGCGAAATTAACAATAAACGAGTTCTCTAAGTATAAGTACTTAATCCAAACCACTTCACGTTCTCACGTTAGTGTCCGTTTAAGTGTCCGTTGTTATCTAAATGAAAATTGGTCACCTGCTTCGAATTTTTAAATCTAGGTGTGGATTCTTTGAAATTTCTGCATAATATGATTTAGATATGAATGTGTTGTTAGCCAATGAGCACCATAAGTAAACTATAGCACACGCCGCGAGCTGCTGGCTTCGCAAATAACGGGACCAGTCACCAAATTCGTTTTGTTGTTTTTTTTTCTTAAGTTATTGCAGTTAGTTGCACGGCATATCACACTTCTTGTTTCGGGAGGCTGGGAATATTTTTTTTTATTTATTTCAATTTATTTAATAGATCAACTTAACCACGCATGCACTGTTCTGACATGACGTTCTACGTTTCGTATTTTTTTTAGCAAAACATACCGCACCTCATAATAATCGACATTCCAGTGTCCAAATTTTCCGAAATTTCGTATGGCCCCGCCACGGTGGTCTAGTGGTTATGGTACTTGGCTGCAGATCTGAGGGTCGCGGGATCGAATCCCGGCCGCGGCGGCTGCATTTCGATGGAGGCGAAAATGCCGGAGGCCCGTGTGCTGTGCGATGTCAGTGCACGTTAAAGAACACCCAGGTGGTTGAAATTTCCGGAGCCCTGCACTACGGCGTCTCTCATAATCAGAGCTGGTTTTGGGACGTTAAACTCCACAAAATCAATCAATTTCGTATGCCGCTCAGATAATATTGCTGAACGTACATTCCCCGGTAAACTTTGCTGGCAAGAAGCGCGTCGAATTTTGAAAACAAAAGAAGCTTTATGATTCAATCACTAAACTGCTGAAGAACAGATAAAGGCTAATAAAAAAAAGACGCAACTTTTCTTCATCACCAGGAAAAGCCTTTTGCTTCGGTTGAATACCCATGGCATATTGTTTTTGTTCTTTTTAGTTTCAATCGCAGAGCAACTTGCCACTGTTATGTTTATTGCTGCGTTCACGCATCTTTTTTATTACTGCGTTTTGTGTGCAACTGCCACGTACCCTGTTTCGTGAACCGTATTCGCACTCCTGCAGTTAAAATCAAACTTCTACGTCTAACAACGTGAATGAGAAAACAAGAACAAAAAAAAAAAGAACAAGGCCTGCAACAGCAGTCTCCGTTGCCTTCCCCGTACCGAAAACAACCGCGAACGTGACATCCCCTCCACAGCGTCCATCAGCTGTTCGCAGGCTTCAGACAAGACACAGTGACGTGTACACATCTTCTTGCAATAGTTACAAAGTGATACAGCCTGTTCCCTGCACAGGAGTCTTCCGGCGACGTACAGACAACTAAGCAGTTCAGTAACCGCGCGACGTGACGTAACCGAAATTAACAAACAATGCTGCAATCGGCCGCCCGTCATTTTGAGTGCTCAACCGAACTTCACTCGCATCCGCCATCGCGTCGGCAACAAAACAGCCGGCCAAATCTCATTTCACGGTCACGCACGGTTCTTCTGCTCAGCATGTCGCTTCTTCGCCTCACATCAAAGAAGCTAAGCCCAGGCTGCCGCTAAAGCAAACATTACAAAACTAAAGAACAGCAGAAGGCTTAACGCCGAACGCTAGCAGACGAAAAAACCTGCCGGACGCTTGCATGCAGACGACGTTCGCGTAGCACGCGAACAAGTGAAAATAAAAGACGGAAGATAGCAGAACGAAAAACGACCCTTCGAAACGCAGACGATAAAACAGAAGACGACGAGCAGACGGCGCACGCGCAGCATGCAACCGCCCGGACGTCCGCAGCGGGGAAAAAAAAGCAAAAGGGTTAAACGCATCGCACCAGGAGAATGTTTATCTCCCTCTGAGCACGAACGCGCCTAAGAGCGAAACAAAAAGCGTAACCAGCAGGCACAGCTCAGCGGACGCCAAAAATGAAAGCCAAAGGGGAGTTTTCGTGCGCGATGCCTCCTGCAAAGTTGCCGGTTCCGCCGCCCCCCTTTGAAAAGCAGCAGCAGACGACATCTCTCTATATAACATGGGCAAAAGCCAAGCCAATCTATCTACGTAGTACGTGCAGGGCCAGCGGCAAGCCTGTGCGCGCAGCTATAGGAAACCAGAAAACAAAGCAAAACGAAGCGCGCTGCAGTACAGACACGCTTCTCCGGTGCAGCGTCGTCGTCGACCAAGGCAGGGCCTTCAAGAAGAAGAAGAAAAAAAGCCTGCAGCATGCCCAGACGGGGGCCCACACCACGGCGAAGCAGGCTATCCCACGGGCTGAAACCGGTCCGGCGGCATGAACACACGCAACTAATCATAAAATCGGCTTCACTCACGTTGCTCGCTGTGCTGCCTCTCCTGGTCGGCCGACGGACAGGTGCGCCAAGCGGGATCTCCCCCAGGTAAGGCAGGAAGGGGGGGCCCCGGACGTTCAATATCCAACAGGTCGACGTCGAAGCGGCGCCGGCTAGCGAAAACTTCCGACGACGTCCGGCGATTCCGTCGGCGACGATCTCGATTCGTGCTCGGACGATGCACACAAGAAGGCGGTCTCACAACCGGTGGACTTGGAGGGGAACACAAAATCCGAGCGAAGTACACTATTGCGTACGTATGTATACGTGCTTTGCAAAAGGCTATAACTCCAAAACAAAACTAAGAGCAAACAAGGAGAGAGTACCGCACGATTTTGCTTGGTGTCGAGCGCGGCGGATTGGTTCCGTGCAGACGAAACTTAACTGGCTTTGTTCGTGTTTGGCTTTCGCTCGTAGCAGACGATAACCAGATGACCACGGCGTCCAAACTTCAGGCTTGGCAGGAGGAGTATTCCAAGCACTTCCAGAAGTGACGCGACGGGCGTTGTTCTTCAGCAGACGACGCCGAAACAAAGAGAGAATTTTTTTCCGCGGCAGCAGATGACAGCGGGGCAATTCGAACGGGAATCCGTGTGACTGGCAAAACAAAAATCACCACCGCACACAAAAAAACACAGCTGTTGCAGCTTTTGTCACTGTACACATGCAGACAAACAACAAGAAGCACTACTGACCAGAGATAATTACAAGACGAAACGCTTCGCTGGTGGGGCACCACGGAAATCACCTCTCTGTTTGAAGCGAGTGTCACGACGAAGCAGCACACATCCAACAGGTGCACGGCCGGACGGGTTGACACAACGGTTTTCTGTCAGGACGCTGGCTTCGAACGCACTCGGGCACAACACGATAGCGACAAACTCGAGCGACGGAACGGAGACTTGAGCAGCGGCGAAGGCGAGGCAGTCCGTCGCCGCTGTTGGGTCATGACACTCGGAGCCCCTCGCGAGAGTTCACGGCGCCAGCTACGACGGATGGGGCGACGGAGGAGCTCGCGATAGACGCTGTAAGCTCAGCGCAAACATGCCGTCGAGTGGACGGACCCGTTCCTCCGCAGCTTCTCTCCGGCTGGCGCTTTTGCGGAGGCCGGCGATAAAAAAAAGCAAGGAGCAACAGGCAATCACCCGCTCCGTCCGGAGCAGAAAGAGCGAGATCAGAGAGAGCGATGTCCACAACCTCCTCCTCGTCACCGCTCTCTTAGTGCGAGCGAGCGCCGCGGCAGGGCGCCTCCTACCACGCTGCATCGAGCTCTCGTTCGCCGAAGCTGCTGTAGAGCTTTTAAGCCCCTTCCCCAATTTTTTCACGATGCAGACGCCGATGCCCAAGCGACTTCTGCAATCCAGTGGCCACCCAGACGCCTTCGCTGCTCACCGTAGGCCGACGGTACCTTTTGCGGACTATCACGTGACTCTCACATGAGCCAGGCACTGAGGTGAAAACGGACACATCTCGTAACATGTTGGTAGTGGCTCTCCTCCTGTTGCCTCTGTCTTTTGTGGTGTCGAGAATTTCGCCTTTCCTTACGACATGTTTCACAAACTAGCCCTTCATAGGGTACTCCTAAGGAAACGGACACAGCTTAAGATCTCGTCTCAATCCTTAGCTAAGGGCGCGATTGGATCTCGTACTCTGGTTTATTACCAATACCGCAGTGGATCGAAAACTCAGACGATGAAATCGAGGGAACACAATGATGACGAATTCGGTAAATTTGGGGGGAATAGATACATAACTGTGGACACTTTGAAAGTAACTTAAGACTTCGTCATTTCGAATCTCAGGAAATGGATCGATAAATGAAAAATAAATATGGAGGTCTTGTAGAACGCGCCGTGAGATGTTCAGCGCGAATTCAGTCCGGCGCACTTTATGGTGAGCGGGGAAAACGCCGTTTTTTAAATTTTAGCCAATTTGGCTTTAAACATGCGTGAGCTTGTATATGGTGATACATAGCCAATCACGCTCAAATTGCCTCACTTACTTTTGTTGCTGCTGGTCAAAAGTGCTCAAAGAGAAACAAAGCGAAGCAAGGCGGTTAAGTTGAGCTGCATTCGGGTCCTGATGACGTCAACTAACGAGCAGAGGTCAACCAACGAGGGCTTCCCTGCAAGCACATGGGAACAAAAATGGCGCCCATCGTCGACTCAGGGCTGCGTGCGGTGTCGCTAGCGTCGCCGCCATACTACTAGATGCACTCGCCGCGCAGCGCGCGCGCCCGTTCTACAACTTTTCTTCGTTTTAGTTGCGCGCAGTTGATTACGGTGCAGGCGTTGCTTTTTTCTCTTTTTGCTTTGTGGGCTTCTCGCTTTACTGTTCTTTCATTTTTGTTACGCGCTCCTTTCACATCTCGCGCGCTTCGACCGACGTGCCCTTCCCGCTGCAGAAACAAACGGGTCTTCGTCGCGCTTCGAAGGTGCGCGCCCTTCGCCGTCGTCTGATTGAGGCTGTCGTATAGCAGACGACGCGGAAAGAAAAGATGGCGACGTCCTACGCGTGTGCGATGCGAGTAGAACAACAATGTAGCCATTCTCATATCTCGACTTTCCTTTGCGAAGATAAGGAAGCGGTTCAACTTTCACTTACCAGCACTGATTTCGCCTTATTAACCTAACTACGTGCTTTTACGACTTTTTCCTTTCTGTGATGGTATATGACGATGGCCGATAGTGATGATCTCTTTTTAAATTTTTTTAGCCAATTACTCTTTATGCAAAATATGGCGATTTCGGCACCAGATAGGATCAGCTATCTTAAACTTGGAGACATACACGTAAAACAACGGAAAGCAAAAAAAATGGCAGATCCCACGTGAAATGGGAATCAAGGAAATGCGAAGCACGCATCAGGAACGTAAAATAGATTTCCATTGTTGTCTCGCTATAACGAGTTTGGTACATATGAAGTTAACGAAACGGCCGCAAGAGCACCATGACTGTGGCATGTAAACCATGCCGCTCATACACGCATGTCATGATGACATGCATGATGGCATGCATGATGAGATGCGTGTGATGACATGCGTGATGACGAACGTTATGACCTGTCATTTACATTCGTCATGCAGTCGTGTTGTGCCATAGCAATTTTGGTATACATCCCATTAAGGAAACGAGTGGCATGTAGATCATGCCGCTCATGACATACATGTCACGATTTTCATGTTATGACCTGTCATTTATGATCGTCATGCAGTCATGTTGTGCCAAATCAATTTTTGTATACATCCCATTAACGAAACGGCAGTATAGCGCCAGAACCATGGCATGTAAATCATGCCGGTCATGACACGCGTGTCATGGTTCCAATGTTATGACCTGTCATTTACGTTCGTCATGCTGTCGTGTTTTGCCATAGCAATTTTGGTATACATGCATCCCATTAACGAAACGCCTGGCATGTAAATCATGCCACCCATGACATGCATGTTATGCTTTTCATGTTATGACCTGTCATTTATGTTCGTCATGCAGTCATATTGTTGCATACCAATTTTCCTATACATCCCACTAACGAAACGCCCAAGAGACGACCAAGACCGTGGCATGTAAATCATGTCGCTCATGACATGCATATCATGATTTTCATGTTATGACCTGTCATTTACGTTCGTGATGCAGTCATCTTGTGGCATGCCAATTTTCATATACATCCCGTTAACGAAACACGTGGCATGTAAATCATGTCGCTCATGACATGCATATCATGATTTTCATGTTGTGATTTCTCAGTCATGTTCGCCATGCAGTCATGTTGTGGCATACCAATTTTCGTATGCATCCCAATAACGAAACGGCCAGGAGAGCACCAAGACCGTCGCATGTAAATCATGTCACTCATGATATGCATGTCATTATTTTCGCGGTATGACCTGTTATTTATGTTTGTCATGCAGTCATGTTGTGGCATGCCAATTTCTGTATACGTCCCATTAACGAAAAGCATGGCATGTAAATCATGTCGCTCATGACATGCATGTCATGATTTTCATGTTATGACCTGTCATTTATGTTCGCCGTGCAGTCATATTGTGGCATACCAATTTTTGTACACATCCCATTAACGAGACGACCAGGAGAGCACCAAGACTGTGACATGTAAATCGTGCCGCTCATGGCACGCATGTCATGATTTTCATGTTATGACCTGCCATTTAGGTTTGTCAGGCAGTCATGTTGTGCCATACCAATTTTCGCACACATCCCATTAGCGAAAGGGCCAGGAGAGCACTAAGACCGTGGCATGTAAATCATGCCACTCATGACATGCATGTCATGATTTTCATGTTATGACCTGTCATTTATGTTCGTCATGTAGTCATGATGTGGCATACCAATTTTCGTAAACATCCGATTAGGGAAACGGCCAGGAGAGCACAAAATTGTAGGCGGCTAGATAGATAGATAGATAGATAGATAGATAGATAGATAGATAGATAGATAGATAGATAGATAGATAGATAGATAGATAGATAGATAGATAGATAGATAGATAGATACGCTCAAACTCGCCGAAGTTCGCTAAGAAATGCTTCGCATTTAATATAATGAAAATAGCGGACAGTCGTCCATGTTCGTTAAAGGTCAATAGCTTAACTACTTAAGTCCAAAGACCAAGGACAAAAATAGATCAAGAGTTTGCAGGATTACTATAACAACAGAAGCACGAAGAGGTAATGAAAATAGCTGAAAACTGCACATGCATACAGCGATCTGCCCTGGTCTGCTTTAACACAACGGCTACTTTCTTTATGGACCGTGTAACCGAACACAGGGTTCCACTTTTCTATATTGTGGAAGTCCACGGCACCCTCTATAGCAAAGAGCCAAACAGCTGGCCTAGGCAGGGACCAAGTTCTGCACGATCAGAGGCATATATACGTTGCCCATTTAACCAAAAAAAAAATTTAAAGGAGAGGGGGGGGGGGGGGGGGGTAGGCCGACCGAGATGACAATGCACACCAAACAAATCCATCATTATCGTGCTAAAGGTGCGCAATTCGTTTACGTGATGTTAATTCCAACACTACACTACAGGTTTGGAAAGACGTCCATCCGATAATTATAGAAATGCTAACGTTTGCAGCGCAAAAAGGGGGAGAGAGGGAGATCGCGCCATTTCTCTCCTGTCGCTGACGCCTAGCTCTGTGAGCAATTAAGGTCTACGCATCCGTCGATCATCAAGGACGCCCCGATTAATTGTTAGCGTCGGAAAACTGGTGCAATTCATCTGCTGCCCTGCAATTTGTTAGCAGTCGCTATACAGAACGCCCCATTTGCCACGGAAACAAGAGACATGAAAACAATTATTAAGCGACCCTCCATTTCCGAACTCCTCCTGCATTATTACTTAACCCCGTTTGTCGGCAACGATGCGTTGTAATCACTACGAGTCTGGCACTATTGCGGAATCACCCACTCGTCTTAACTGGCCATTTCTAGCTCCCCCTGACGACCACACAGATCGTACAGCCGCGGGCAGTTCCCACAGTAACGCCTAACGCAACCTCAAGATGGCGTTGAACAACACGGCCATGACCAACTTGCGCCATAAGGAGGAGTTGTGCGTAACTACCACACACCTTTCAATGAACGGACGCCCTGTGCAGACCTATAATGACCTGTAGAGAGCTGTTCGTAATATCGTAACCTCAAGACGGCAAACATATACGACAAACACGGGAGCTCTAATAATCGGTTCCTTGAAGAAAAGCATGCGCTCATGCATCCACACTTAAAGGCCTTATAACTCGCCATAATAGAACACTGGTCTTGTGCCCGGGACACCCATGTAGCAGGCGCGTAAGCGTTTCGTTCTAAGCCTAATTTTCGGGCTGATTTGTCACGTTCCATCATAGCGACAGCGAACGCGGTAGAGATAACAGAAGCAGGGCAAAGCGGAAAAGATGGCCCACGCAAGAAGAGTGAGTACGCAAGTAATGACAGGCTTATGGAAGGACCGAAAAACACATTCTCCCAGATGCAGATGTAAGTACGAACAGATGGATTACCGTGAATGCTGCAAGTAAGATTTCTGGCAACGTTACCAGACGGCTCGCGTAGAAGACGCCTCACATCCAACGGCCTGTCAGTCCTAACGTAATCGTAAAACACTATACAAGACATGAAGGGTGTTCCAGGAAAAAGTAGTACGCAGCTTCCGCAGTCATAACGAAGCTGTCCGATCATCATCATCTTCTTCTTCTTCACCTTCATCATCCTCATCTGCTTCTTCGTCATAGTCATCAGCTTCAGCTTCTTCACCATCATCGTCATCGTCTCCTTCATATTTAGCTTCATCACCATCGTCATTACCATAATCTTCATCATCGTCATCAGCTTCAGCGCCATTTTGTTCATCATCATCACTGTTTTCTCAGTCACCACTATAATTTTCATCCTTTTCATCTGTTTCATCTTTATCCTATTCATCTACTTCTTCCGGCGCTGTGTCATTTTGACGTCATATTACGATATATAGCGTGATGTCGAGGCTACACGAGGTTACGCTGACAGATGTTGCGTCGCTTGGTTGCTAAGCAAACTCATTTCAATGTCATATTTCGTGACAGGACGCACATATTTCGTGATAGGACAAACTTTGGCTAACTGAAGAAGCTCCGTTGCTAAAAAGGGCGTGGTTAGCGGGGACAATATGTAGATGCAGAGTCTACAGTGCTATGTGCTCAAATCTCGGCTGTGCACCGAAACACCGATGCAATCCTTAGTGTACAGCGCTAAACTATTATCCATCAAGGACGAAATAAAATACGTAATGACGACACACATATGCGCAATTACGTACGTAATTTCGTCCTTTGGTAATAGTTTAGCCCAGTACTCTAAGAATGTCATACGAACTAGCCCCCGTCGAAGCTTTATTGCCGGTGCAATCACGCACCCTTTCAGATACGGCGGGAAAAAAACGAGGGAGGAGTGGGAGGGGGTTCGATGATAACGTGTCTCAATGTTCTCACGAAAATGTCCTTGCTAAGCCTTTCATTGCAGAATAGAAACATCGCAAACATTTAGCACTCTTAGTTTACACCACGTACCAATAACTCGACCAAGCGCAGAACTTCGGTTGCGGGTCAGCAGATCGGTAGATGCAGCACCATTCAAGACGTCACTCGGTCAGTGACACAACACTATCACAAATTCATGGAGAAAGCCTTTCGCAATAACAGTTCTTCGAGGTGTACACATATGAAACCAGAGTCTTCGTACACAAATATTCGAGAATCAGAACAACCGTGTAATTATGACTCTCTATATCTATCTAATAAAAAAGACGAAGGAGACAATTGAACGGAAACAACAATAATGTTGATGTGGTCGGGTGCATACATAGCTTTAAAGCTCACCAAACAACAATTTTTAACAGCGAAGCTGTTAAGCATGGCATGAAAGCGCCCCAGCGCAAAAGAACTACCATCATGATTAGTTCCAATCCCCAAGAGTGCGCGAGCACTACTTAAATGTGATACTGTGCGGAGTTCAAGCGCGCACTTTTCTTTCGCGCTCGTGACCTCAGCTCACTACTACTCTGGCGAAACTGTGGCCGGCTGGCGCTCGTGTTGCACGTGCAAGCAGAAGAACAAGACAAAGCCAGTGCACGTCGATTTGTCCGGTGCACAGCGTCTCGCAAGGCTATGCTCTTGTGCGTAGCTTCGCGCCACGAGAGGACGCTTCCATTGATTGATTTGATTGATTTGTGGGGTTCAACGTCCCAAAACCAGCTCTGGTTATGAGAGATGCCGTAGTGGAGGTCTGCGGAAATTTCGACCACCTGGGGTTCTTTAACGTGCACTGACATCGCACAGCACACGGGCCTCAACATTTCGCCTCCATCGAAATGCAGCTGCCGCGGCCGGGATTCGATCCCGCGACCTTCGGATCAGCAGCCGAGTACCATAACCACTAGACCACCGTGGCGGGACAGGACGCTTCCAAGCAGCTCCTATAGGGACCTTAGCTCCGAGGATAGCACAGGCATCCATAGCGTACGTAAAGGGTGGTGGTGGTGAAAAACTTTATTACAGAAGAGAGCGTATGAGCCCCCTAAAGGGCCCTACAGACTATAGCGACATCCTCAGTCCGGGATGTCATTGGACGATACCGCTGCTTTTGCTCGCGCTATCAGGGCCTGCTGGGACCGCAGGTCGGAGCGGCTAAGCAGCGTCGCCTCCCAGTCCGCTAGCGTAAGGTAGGGGAGGGGAGAAAGGGCTGTGTTCTGCTGGCAGGCCCATACCATGTGGTAGACATCGGCTGTCTCTCCACAGTATTTGCACCTGCCAGTGACTTTGGGGTCAAAGTGTTGCAATATCGCCGGACACAGCAACGTGTTTGTAGTCGGCGTAGAATTCTTTCTCCCGCCTTATCCAGACCCTTAGCGGGGGGTGGATACCGGCAATGCTGGGAGCGATAGTATTCTAGAATTTCTTTGTACCTGAGCAGCGGCGGTTGTGGGGTCCAGTCAATGGGGCTCGAATGAGGTACCCGGGGAATGAGCACTCGGGCAGCCGCGTCTGCTGCCTCGTTCCCTCGATGTCCCTGAAGACCTGGGGTCCATACAACGCGTTTGGAGGTGGGTTCGGCGAACCTTGTGCTCGCACGCAGAATTTCGTAGGCAAGGGATGAAATTTCCCCTGCCAAGTAGCGGGCGCAGGCTTTGCGAGAATCAGTAATAATGACTTTAGACACTCGATGCGAGAGGGCTAACCTCCTCCGCCTGTATTAAGTTGCGAGCCTTAAAGGAAATACCATCCACCTGCGTTTCCTTGTGGAGTACTGCTGCCATGTAGTATCCCCTCGGTCCAGGTCCAGCGACATCCACGTAGAAAACCCCTGTCTTACTGCCATACCGTGTTTCTTGCGCCCGAACGCGCGCTTCCCGTCTTCCCTGGTGCATTTCTGAGTCCACGTTTTTGGGCAGAGGCTGTACGAAAAGTTTGTGCCTCCAAAGCTCCGGTACCCTGTGCGTGTCCTCTGTTTCATGGTCGTGTTGTACGTAGAGGCGAGCGAGAAGGCGTCGACCTGAAGGCGTCTGTGCAAGCCGAGTGTACTGATTTACTAGATGGGCTTCAGTGAGCTCCTGGAGCGAGATGATCACGCCAAGTGCGGTCAAACGCGCATTGGATGTGGTGACTGGGAGGTCCACAGCCCGTTTGGTGGCCTTCCGTATTATTGCGTCTATGCGTTCGGCATCGTGTTTCGTAAGCCGGAGATAGGGAACGGGTGGGACGGCGTCAAGCCAAGGCCACTTGTGCTGCGTTTGCCACCATCTCTGGTCTTTACGCTGAGCTCGGTGCGAAACTTTAAGAAACGTTCGCTGGGCCTCGCAGCGCTTCGCGAGGCGTTTCCTGAAGCTTTGGACCACGACGAAATGCGGGTGTGCCGGAGCCAAACCCGGAACAGCCAAGTGCCCACGCCTCGCGCCACTACAGTGCAAGCTTCGCTAATTTTTCCTATGAGCAGACGACAGGCAGTGTCACAAGTGCTTTACTGAAACAGACACCCCAACTGGCACTATAGTAGAGAAGGTGAAAGTGGGTTTCCTTGAGCAACAGCCCAAGCGGTACGCCGCTCAGCGGTGCAGAACGACACCTTCCACAGACCCGCTGGCCCCCGGAGGCTTCAATCGCTTCGTGATAGCAGACCAACCAAGGAAGAGAACAAATACGTACACACAAATACACAGCGCGCAACGAGCGAACGAATCCACACAAGAAGCGGCTTCTGGCCAACCGCTTCTGGCGAGCGTGCTCACGCACCCTGGAGGTAAAGGAACCAACATTTATGAGAAAATCAGTGAAAGGAAACAGAAAACAATCCTGACCGGAGCGAAAGCGCGGTCCGTGGTGCGTTTTATTGAGGAGAGGTCACTACGCATCGCGGACCGCGGAGTGCTTACTGACTCAGTGCGCGGAAGCCTCGCGCACTATTGCGCAGGAGGGTTCAGTGTGGATGTTCTTTTTTTTTTATTTGCTGCATCCGCAGAAGCCGTGTTTTTCTCTGCACCTTTCCTTTCGTCGCTTTCTTCACGAACAGGAACGAAAACGCAAGCGCACTCAGTGGCTATCTATGCCATTCCTTATGGATGCGTGAAGGAGAGGCAGGGAAGTAACATGAGATGTATGCTTGTTATAGGACGACCAAACAAACGATTCCAACACATTCTTCGGCACTGAAGGAATTAAGCTCAGCATAACAGCCTATACTAAAGCCGCGTATGACAACTTTAATTCCTTTTCATTTGTACCGTAATCACTGCAGAACACTTAAGATTGCAATTGGGTATCCCCAATGCCCTTACGTTAATGATTTATCATCTGACAATGTGTAAATATTGTAATGTATTGTATGGTAGTTAATCTAAATATTGTATTAGTATAATTATTATGATGTATAAGTCGTAAATATTGCATGGTAATATTGTATTAGTATAAATATAATGTATAAATGCCGTATAAGCATTTCCATGCTCTCACTGTATGCCATATAAAAGGGAGGGTGGACGCTTCGCAAGCGGATAGATCCACTTTTCCTCGAGCCCTTGTGTTTCACAGCACAAAGACTTGTGGACGAAATAAAGTTTTGATTTGATTTGATTCCTTCGCTCGAATCTCTGTTCGCTTCATTGGGTTGTTCCTAACGAGACAGGCCCTTGATTAATTTCGCTTTTCTCTACCTACACACACAAAAAAAGAAAGTGAATCAAGAAATAAAACAAGGTTGGCCACCAACATCCACTTTGTCTTGCTTATATGCGCGAAGGTTCCTGCTTGTGAAGACGTAGCTTGCGGTATACAGCCGCAAGGGCAAAAACATGGCGACATTGAACGCCGTCGCCATGTTCCTGTAATCGAGCCAATCAGAGGGGACGTGGCTGTTGTACGAAACCATCGCATCTGTTCACATGCTTCGGACAATAATCGCATCTGGCAACACAATAATATTCAGCGGGACAATACAACCCCCAGGATGACCACCTGCCGAGGACGACAGCAGTGCATCATCGTTTCTGCAGTCACTATTCCCGTCACGTGAGTCTATACGTCACAATGGGTAGTCGCGACGGTGCTGGAGAATTACATGCAGGCAAGCCCGGAGGAGCGCTACGGTAATCACCCTCGCCATGTTACACGAAGGTTAACCCTAGGTGTCATTGCGTTCCGATGTTTGTCCCGGCACGGTGGTCCAGAGGATATGGAACTCGGCTGGTGATCCGAGGGTCGCGGGATCCGAGGGTTGCGGCTGCTGCATTTCGATGGCGTTAAAATGTTGAGGCCCTGTGTAACTGTGCGATATCAGTGCACGTTAAAGAACCCCAGGTGGTCCAAATTTCCGTAGCTCTCCACTATGTCCTCTCATGATCATATCGTGCTTTTGAGACCTTAACCCCCAGAAATCAATCAGTCAGTCAAGCTTCCGGCCTCCCTTGAGTTACATGATATTTACTGTACCGTATTTTTCATCGTTCGTGTCGACGCCAAGGTCGTTTAAGAACACCTTCCTATGAGACACACAAGACTCGCCTATAAATAACACGCACTCGCCAACGCCTGTAAGAATACCCAAAGCTACACCGACAGTTACTACCACAGCACGCAATATACACAAGCCGCGTTCCATCATTAACGGCAACACGTGGAGAAAGCGCACGGCAGCGCAGTTCACGCCTCAAGAAACGCGAGCGAGCGCACATCACGCATGCGTGATAACGCGCTGGACCGCATCTAGGAATCACGAAGAGGCCGGCGGAACAGTTCTCACGGGCCATGATACTATGCATATATATACCATATGCACGCCATGTTTGACCAAGAACTGGCGTTTCCGTTCCTTCACGTGCTGGCGGCCCAGAGGCTATGCCTTGAGGTCTCGCACATTCTCGTTGTCAAGGGCAAACGCACGATCTTTCGTGCACATTTCCATAAGGCTGCGAGGACTACATATGCTACGTTCCATGGAAGATGGGAAAAGATAACTAGGAGGTGGCGTCACGTGATACGTCTATAGCCTCGGCGTGACGGCTTCACTTAGACTTACCGCCTTTTTTTTTTACATTTAGATATATGATTACCTGTAGTGTGGCCAATCCCCCTCGTGGGTATGTGCCAATTATAGAGGCCACAACAACATCAACGAGTCAAACTCCTCGCAGTGCCTCTATATATGGTAGCATTAGGCAAACATAGTTGCCGGACCTCCCGAGGTCATTTGGCACGCGGTGACATTTAGTGGAGCTCAACGACCATGCATGAATCTACCGTTAGCCTATCAAGACACCGGCGCCTATATAGCCATGATTGTCCCTTTAAAATGTTTCGTTACTAGATTTCAAGACTGTCACTTGACGCCCTATCCTAGGTTTTACTTTCATCCATGCTGTCTTCCATTTATGGACAGCATCGTCGACAGCCTACTCTGACAGCTTAGAAGACAGCTTCGTGCCCAAGTCGTCCATCCAATGGAACACGTCTAGACCACGTCTGTGGAAGTGATGCAACCTTGCGTCGACAAAAGAAAGCCAAGGGAAACACATAGTATTGTTACTGTTCTTACTTTATCTTTGAATCGAGGAAAAACTAAACAAAGCTCACATCAATCGCGTCAGAAAGCGCTTACACGTGGACAGACGACCATCCCGGCAAGATCCGAGCAATCCTCTCAGCAGCCATCATTGTTGGTACTGCAAAGTACGCATTTGTATTCGGTACGCATTTGTATTCGGCGCTGTCTTTTCAAAGCTGTCTATTTTGCCACCTGCGTGATAATTGGTATGAAACTGAAGATGACCGCTATCCACTAACTGCCTGTTTAGCCCTCTACAGTGAGTATTGGAACCCTCCAACCGGTCAGCTTATCGCAAATAGGTTGTTGGGAAACGCGAGGTTGCAGCAGAGCTCCAGGCAATGCAACCAGCGTCGCAGGCTTCTGGAACCGACTTCGCATTTCCCAACAAGGTGATTGGCTTGACTGATCCAGCAACTTGTAAAAGGTGCGCTATAGTCGGACACATTTATAAAAAAAGAAAAGGGCAACAGTTGGCAACAAGGGTGGATGGACCGGGCGCCGGGCTGTTGACACGTTTGCGATAAATTCTGTGCTCTGTACAAGCCCCAGGAGAACTGCGGTGCCTTCTTCATCGGTGAGTGTTGATGGCGCATCGCCACTTTGTACTTTGCCCATTACATTCCAGTAATTCACAATCTCAACTTCACGAGTAAAAACGTACAAGTAACACGCACTTTCTACCAAGTGGTGTCATGTCAGTTACGTGGCTGTCTAGGCGACTGAAGAGCATGACAAACGAAAGAGAGCGCGATGAGAATGGGGCCAGGCATCGCTATCGCGTTCAACTCTTAAGGCGGAACTTAAGGGTCCCACAGTTTTTCCCATGGCATTTGAGGGCGCGCCAATCTCAGAATCATGGTCAGCTGCATAGTTGAAGGGAACGCGCGCTGCATAGTTGCGGGGAACGCGCGCTGGAAAACCGAAACCGTGTCTTTTATCTCCCTAAATCAACCTACGCGATACAGCGAAACCACGTACATGTAGATTGCAAGAACAGGATCCCGAATATGCACATCCTACGAAATTTTCTAAAACGTGTCACGACCCCTTTAAAGTGCAACTCCGGCGATTTTTCGCTGTCCACTGATCTCAAATTCTCAATCAAATTTTCATTATATGTTCTCTGCGATACCACAATAATTTGTGCCAAGTCATGCGGTTGCAAATCCTTTAGTTTTCTTGAAAATGAATTTTAAAAATCTTTAGCGGATTCCCACGCGAGCCACCCTGTGTTTTTGACGTCATTACCTGCAACGCTGCCTATCCGAGCAGGCGGGCCATCTAAAGCACAACGCCGATACTTCAGCATTCAAATCGTTGCTGTCAAGTTCAGGTGAGCTCGATACATCGTTGGATGACATCGCCACTGTAATTTTTCTAGCACCAGCTCCATATTTCTGATGGCGGGGAGGCTGTGACGTCATCGCATTCGCTGCACGAAGCGTCTACCTGTTTCGGTTTCGGTTTGAACACATCGTTTATTAGGTTATTTAAAATTATTGGTGAGTTTCTGAGCAAGTTGAATGACCCCCAGTTGCTTCAGGGCTATGAATACTATTGGAAAACGTCGATATCAAAATGTGGTGGACAAAACCGCTGGAGTTGCCTTTTGATAAGTGGCGTAAGGTGATATACCCTTCCAAACCCATTTCTCGGTTCTACAAGGAGTTTCATGCCTGCTGCTGTGTATTTACATCTAAGTATGTTCTTAGACGAGAAACAAGAAACAACCACTCGTAAGGAAGTCAAGTCTTTGTTATCGCTGGAAGTTTGGCGAATAAAAACAAAAGCAAATCATTCCCGTCGTTGTTTAAGCGAACCAACCGCGAGGCACACGACGAACACCGCGCTTCCCTGCAAATCAAAGAAAAATACGCTACGGTAAAAACACAACTGCGGCCTGGCCACGGTACGTTGAATCGGGACATCAGATGAGAAAGGCCTCAAATGCGCCGTCTTTCGTTTGCCAAAACTAGGCCTGCAGTCAAACATCGCTCGCGTTATACGCTACAATAAACAAGGACGCATACAAAGAGCGGAGATGACATCTCAATGCATTTGGAGCGTATTCGCTGGAAAAGTTAAATGAATAACGGCACGGCGAGGTCGTCCGAGACGGTGGATTTGCGATGCGGCACGCATCAGGCACCTACATCGGTCACCCGCATCCCTGACACACACACACACACACACGCACAAAGAAAAAACCACTAACGCATGCATGTACTTCCTATATGTGGCCGGTTGTCCATTCTGCGACTGGGAGAGTATTTCCGTGATTATTCTAACATTATTCGTGTCCAGCAAAAGGTGTCCACAGACTCCACACATGAATAGGTGGCACATTGGCGCTGAAGTGAACGCAATATAGTCTAAAGCGAACACACTGATTCATTCATTCGCTCAGCCATTTACTCGACAATTTGCCCACTCGCCAAGATGCAGTCACAACCTCGCGAACTGACTAATAATTCTTTTGCTCATACGCTCTCTCACTATATCACTCATGGCCGCCGCAGCGGTCTAGTGGTTCCTGCACTCGGCTGTTGATGTGAAGGTCGCGGGACCGAATCCCTGCCGCGACGGGTGCATTTCGTTGGAGGCGAAATGTCGAGGCCCGAGTGCTGTGCGATGTCAGTACGCGTTAAAGAACCCCAGGTGCACGAAATTTCCGGAGCCCTCCACTATCGTAATCGTATCGTAATCGTATCGTAATCGTATCGTAATCTTATCGTAATCGTATCGTAATCGTATCGTAGTCGTACCGTAATCATATCGTAATCGTATCGTAATCGTGTCGTAATCGTGTCGTAATCGTATCGTATTCGTGTCGTAATCGTATCGTAATTGTTTCGTAATCGTATCGTAATCGTCTATCGTAATCGTCTATCGTAATCGTCTATCGTAATCGTATCGTGGTTTTGAGACGTAAAACACCGGAAATCAATCAACACTCACAACGTCAGTCGCTCACTAGAGTGTATTCACTATACTTCCCTCGCTGCCTCGCTCATTCGCTAATCTGTTCGCTGATTCTCTCGCTAGCTCACTCTCTCACCAATATATTCACTCCTTCTCCCACTACGTCACTCACTAATTCACTTGCTAATGCACTTAATCACTATCTCACTCACTGGCTAACTAGCATGTGCATTCATTAACTCACTTTCAGTCACTAGTCCATTTGTGTACTCACTGGCTACGCCAATCACTGCTTCACTAAATCACTAATAATACGCTCACTGACTCGTTCTTTCACCATCACATCACTAGTACTGCCTCACCCGCACACACGTTCACACACTGCTTCACTCGCCGGCCCACTAACAAGCTCACTCACTCAAACACACATAGAGCAAATGTCACCTCTCGCACTCGGATAAAAACTCGTTACATATACAGCACCACCTCGAAGCGAGCTCGGCCGCCTACGTTCGTCATCGT
Organism: Hyalomma asiaticum; assembly: GCA_013339685.2. Classification (NCBI taxonomy): domain Eukaryota; kingdom Metazoa; phylum Arthropoda; class Arachnida; order Ixodida; family Ixodidae; genus Hyalomma; species Hyalomma asiaticum. Next base: position 21,993,752 of record CM023489.1, read on the forward strand.
ACACACACACACTACGCGCGCGGCACACATGTGCGCTGACACAGTTACAGCCTCGTCCAAAGTAGTGTGTAGACAGTGTAGGAGTAGGCGCTGACAGGAACGCTCAGCGGCTGCTTCGCATACAGTATGCGCGGGGTTCGAGAGGCAAAGTAATAAGAACGATAAAAACAGTACATCTGGCGCAACTTCGAATGGGCCCCGCTTAAACTCGCCGACGTAATTCACGGTAGCGCGCGCGCATGCGCGCGAGGGTGGGCATCGGGCCGTTACACGCCCGAGGGGTTAAAAGGGAGCAGATCCACAAAGCACGCTCGGCTGGGCGTCACTCAACCGGTCAACGTTAAGAGCGGGGAAAAAAGTAATGAGAAAAGGAGAAACGTACACACTACATTAAGGAAAAGACGAGGCGAGAAAAAGAAAAAAACATTAACTAAATATAAGGAGAACAATAATGAAATACGCGAAGGCCGCATAATATCTGGGTTAACCAACACCTGAAGAGGTTTTCGTATAGTTTCTTTTTCCGTGCCATCTTTTCTTTATTGTTTTGTTTTTCTTTTCTCTAACCGTGTGTGCGGTATGTCTAGACATGGCGCATGGAAGGCAGCGCTTGGCGTCCGTTTTTTTCCATGTGTCATTCCCTTGCTATTTGCATCTCCCTCTCTCTTCTCTTTCTTTGTTTCTTTCTTGTTTGTTCCTTTAATTTCTCTCTCTCTCTCTCTCTCTCTCTCTTCTGTGGAAATACAACTAGTATCCTCGTACATTAACGTTATAGTACAGCGCTGATATACGACGTTTTACCGGCTCCGCTAGTACTTTTCCTCCCAACCATGCCAAATATGCCTCGTATGTTGTTCTGAAGAGTGGTTTTTTAAAAAAAACGTAAAAGCAGTTACACATCCTGAATCAATATTTCCAAGCACCCGTACAATAGTAACGAAGGCTCACTGTCTCAGTTTTCTTCCTTCATTTTTGTTTCCGAACGAAAGGTCCGTAAACCATGATAATGCACTTACAACTTTCAATTTGATCTGATTGATTTCTGGGTTCCTATATATATACGTCCCAAAACCACGATATGGATTATGAGAGACGCCGCAGTGGAGGGTTCCGGAAAGCCCGACAACCTGGGGTTCTTTAACGTGCACTGACATCGCTCAGTACACGGGCCTCAACATTTTGCCTCCATCGAAATGCAGCCGCCGCGACCGGGATTCGATCCCGCGACCCTCGGATCGGCAGCCGAGTACCATAGCCACCATACGATCGTGGCGGGGTGGCCCACGACCTCCGACTCAGCGAGAGAATTTCCCACATCCTTCCTATGGATGCATTCACCGCTACGCAAGCATGCAATATTTTTTCTTAATTTTTTTTCTCATTATAGAGTTCAGAGTTATTTTATTGTGCACAATAAGGAAGTTCCAAGTGGAGATTATACACACATACAGAGGGAAGTCCCATAGTCAACAGACTGTACAGGAAACCTCCCGTTAGAAGCGAGTAACATAAGCGAGTGCAAAGCAGCAAAATGTAAAACAAAATAGCAAGAAAAATTGTATCAAATGAATTACTAACACTGTAAAATGATTCCTTTAAAAAATGGTGATGATGAAATGATTATGTTGATTGTTGATATTTACGAAGAGTGCAAGCTTATTGCATGCCTCAATACACCTATATTTACGTCGTTGTTCTCGGGGCGGTTCTCTACAGCGGACGCAATCGACCTCAACTAAAAACTGTGAAAGGCAACATTAATTAGTGGCCACAACCTTGTTTTGGCTTACCGGCCATGCTGCTTGACATGCAACAAAGTTAAATGACAAATAAAGAAGTCTTGGCATAGCGTCGACCCCAAACTGTACCGCGCATTGCGAGACTATATATAGTTATGCCAGCAAACGTCCCTCTCTCTGTACATGTGTGTTTTACCACTGCTGGAAAGTATTGGCACAAGGTACACCGTTTTCTACGCAAGGAGTTAATGGTAACACACGAGGCCAGTTGTGAACCCATCCACAAAACGGTACAACATAAGGCAGAGGCCTAAAAAAGATCATTGGTCCGTGGCCAACAGCGGTCCTTCAGAAAAGAGCACTTTATGCACTAAAAAAGTTCTTAGAAGACACAAATATCCTCTGGAAATATTAACATTGGTCTGATTCCAAAGAACCAATTAATAATGTAACCCCTATGTATTGAACAGTGTTCTTTGTTGTTCTCAAATGTTTCAGATTATGTCTAATTACTTGTGTGTGTTTTGTTTCGCACAGACGTTCATATGAACTATTCTAATCTCATTTGCACACGCTTCCTATGTGAAAGTCGGCACGGAACTCTGATCCACGCACTGTCGAACTGCATATAGCGCCGACTCTTTTAGTGTTACAAATGTGTATGTCTTGTGAAACTTTTTTCTTGCTTTTTTTTTACTTCTTTATTTAAATTTTGCTGGGATTGCTAAGCGAGAAGAAGTAGCCGGTGCCATACTAAAGGCACCAACCTCTCCTGTTCACCACTTCAATAACAAAAAAAGGCAGAGGCGTGAACAAGTTTTTCATTAGGGGCAAGCCTGATACACACTCCTCCTTTTTTTTTTTTTTATCTTCGTGCAGGTGTTCGTCATGTGTGCGTACATTCAAACTGTAAACATCTTCCCACGGCAATCCCACAAGCTGTTGAAGCCGATGGTTGTTAGTACATGTCTATTGTCTGTCTCCAAGAAGTTAATCACAACAGCCAAAACCTTGTGCAAGCACACGTACAAGCTACGCCCCAAAAATGTACGTAAGAGCCAATGGTAGCAGTCACGGCCATATATGTTGGTATAGGGCGCGCTTTTTTGCAATGCAATGAAGTCGACTGCAAACAGCGAGACCTCTTACAACCGCGCCTACAAACTGTACATAACTGCACGTGGGAGACGGTGACACCACTAATGGTGTTCTATTATATGTATTTGTCTTCGGTGTGAAAAACGTTAATCAGAACTGGCAAGGCCTGCACCCTTAGCCTAACGCACAGGCTGCATCGGCATTACTCGTAGGCACTGATACTAGTAATAACCTCCTTGTTTTCATGTGTTTGTCGTCGGGTCTCTCACAACAGGCAAGACCGAGCAAGGTGGCTAACCCACTTAAATGTGCGCATACTTCGGACCGCACGAAACGTAATTTGTTTATGCAGTATGTTGCAAACTATTACGCATCGGCTAAGCGGCACTTTGTAGAGGTCGCAGACTCTAGAGTGGAGCCTAATTTACGTGACTTATTAAAACGCAACCAAAAAGGACGGCAAAGGAAGAGATGTTCCTAGAGGTCAGAAGCGAGCATATTACTAGCTAAGGTGGATTGGTTTAATAGCTTTAACCTTTGCGCGAATTCGTGTCCGCAGAGCGTTTTTCACTGTCAGGAGCTCCTCCTCGCACCCCGGTTTGTTTGTTTGTTTGTTTGTTTGTTTGTTTGTTTGTTTGTTTGTTGTTTGTTTGTTTGTTTGTTAACAAACCTTTCTGAAACCTACATTCAATATAATGGGCCACAGATTCGTGAACCAACGCATCTGCTAGGACACTACGAACACGACAGCGCGACAAAGAGACGCTTAGTAAAAGTATATAACTAAGGTCACTGCGAAAAGACTTGGCGCATGCGCAGTTTATAGGGTAGAAGAGAGTGAAACAGAGGGAGTAAGGTCATTGTTCTCTTTTGAGGAGGGAGAGGGGACACTTTCAGACTCTCAGCCCAAACAAAGTGGGTTCTCTGCGCATTTATATCTAACGTCGTCACCGCATTAAACAACCACAGATGAGCGGGCGCTTTGGGCGTCTCTATAGCTCGCCTGCGCACCACAGCTGGCGGCCCCTCGTGGCCTTAATTTGCCCTTCGCAGCAGCACGGTGGTGCCTTCCTGATGAACTGCTGTTGCGACAACTATACGCCTGTGGAAAAAAAGAAAAAAAAAAGAAATTAAGCGCTACAAGGAGGAAAGGGACTCCGAGACACGATTGAAGCCAAACGAATCGGCCCAACACGTGATCACTTCTGACCTAATCACTTTTGTTGTGCATATATGTATACGACTGCTGCAGTATCTTGTTTACTTATTCGTCGAACGTTCAAGATATCAGGCAGGTAGCGGGCTAATAGTGTGTATGAATAAGAATTACTAACATGTTATTTTGATCTCTGCATTCGCCGGATTTGAAAAGTATTGGGGAACTATTATTTGGACAACATTTGATATTTGCAAACTACTACCGTCATTTATTTGGTGTTTTGGGCTTCATTGTTTTTCGCTTTTGGGAGTTGAGCGTAACACGAATAAACTAACATGTATGTAGATGTATACGTTCCGTTTATAAGATCCTTGTTATTAGCCTTTCCTGTCCTTTACCTGCTTATTAAGTTAGGAAAATTCAGCGACGGAGTCCCACTTAACAATATGCACTAATCACAGGTACCAGTACATTCCAGTGTCTGACGCAGAAGCGAAATTGGCACATATCACCGGCCAACTGGCTGCTATTAACTTTTCACAACACGATGTCAATACCTTGCTCTCCAGCTCCATGAAAGCCTCAATGACACGACTATGGGATGACCCTGACCTTCGACAAGAGCACCTTCATAGACTTGACGCCGGCGCGTGCTTTTTTCGTCCAAAAACAGAAAGCAATTATAGTAATAGAGGCTGATCTAGCCTTTAACTTTGACCTGCTACAAGTTGTTAAGGAATTCACAAGAATTCAAAACCATTCAAGATCCATTCTTGATCTATTCCTTGTTAGCGGTAGCATAAAAGAAAACATTTCATGTTCTGTAACGGCAGGTATTTCAGACCATAAAGCGGTTGTTCTTACACTTAACAACGTCTTAACCAAGCAAGGTAATAAGGTTCAATCGTTTCCCAATTTCTCACGAGCACAGGATGAATGCATAATAGATATGCTGGCTTTCAATTACGATCACTTTGCGAGCCTTACTTGTGTGGATGACCTCTGGCATTTTTTCAGGGGTTTGGTTCTTGATTGTGTGGAGCGTTTCGTTCCTAAAATAGTAAAGAAGTCTGAGCGCCGCAATCCCTGGATTACGCGGGAGACATTACAAATGAGACGGAAGCTTCAGCGGTTGAAAAAGAAACGAGTGAAAAGGCATAATGATGAGCAGTTGCAAGAAGCAATTGCTAAGCTGTCTGCAACAGTTAAAGAAAAAATCCTCGAGGATAAACACCACTACCACAACACATTATTGCCAGACTTTATTAGATCATCTCCCGAAAGGTTCTGGAGGGTTGTGACGCCGGCTTCTTCATCTTCTGACTCCTTTTTTATAAATGGTAAAAGTGTGCGGGATACGAAAACAGTGTGCGCTGCTTTTAATGACCATTTTAAAAGTGTATTTACAAGTGATGACGGTTGTCTACCATGCTTCTCTACAAAACTGCCTTCCCTTCCTGACCTTGTTATTTCGGAACATGGCATTCTAAATTTACTGTTAAAGCTTCATATAAAGAAATCCCCAGGACCTGATGGTATCCCAAACTGTTTTTTAAAGCGTTATGCAGAATGGTGCGCGAAATACTTGTATGTTCTATTTACGAGATCTGTTGACGAAGGAACATTACCGGAAGACTGGAAGGTTGCTAGGGTGAAGCCTTTGCATAAATCAGGGGACAAAGCTCGCATAAAAAATTATAGACCGATTTCATTAACTTCAACATCCTGTAAGCTATTGGAGCATATCATTCACAAACATATAATTAGTTTTCTCGATAAACATAAAGTGTTAACAGATATGCAGCATGGTTTTAGAAATGGCCGCTCGACAACCACGCAGCTCGTTGAGATCATACATGACTTCGCTAACACTATAAATAAAGGAAAACAAACAGATGCCATATTTATGGATTTAAAGGTGAACATTTGACAGAGATCTGTCTGGTTGGGACGAAATTAAAGGTGAAAAACAGGGGGACACCAACCAAATTGTAAACATTTAAAAGTAAAATTTACTTCTAAACATTCAAAAACCCGACGTTTCGGGTCCCACTCGGACCCTTCTTCAGGGGTGACTGGAGGGCACCAGACAGCAGCAGTGCTTATAAGGCCTTCTTTCTTCTCTCTTCCTTCCTTTCTCCCTTTCTCTTTTTTTTCGTTCTTCAAGCCGAGGTCATGCTAACGTTGAAACAGGTGCCGGAGTCCGCTGAAATAGACACTTGGCATTGCACCTGCAGACCGGTTCACGTTTGCAGGTGTCACCTGAATGTGCCATGATTCGGCACATGTGCCAGGCGACACCTGCAAACGTGAACCGGTCTGCAGGTGCAATGCCAAGTGTCTATTTCAGCGGACTCCGGCACCTGTTTCAACGTTAGCATGACCTCGGCTTGAAGAACGAAAAAAAAGAGAAAGGGAGAAAGGAAGGAAGAGAGAAGAAAGAAGGCCTTATAAGCACTGCTGCTGTCTGGTGCCCTCCAGTCACCCCTGAAGAAGGGTCCGAGTGGGACCCGAAACGTCGGGTTTTTGAATGTTTAGAAGTAAATTTTACTTTTAAATGTTTACAATTTGGTTGGTGTCCCCCTGTTTTTCACCATATTTATGGATTTTAGCAAAGCATTCGATAAGGTCGCTCATGTTAAACTTCTTCATAAGCTACGCGCTGTGTTAAAAAATGACAAAATGATAGGATGGATTACAGCCTACCTTACCGGCCGCCGTCAGTTCGTTGATGTGGATGAAACAGTGTCAGATATAGTTCCCGTCAAGTCTGGCGTCCCACAGGGATCCGTTCTTGGACCCCTTTTCTTTTTGTTGTATATCAACGATATCGTCACTAATTTATCCGTAAAAGTCAGGCTTTACGCGGACGACTGCGTGCTATATAAAGAAATAACAACTCAGGAAGACCAGCTTAGCTTAAACAGGGATTTTAATAAGGTAGCTGATTGGTGTCAGCAATGGCAAATGTGCATCAATTTTGAAAAGACGGTGTACATGCGGGTAACATTAAAAAAGAAGCCACTAATATATTGCTATGGCACGGAAGATATTCTCTTATCAGAAGTTACACAATATAAATACTTAGGCCTTCACATAGCAACTGATCTCTCGTGGTCAAAACACCTTGACAAAGTGCTAGAAAATTGCAGGCGTAAGTTATTCTTTTTAAGGCGTGTATTAAAATCGTCCACACCAGCAGTACTTTTGTTGGCATATAAAGCACTCGTCCGTCCTGTTTTAGAATACGCCGTCATTATATGGGACCCGTTTACTAAAACCGACATAGCAAAACTAGAAAGCTTACAGAAAAAAGCTGTTAGATTCATCTACAATACGTATGGCCGCACTTCAATCACTAACCTCGTATCTCAAAGTGGACTACGTGCTATAAGTAATCGAAATCGTGTATGTCGCCTAAAATTCTTTTTTCAGTTAACAAAAGGTCAGTACAAGACTGACACGTCACATCTTGCATATACGACAGGTTACGCTACCAGGCACACACATTCACTAGCTGTTACTCCATTCACTACACGTGTCAACTGTTTCAAGTACTCTTTCTTTCCTCGAACGATAGTCGACTGGAATAAACTGCCCGATAAAACTGTTACACAAGATTCACTATCGCAATTTGAGTCACACTTCAGTAGCTAGCACTTTTCCTTGTCTGGCTGTGATGTTTTTTTTTTTTTTTTTGACAAGTGCTAACAGATTCTCTGTTCTATTTGAAAATTGTTAGAATAACGTCACTTGCCTTTTTATTTTGTTCTTGAATGCGCATGTGTGAAGAAACTCATATGATCGTTTCCCATTGCTATTTTTCTGTTGTGTGCACCTTTTATGTACCACGCTGCCAAGATCTTGAAAAAAGATCGCAGTATCTATAAATAAAAAATAAATAAAAAAATATACTACCTTATGCTATTTTAACCTGTTTTCCCTCCTTCTTCCTCAGAGGAGGGTAGAAAAGGTGACACGACAATCTCATTAGCGTCACTGCCTTTAACTTTAAGGCGAAAGCCTTACAGGGCTCGTTGGAAGGTGTCCTTGAACGACTTTGGCATCCACACAAACACAATTAAAGGCAGGTACAAAACGAAAAAAATGGGTGCATATCTGCGTGCTTCGCTGCAAATGTCGTCGAAAGACGATAGTCTTCTGCCGGTACGGCCGTACTACGCTGCGTGAGATATGTACGCCATCTGGCAGCGCCGTCGGTAAACATGAGCTTTTGCAGAATCGCTGGGCAACTGCCAGGTGGCAGCACCAAATCGTCGGCAGAGGCCTTTTTCGTGCATAGCGTCGCATCTTTAGCGCAGCCTAAGAAACACTAGTGTCTTTAGAATTACGTATCTATGTATTTTCTAGTAAAAGAACACACCACCTAATACTTACGTATTGATGATGCGCCTCAGATATGCGTAATATTTGCTTTTTGATCGACAATGTTCACAAGTGTGAACGCAGCTACCAGTTCAAGATGGCTGGGCGTTAGGCAAGTGCTTAAACTTTGGACGGGTCGCTGAATCGCGTGACCCCTTACAAAAAAGTCATATTCGGTGATATCAGGAATTGGGCATATGTGGCTATATATTACACGCGTCCATATGTGGCCGTATTTTGCGCAAATCGCGATAGAAACATGCGTGACAATGAAATACACACACGAGGAACGCCATGTAAGACTCCGATACGTATTGGACAAATACGGCCACTTGCGGACATGCGCCATATATAGCCAGATATGCATATATGGCCATATACGCATATCTGGCTATATATGGCACGCGTCCGTATTTGGTCGTACTTTCTCAATGTGCATAAGAGTTTTACATGGCATTCCTCGTGTGTGTCTTTTATTGCCACATATGTTTCTATCGCGATTTGTGCAAGTACGGCCACATATGGACGCGTGTAATATATAGCCACACATGCCCGATTCCTGATATCGCCATATATGACATTTTTGTAAGGGACAGACAGACAAACAGACAGACCAAAATTTCTGCGTTCAAGTACTCCAAGGAGCCCATTTCGCAATAGAAATTATCCGAAGAAAGACTATCGTCTTTAAAAAAAATTTCGCGGCCTTGCAGTCGAAAACACCGATGACCAGCGGAGCTTAGGGAAAGCCTCAGCGAAGTTGTACATATGCTATGGAAGAGTGTCGTTTAGCAAAGCAGGATCAAAGCTAAACAAGGTTTAATGAAGCTATAGGATTTGTTTGGTCATCGTCTTGCTTCGCTAAGGCTTGGCTAATGCTTGGCTAAAATTACGCCTAAATTTTTATGCCCTGTAAGCCGCGTCCACGAGCTAATACAAGGAGACATCGTTAAAGCAATGTCAAGTCTTCAAACTTCCGCATGGGATCGGCTCTTAGTTTACTAGCTTCTCAACGGCGTTGCAATCGAGCGGCTTCTCCATCGGGAGTTCTAGCGAGAGTTCCTATAGCATATCGAGGATATACATCCATGTATATGAGATCTCGTGTTGCGCATACCCGCCTTAACCCAGCCTGGGATATCCGTGTATATGAGATCTCTAGTAGTGTGTACCTGCATACCCCGGCCTGGGATATGCAGGTATTTACCCCACACATGCATCTTGAGCTGCTGCATTTGGTAATGTATAAGGTAGTGCATAACTCAACGCATTACTGAATTTTCACATCACTTTCGTCCTCTAGTGTGTGGTAGAAAAAGTGCACCATCATATCGAACTGTCTGTCTGTCTGTCTGTCTGTCTGTCTGTCTGTCTGTCTGTCTGTCTGTCTGTCTGTCTCAGACTCTCGCCGCCTTCACCACGACTGCAAGTCCATCACTTCCTTTCCAAACATCGGCCAAAACCTTTTCCGTCTCCACTTCCTCCGAGTTGATTACTTTCTTTTCTTCCTTTGTTCGAATAAACAATGAAACGACGTTTTACCGGCACCATGTGTGTGCATAGCAGCCGTTGTCGGCCAAGGAACCGACATCTCTTAGTCCCAAAGGCGAACTGCTGTACTGACGTCATCGCCGCTTTGAAAACACGGCGCACGCGCGTTTAACGACGCGCTTCGTCGCGGAAGAGAATAGATGGTGTATACACGAAGACGGGGCTGGAGTGATGCGTTTTGTTGAATCGCGCGGTTGCTCGCTGACACTCGCTCACAATGCTTATGCCGCCACGCGCGCGTTCGGAAAGGACCGAACGGAGCCTTTATAGTTTATGACCGAAGCGCCGCCAGCGCGCAAATCTAGGCGTGACGTCATCTGTGGGCTGATGCTTCCACACAGTTACCACGACCTTTCGTGCTTTTGTGCGGTTTCTCCAAGGCGCGTGTTCGTTTAGTAAGCCTGCCTTCGCGATCAAGGATGTACCCTGTGAGCGGCGTTGTTCTTCGGATCCAGACACATCGCTCACTATGTGTCCGTCCGTCCGTCCGTCCGTCCGTCTGTCTGTCTGTCTGTCTGTCTGTCTGTCTGTCTGTCTGTCTGTCTGTCTGTCTGTCTGTCTGTGTCTGACTTCATTGATTAGTGGCTTGACGTCCCAAAACCAGCTCTGATTATGAGAGACGCCGTCGTGGAGGTCTCCGGAAATTTCGACCACCTGGGGTTCTTTAACGTGCACTGACATCGCACAGCACACGGGCCTCAACATTTCGCCTCCATCGAAATGCAGTCGCCGCGGCCGGGATTCGATCCCGCGACCTTCGGAATCTGTCTGTCTGTCTTTACACACAGTGTGTGTGCGTGCGCGTGTGTGTGTAGATATGGATACAAACAGGGAGATAGACACAAACGAGGACATAGACACACAAACACACTATAAGTGCGTGTGTAGATAATAATAATAATAATAATAGACACACACAGCGAGGCACATAGACGCAAACGAGGAGACAGCCACACACAAACGGGGAGATAGACGCGAACACACTGTAAGTGTGTGTGCGTGTCGAAGAACTTCAACAAACCACCCCACTTTTCGTGTTTGTTTATCGTCTGCTAATTCGCGAGGCCGTATACCCGGGCAACGCACAGCGGGATATCGTCTGCTTCGTTGTGCGCGCCGACTGCGGACGATGTACTACACGAGGCATCGGGCAACCAGGAGAGAGCGAAGGCGGCATGCATCCAGCGGTCGTGTATCTACGCCCCTTCCAGGAGAGGTCACATCGGCGATGCGACGCCGACCAAGATGGGCAAAACAAAACAAACGCATCAAACAAGATCAGCCACGCCAGTGGCATAAGCAGGAAGCGATCAGATCGGCAGGGAATTGCCGCCGAGGTGAGGGCGGCAGGCACGACCGGGGGCGCGTACGTGGTACCTCCGGATTCCTTCGGGTACGAGAGGTTGAGCGAGCGCCCATGCCGATTTCCTTTTCGAAATCCAGTTCCTATACGCCGCCCTTTCGTCGTCATCTGCTATATACAGGCGGCACCGGGCGCCCTTCGATAGCAGACGATTCCTCGCACTGGGAGCAGACGGTGCTTAAGAGTTGCAGACGGCGTCACTTCTCGCAGCTTCTCGCGGGCGTGGCCCCGAATCTAGCCGGAGCCGAGTTTCGTATTTACTCGTGCGCTTATTTTTCTATCTTACCTTTTCCTTCTTGTTCGTTTCTTGCTGATGCAAAATGATATTCCCCCCTCTCCGGGTATAACCACGGAAAGGCTCTTTTACAATCAAACGATGTCTAGTTACAGAGTACGCTGAACCTTCCGAAAGACTTGCACTTGCGCGTGGAGGAATGCAGCGTTCAAAGTGCTTTCCAACTTGTAAATGCAAATGGCCGTAGAAGTAGGCGAAAATAACCTAAGTCAAACCGGTCTCCTGTTTACAAAGCGTGTACAACTCGTGCTGTTCTGGATGAGGTGGAATACGGTTGAGACGAATTCGCATAATACGTTCTTCGGGATAATACGTTTTCTTTTCGTGGTTTCATCGGAGCTATGCGTTTTCGAATTCTTAATGCGTTAGAATCTTCACCTGAGATTTGATAATGGGGCTGCTGAAATGGGTATTCACTGGTATTTATGAAATTCAGCTTTACATGTCATCTCCCTAACTTCCAGCAAGGGATAAATTCGTTTTTGAGCTTCCAGAAGAAATTTTACGGACATTTAAAACGAAGAAAGTTACGCGCGAACTGACCAGCTGCCCCAACGTTGCTGAATAAGAAGTGCGTTTGCAGCAGTTTGTATAGCCACGAGTGATGTCATTCCGAAACAACGTGTGTTACGCGGAGCAGTATCACCTGAATCTACAAAAAAAAATCGTTATTTAATTCGTAGCCGACTAAACATATTTTAAGACTATTGCGAGCTTGGTTCGGATAATAAGATTTTCGGGTTATGCGTTTCATCCCCAGTTTTCCGTAAAAATACTAGCGTCACTAAGATTCCAGCGTAGCCCGAGCTTCGTCATGCTGCCGTTCTGCGGACCAGTCAGGAAGAGGGTGCGTAGACTGAAAGTGAAGGACGGTTTTTCTCTTATTAGTAAACCACCTTATTAGTAAGTGCCAACAGCACTACTCACGCGCAGAGAAGACGCCTAGCAAGCTATAAAATGCGGGAAAAGAAAAATACAAGTGGCGACGCCTACGTGAGGTTCCCGCACCAACACACGTGACTTCATCATTTTGACGATCTGTACAAAGGCCTACATAATTATTTATGAGCAAAGGAGACGTACATTGCATTCTAAGGAATCCAGGGACTTAACATGGCTTGTTTCAGACAACATGAATATGCCAATCTAGTGAAAATACGAAGAAAAAAGAAAAGTAATGGAGTTCGTGACGTCACCTCGTCCACGTTTCGGCGCGGAATTCAAATATGAAACTTTCACCTTGATCTTTCTCTTTTAATACTGAACGCAAGATGACGACATTTCAACGGTTTTGGTTTCCGTCTGGAACGCATACAAAGCTAACTTCCAAAGTCAACAAAACCAACGCGATCGATATCGCGTTGCTACTCGCTTTCTCGTCGACGTGTACATATACCATCCTTATGACGACAGTAACGCATTTGCACCACCCGCGTAACCGGGCCGCGTTGATAGCTGAAACACACGCAACGCGACCGCTGGAAAGCCGTGATACACGAGCCACATCTCTACCGCGTTTATAGCGTAAGGGATCGCGCCACAGATCGTCTCATCTCTCGTAATAACCCCATCTGAGCACTATACGGCAAAAACACGCAACGCCCAAACAACAACGGCGCGGAGGTCGCGAGTTATATGCGTAACCTTATAGCTCGTCTCTCTTCAGTGCGCCCTTGCATTCAAAGCCGCGCTTTGGAGAGCGCTGGGCCGTAACTGACGCACGAATGGCGTTATGCACATATACACGTAACCTACACCCCGTAACCTCACACAACGTCCCAACTCCTGATTACGAGACGCTGCCAGGCAGCGTCGTGCGTAAGTAAAACTCTGCGTTGGCGGGGGAGTGAGTTTCTCGTGCCATCTGTATGCTTCTTCTTTCTGTTTTTCTTGTTTTTCTTCTCGCTTTAAAAGCAAGCACACACGGTCGCGCCAGATCCGTCAGCGCAGGGCGTAGTCTTCGTGTGCGCGCACTGTAATGCGTTTCGCTTCGCCGGGGCGGTGCTCTCGACATTTGCATACGCGGGGTCAAGTTCGCACGCGTCCCTGACGCAGACGTCATCATCGAGATGATTCGAGAAGGCGCGAGAGTTTGTGACCGTCTGCAAGAGAACGAGCAAGTCGTCTGGTTTGTGCCGTCTGCGCATTATATAGAACGTATACTATACATACATGCGATGTCGTCTGGAAGCATTTCGAACGCTCGGCTTCTCTACCGCCTCGAAATAAAACGTGGCACAGTAGTTTGTCTGTACCGTCTGCGGTGTAACTGGGCAGACGGTACAGCCGGTACGCTGCAGCGTACCGTCTGGCTATGAGAACGTGAGCATGACCACCGCCTAGAAGATGTGGTGTTGGTAGGATTCGAACCTGTGTCTTCGAATCGCCAAGCAAGTGCACTACCAAACGTATACGGCGGCACTTCATATGCACAGCATACCGTATAACTAAACCTATTGCATAGTGACTTGCATGCCATGAGCGGCATGATTTACGTGCCACGGTCTTAGTGCTCTTGCAGCCGTTTCGTTAACTTGATATATATACCAAAGTTGGTATGGCGAGACCACAATGTATGAGACGACCATGGGTGATACGTTCTAAGAACATGAAAATCGTGACATGCATGTCATGAGCGGCATGATTTACATGCCACGCGTTTCGTTAACGGGATGTTACCAAAATTTCTATGGCACAACACGACTACATGCCGTTTCGTTAACTTCATATGTATCAAAATCGGTATAGCGAGACAACAATGCGGATCCATTTTACGTTACTGATGCGTGCTTCGCATTTCCTTGATTCCCACTACACGTTGGATCTGCCAATATTTTTTTTTGTGATTGTCTGACGTCACTTTCGCATCAACCGATCTCAGAACAATGCAACAAACAATACACGCGTGCTACACTATCACTCAGGAGGCTTTTGCCCAGATTTGTCAGGTCCCGCAGGGATTCTCGAACAGACGACGTCTGCAATATGCGCATCAGCACATCGTATAGCGTTCAATTTTCTTCGACAAAGCAGACGTATGCGCATTAACGATAGTGCCGACGTTACGTCCCACCATAAGCCACCCATAGGTCGCCACACAGCTTTCAACGCGCCGCGTAAACCCACGTTACGTAAACGACTGATCCACTAGCACAAAGACGCTGATACTTGACTGAATCCATGCCAAACTATTCGGCGTAGGTTGTTCACTGGTTTCTCTCACCGGTTGCTTCGCGGCTCCTGCGTGTGAGGTTTTGTTATAAGGATAAATGTCACAGAAATGAAGCGTATACTGGCGACCAACCAAAGTTCGCATTTTAGTTCGCTATAACACATAATTCACTACATCAGTGTTCGTTATAAGCGGGTTCAGTTGTAACACACGTATGCTGAACTTCTATAGTTCTCACACCATGCATTGCGCTTTTTGTTTTGCTTTTGATTTTGATTTTTTTTTTTTTCAAACAACGAAGCTGCTTAGTCGATGTTGTGCCGGCGGTGACGGCAACGTTACGCAAAAAAAAAAAAAAAGGCGACCCACTTTTGCCCTCATCCCCCTGCCCCATTGCGGTGATTACGCGAAGCCCAATGTGCGATAATGCGTAGAAAAGGCTTAGCTCGAAGTTGTCGATTCGATTGATTGATTGATTTGTGGGGTTTAACGTCCCAAAACCAGCTCTGATTATGAGAGACGCCGTAGTGGAGGTCTCCGGAAATTTCGACCACCTGGGGTTCTTTAACGTGCACTGACATCGCACAGCACACGGGCCTCAACAATTTTGCCTCCATCGAAATGCAGCCGCCGCGGCCGGGATTCGATCCCGCGACCTTCGGATCTGCAGCCGAGTGCCATAACCACTAGACCAGCGTGGCGGGGCGAAGTTGTCGATTCGATCCCCGCCGTCACAGCTACATATCCGTATAGCGTGAAATGCAAAAAGAAAGAAAGAAAGAAACAAACAAACAAAAGAAGTGCATGAGTGAAGGACACACAACTTCAGACTCTCGCTAATTACGTCAAGATTAACGATAAAATAACATCTTCTCTCTTACGAGAGTTTTCACGGCGTAGAACAAGCTTGATTTTTCTTTTTCCTTTTCGAGGTAAATTTCTCTGACCTCGCAAAGCGGAAACAGCGCATCCTCATTTTCCTTCTCTTATGTGCTTCTTTTTTAATTATTATTTTCATGCTTCGCTTCCTTCTGTGCCGGATCTACGGCTGTTTACGAAAGGGCGCGAGCAGAAGTAACTTCTTATATGCGATTCACAGGCCGAAGGTCCCTACACCCACTTGTCGCATAAATCACCCTCTCGACGAGCAAGGGTGATGCACCTTCCGGAAAACACCCTGGAGGTCGAATGCAAAGTAAAAAGCAAACGCGCTTGATCATTCCTAGCTCACTCATGCGAAGAGCAGGAGCGTCTTTACACAACGCGTGAATAACTCTCATAAGCACTAAGGTAGCTTCGTATTCGGAAATAATATTCTAAACTATTCGCTCGTTCATGCTGACGCCCCGCATTATATATATATATATATATATATATATATATATATATATATATATATATATATATATATATATATATATATATATATAAAGAGAAGTAATAATGGTTGTTCGGCTAAGGAATGGAAGCTAATATTTTCTGCAGGCCACGTTGGGAGCACGGCTCAGCGTCCGTAGTGGTAGGGGAAAGAGACTGAAGGAGATAGAAAGAAGAGAAAAGCCTTAGTGAAGGGTTCCGGAAATCTTGACCACCTGGGTTCTTTAACGTGCACTTACACCGCACAATACACGGGCCTCTCTGGCACTTTCGCATCCATCGAAAATGCGACCGCCGCGGCCGGGGTCGAACCCGCTTTTTATTGTGATAGCAATTATATGGACAGTCTCGACGAGTTTTTGCCGCCGCCGTCATGCCCCGTATAAAGTCCAAACTGGTACCAACCCCCCCCGCGCATCGTGCCTTCTGTCCGCGGGTAAAAGCACGCGAGCGGGGACTAACGCGGCTGAAGCAGAGATCAAACGAGCCCGGCCCATCTCCGTCACTCGGAGGGCGTATGCGATAACACCACACCGCTCGGGAGGCCTGCGTCCAAGCGGAGAGGAAACGCCCCGCCCGTCTTTAACGAGCATCGAAAGATGCTATCAAAAGAGGCGGGGGAGGGGCTGTCAACTGTGGACTTCGCACGGTCGCCATCGCTGGCGATCGCGCTATCTCGGCAGTCATCAAACGTGCACGGTACTGCGTAGCAGCGCCTTGATCGCGTGCTCCGTTCCAGGCGCCTTGCATGTAGTCGCAACGACGGCAGTGCCCTCGCCACACAGCGTTCACGCGAATGCGTCTACGAGTGCCGCGGAAAGAACTTGCTCGCTTGATGCCGCTGTGCTGGGCCAAGTTGCTCGATGGTGCAAAGTGCACACGCTTAGCGCGGTCGCGCGGTGTGAAGCACGGACCAGAAGACATAAAAGCATCGTGACTTAGCTCGCAGCTCTGCTGGGCCGTTGTCAGTTCCGCTCGACTGTCACATGGTACTTTACGCAACTGCATGCCTACTTAACAAGCCCACGTTCACTATACAACTCAGATTGCCCCTAAAGATGCTAGTCTTATTTCGTATATTATATCATGCATCGCTATCGCATTCATTGATTCGCCCTTCTGGCGAAACTGTGATATTTTCGGGTGGCAACCGAGATCTATAACTATACTACACGAACGCGGCGGGCAAGAGATGCCTAGCGAGGCTCCTGAGCTTTTCTTTCTTTCGCTATCACTTATCTTCACGCATGCGCACAAAGGTCATGGAAATATGTCAAAGAAAGCCTCTGCGATAGCCCTCCTCGTTATAGTGGATTTCGTCGCTTACACTTCGCGTAGGCAAATTTATTTGAACTTGCCGAGTCAATTCTTAGGTTCCTTTCTACATACAGTTAGTGTACGTAGTTCCTACTTGGGCAATAAATTATTGGCAACATATTCAACTAGTCTCCGTGCACTGACTAGCCGTTAATCAGTACATGACGTTACTGCTAGATAACGTGGAGGCCTTGTGGCAGCACAGGCAGTAAAGCCCTCCATCTAGCACAATTTACGACTCGTCGAAAGCCTTGCCAAAGCAAAGGGTAGCCGCTGTCGAAGAAATTCAAATTACATCCGAACCTCTGCACTCCCTCAAAGTGAGGCCGGTAGTCGAACCCTGAACTTCGGCCGTAGCCGCCAGAACACCGAGCTATAATTATATGCGTTGCGCGTAGGCCTACTGCTTACAATAACCAAACGAGTTTTCTGTACCGGTAGAATGCAGCGCAAGCACTTCGACAGGAAAACGCAAGTGTCGGAACTACGGAAATGTCAAACTATGGGCACAGGCAGGACAGGCGCCTTCCGCTTCTTTGAGCAAATAATCAAAGTAGTAAAAACGCAATGACTTGACCGAGGACCTATATATCAAACCCCGCAGTGACACGGGCTGCGAATTACGCCACGACATGGGCGAAGAGCAGGCTATGCAGCCCGAAACGTCGCCTGCTCTTCGAAAGTCGTCGGCGAAACCGGTTAGCAGACGACACGCGCCACATCACGCCACAGTGGGCGCATGCGCGTGCCGGCGTTAACTTCTGGAATTTAAAACAAAAAAGAAAGAAAAGACCAACAGTGCACTCGTCAAGCAAGCGCTGTTGACTCGAAGCGCCCCGAAGCTGCCCCGGTGTACACAAACCGGAAGTATGACTAATCGCTTGAAGATCCTTAAAACAACACCACCAAAATGTGTAGGCGCTGTGTCCGGGCACAGTGACAGCCGCGCCTCGGCTACGGCACATTATTTCCACCAATCAAACGCGCACGATCAGGTAAGTGCTGCCGCATAAAGTCAGACAGGCGACATCGTCAGGATGCTTACAAGAGCAGACGATGCTAATAACATCGCCAGACGGTGCTATAAGCATCGTGAACAGACGATGCTAACGCAGACGATGCCCTTAGCAATAATAACGGCAAACGATCACGGCCCTGGAGCGTCGTCTGCTGCAGTGTGCTGTCAGCACCGTCCGTTACAAAACAGCCGTCGCGTCATCCCAAGGCAAACAGGCGAGCGGAACAGTTCCGGAGGAAGCCGGAAGTTGCGGCACGTGTGGGCTGATAGGAAAACAATGGCCTTTCTCCCGCGAACTGCCACACGCGGAACAACGTTTCGGAAATGGGCTTCGTCATTTTGTGCCCTCCGCAGAACGGATTGCGACGACTCAGTACAAATGCGGCTATCTTGCGACGTGGGTAAGTAAATACGCGCATAAAACAAGCCGCCTCCGAACGTGTAAGTGTGCCAGAGGATCCCGCGAACGGAAAGCTGTAAGAAAAAGGATGGAATGTAGACACACGCGATCGAGGCATTTTGATCGACCCGCGGCACGGCCTGTCGGTGCCCAACAGACGTCATCGACGAACTGGAATGGACTTCTTCCGGATGATTCGTATGTATGTCATCGTGCACGTTGTTCGGTATATAGAAGTACGCGATTGACACGGGAGACGCCGTATTTGGCACGCACGTGGAACCTTTCGCTGGCGCGACAGCTGTACGCACTGCTTACGTCGAGGTTACGTTTATTCGAGGACACAGGTTCGGCTCCCGTTTGCACGAATCGATTGCGCACAGACCACAACGCAAGAAATGCAACGCGTGCCAAGAATTCCGCGGGTAGACGACAGATGGCAGACAAAGGTTTATACGGGTTCTTTATTATATACAAAATGTGCATAGAGCTTACGTAAAGGCAATTAATATGAAGAAGTCAGTTATGAAGCCTATAGCGAGCTATCATTCTATAGCTTTCGAGAATAATTCATATTTTGCATGGAAATTAACCTTTTAATAAACTTTGTACTTTTACTACAAGAAAAATTGGCCGCGTATCTCCGTGCTTCGCTGCAAATGTCGTCGAAAGACGATAGTCTTCTACCGGCCGTACTACATGAGTCCCGGTTCATCTGCGGTTCGGCACGAGCTTCGGGCGTCTGTTCAGCCGCCGGGTACGCTCGCTTAGCCTCTCGGTCAGTGACAATTCGCACATCGCGCACCTCGTCTGTTTCCTGTTGCCTCCAGGGGCGCCTCGATTCACGATCTTTCGCTAGCCGCTGGGCTCGTCGCTCTGACGTTTCCTGGGCACGCTTGAGACGACGGGCATCGGCACGCCGGCGCTTCTCCGCTGCAATCTGCTCGTTGGTCTTTTCCCTGCGTTGTCTGGGCATGTCTTGTAGAGTGTGTTCTATATCATCAAACGGCCATTCATGTTTTGCCTTGCCTCAGACAGCGCCCCGTCTATGTTGAATCGGCCGCATGTGGCTGGCATTGATGAAATGGAGGCAGCGCTGCGTGAGATACGGACGCCATCTGGCCGTGATATCGGGAAACGCAAGAAGCTTGCGTAGTACGCAGAGCTACTGGTAGCTGGCAGCACCGTGTCGTTTTACCGAAGCGTAGGCAACGTCCGCTTTTTCGTTCACAGCGTCGCATTTTTAGCGCTTCCTAACAAGGGTCTTTAGAATTATGCATCTATGTATTTTTTACTAAAGGAACACACCATCTAATACTTACGTATTGATGTTGCGTCTCAGATATGCGTAATATTTGCTTTTGGTCGACTGTGTTCACAAGTATGAACGCAGCTACCAGTTCAAGTTGGGTGGTCGCTGAGGATGGTACGAAGATGACTGTTGTGCCAACAGTGCTGGGATGTCCATTCTCCTCCAAACTTTTACAATCTCTGTATGTGCATACACACACAACATGGACACACGTGCCGGTGCACCCTTAGATAATATCCTATAGCAGTGCCTCATCTACAGTACATAACCATCTATGTGCTGTGGCAGGGATTATGTCACAATCAATCCGAAAACACGCCATCATCTTTAAAAAAAGCACTCTTAGGCCCATTAGAACCTTCCTTTGGATGCCGGCCAAGCCGGTTCCGGGACTGGGCCAGGTCGACTATTTACAAATCGATAAATTCAATTTTCGAATTCGGTGAAGTCATTTTTTTTCCTTGTGGACAAAGACAATTTTGGGAGTTGACCGGGTCAATTTTCCGCATGGGTCAACTCATTTTCCGAAATGGGCAAAGTCACATTTCTTGGGTGTGGGCACCCAAGAAATATGACTACTTTGAGAGTGAGTCTGTTTGAAATAAGTCTATTTTGAGAGTTAGTAAGAACGTCAATACTGAAGACTAGTGATCGTGTAAATCGCAAACGATGGTATGAAGATGACTGTTGTGCTCCTCCAAACTTTTTCAGTTTCTGTACGTGCATACACACACACAAACATGGACACACGTGCCGGTGCACCCTTAGATAATATCCTATAGCAGTGCCTCATCTACAGTACATAACCATCTATGTGCTGTGGCAGGGATTATGGTCACAATCAAATCCCGAAAACACGCCATCATCTTTAAAAAAGCACTCTTAGGCCCATTAGAACCCTTTCCTGTTCTTGAAAATATAAGTGTGCACTTAAACCCATACTCCACTGTGATTAAGGTATAGGGTATATGCTGAAATGCCCGACAAATTTTATGAAACTCGAAGGATATCTACCAACGCCTGAAAGGCGGTGCGGAGTGCCATGTGAGGAGTCGAATTACTGTAAATACATATTTCGAGCTCATCTGAGCCACTTCGTTGATGTTGATTACAGCATTTTAGTCCGTAACTTCAGCCTTCGAGGTTCGCGGCATCAAAATTGCGATAGCGAGCAAACTAAACATACGTACGTTCCTTTCATTTCATTTTTCTGCCGGTCTCTGGTAATATCAGCCCGAAGCGCGCATGTCTCGTAAACAGTCTAAATGCAGATAACACCGCTCATAAGAGTGCTTGTACGTAAAAGTATCACATCGATTTCTGACGTGTTACGAGCGAAAAGGATGAACGGGTATCATAAGCTGGACCGTTTGAATTCAAGCGAACACTCGACACAACCGTACGCACAAACAAATGAATTATTGAAAAAAGAATACTACTCACCCATTCACTACTCCTCCGGCATCTTTAACAACAGATGCAACACTGCGAACACTGCGAGCGTTCGCCGCTCAAAGGCACGCGACGAAAAAGGTAGTGCGGCTCGTTGAGAAAGGCGCGAAGCACACCAAACATACCTTTGTTGCGTTGCTGCACCTTTCATTTGAAGCGGCTTTCGCGCGTTCAGAAATGTTCTCGCTCGGTTTAACACCCGTCACATGCGACTGGAGCGCGAAATAAACGCACGCCATGAATTCGCGGAGCACGAAAATGTCGCCAAACCGATGAAACAAAAGGTTCGCAAGCAATATAAACAACCGCACAAACCGCTACGCATTCAAATACTCTTCCCGGCACGCATCCCGAGCTGCGCAACACCGAGGAGGGATGACTTCACTTTTGTTTCGCTCTGAAGCTGACCCGACGCAGGGGGACGCCATTAATTGCGCCTCACTACCGAGCGCAGACGTCATTTCTCTATGCGCCACTGCGTATAGAGTCTTATAGATAAGTTTTTGTGAGCTTAGGGGCACCTTTCTGGGGTTACATTAAACTGGGTAACAAAGAAGAGTGCTGGTAAGTGCGCTGAGGTTGTGTGATTGATTGATTTCTGGGGTTTCACGTCCCAAAACCACGACATGATTATGAGAGACGTCGTAGTGGACCGAAACTTCGACCATCTGGGGTTCCTTAACGTGCACTGACATTACACACGGGTATAGTGCCTAGAAAAAGTATATTTCTAGGCACTGTAACATGGGCCTCGACATTTCGCCTCCATCGAAATGAGGCCGCCGCGGTTGGAATTCGATCCTGCGACCTTCGGATCAGCAGCCAAGGGCCATAGCTAATCACTGTGGCGGGGCAAGGTTAGGTGTTCTTGGTACTTTGTGATGAACATGACGATTACCGTACTTCGGGGACACTATAGCTTTATCGCTGAAATAAAACTGGACGAGGCGAAGCGATAACCAATTCGGATCGTCATACTACAATATAAAATACTTTTTTCTCGTCCTACAGAATAGTCATTCGGTGTCCTGGTCGCTTTCACTCTGTCGGCCATCGAGGGAGTGTCTCTAAAGTCAAGTGGGGAAAGAAGAGGGGGGCGAGGGGGGGGTGAAGCAGCGGACATTGGCATTGAATTATGCGAAAATTTTTGCAAGGGGGGTGCTTTCCGTTTTTAAAGGAAGAGGAGGGGGGGTAAGCACATCGTAGGGGTGTGTAGGGAAACCTCTGGTACACAGTATACCTTCGTGCTGCCGTCCGCATATGTCCTTCTTCGCTTTTAGTGTAAACGCTAAATCACGATAGTGACGTGACACATTGGGCAATAAACTTCTGCTGCATAGTGAAGGTCCCCTGACGAATAAGTCAAATTCTAAATGTTATGCCGTTTAAAATAACATAACACTCCCTCTATGTGCATCTGTCAGCGGGATAAATGAAGAAAACGAAGACTGAATTGTCTCAGTAACTACGCCTCGTTCGCGTGTTTGTCGGTGATAGTTGTGATAAAAATTTGAGGTTTATTTTTTTCAACAGTATGCGACATATGTCTAGGATGAATTCAGCCTCAATTTTGGTATATTGCAAGTTCGTACTATGCTGGTTTTGCTGCACAAACATTACATGCGAAAGGTCTATTAGATGTGGCTTCCTTTTTCCGCCAAATGATCATGAAATATCTTTTTATTTGCTAGCTCGCGGAGAGCTCTAGTAAAAGCTTGAAATAGCCGAAAAAATTGTTAGATCGAGACCCCGTGACGAGGTCACTATGTTAAATAACAAAAAAAGAATACATGTTTTCAATGCAAAAAAAAAAAAGAAGAAAAATCGCGAAATGTCGTTACATAGAGGATTTCGCTAATCGTGGTTCGTTATACCGAAGCTCGACAATTCAACCAAAGGCGAACTTCCTATTTTTCAAAGTTCCTGCAGGAAAGATTCCAAAAGAGCTATCAATGAACGAAAAGTGCTTCTTTTTTCCTCATCATGGTGCATAAATCAGGTAACATCTAAAAACCCTAAAAAAATGTGTTCATTGCATTGCTGCGAACAAGCGTATCTCCTGAAATCTTACTAACTTACTACGTCATGGGCGCATGCCACATCAGGATGAATGTAACTTTCAATGGAACGTTGGCATCAAAATCTCGCGTGAAAATTTTATTACCTTATGGTGAAGGCCGTTTATTGAGGACCATGATAACGCCCGGCATTTGCCCGTTTGCGCTCCCAGTAATAGAATATTTATGCGGCGAACTTCGCGATTTCAACAATCCCGCCAAAACTAGTCAAGATTCCAGCGTGACGGCCTCTCCTAGCTTTTTTTTTCTCCATTTTTTTTCCTTCCTCCATGGCGACAAAAATCCGATAGGTTGTCTGCTCCATTTCCAACGGGCGTCTGCGTTTTTCCAGTGGCCAGTATCAGCGAAACGCGCATTTGAGTCTCTGGCTTCGAAGCCATGTTAGGGTTAGCCACGTCACGTCTGCATTCGTCGTCTACGAGACAAAGGGACGCGAGGATAGGAGTCTACACAGCGCAGTCATGACAGTGAGATACCTGTCGTCTTCGCGTACGGCCCCTAGGCCGACGCGGTAAAGACACTGCCGCTGCTGAAGCTAGACTGAAGAGGCTTTACATAACTTGTTGATTACTCTACTAATCAACATGAGCGCAGTTGTTTATATTAAAAAAGTTGCAAGGGCTCCCATCGTCAGGAAGCCCGAATTTCAGAATTAAGAACGAAAAAGAAAAGGAGCATTTAATTTGAAAAATTCATCATTGTAGCGATCGCCAATATTCTAGGACCCGGGCGAAAAATGAGGCCGCTCTGTTACGCCAGTTTGAAACGTGCCATCTGAATGAAGGCGCATCGCGACATGTGCGTGTATCTTGCTGTAGGAAGAGGCAGCCCATTCATCCCACGTGTACAATCGCAACGTGTGGCGTTTGGTACAGAACTTCGTTATGACGAAGTAGCATCGGTACCATAATTAGTCCAGTGTTCCCGATAATCGTTATAACACCACTGCAGATAAAAACCGCCAATTTGGCTCGAGCAAGGGTCCCAGATACAAAACGCGTTATCCTAGGTTTCAAGGCGATCATAAACGAGGGGGGGGGGGCCCTGCCTTCTTGTGGCCTACTATGATCTTTTTTTTTTTTTACGCTAGATGACTAAAATTTTAGAAATAAACAGCGCGACAAAAAACGACAAGAGTGGAAACACACAAATATATATATAGCATCAGTGCTGCATCTTTGCATCTCCTCTTCAGTTTTTTTGCCGAGCTGTTTATATTCTTAAATTATGAACCAACTCGCCCAAGCTTCCCGCTTTAACTAAAATTTTCGTACCTATGTCAAAAGGAAAAGGTGTGGTTCCAAAATATATACTAAATATTCGCTCTTTTTACACTGTTTTTAGAGTCTGAAACCTCGCGCGACGCTCAAGCTCTCTCTCTCATTTTTTTTTTTTTCGAAGGAGTTTCACTGAAACGAAATGTGTCCAACCAAAGTTCACATTTAGTTCACTATAACCATAGAGTTTCAGTAAGAAACTCTATGGCTATAATCGACAATTCACTATATCGACGTTCGTCATGACGAAGTTCAACTGTATACCTATCTGTTTCGCCGTGCACAAGGAAACGGCAGTGTACACCTTTCCTTTCTGTCACCTTTCCCATGTTACTAATTGCCTTCCCGCTTTCAAAAAGGACGCTAGTGTGAAGCATTGAACTAGTTTAGACTGCTAAATTATAATTGATAAAAAGAGAAAAGCGAAGGTCAAGGTCTCGTTCAAATTTCGCGCCCAAACTGTAGGACACCACAAATCCCAGTTTTTTGTTTGTTTTTTTCTCTCAAGCGAAGCCTGTATATTGACCGACTTGTGAAGCCATCGATAGCGTGCCAGAAATAAATAAATAAATATAAATAAATAAATAAAAGACACATGATCATCGTGAAAACAGCGCGCACACTTCTAAGATAGGCTGTAGGGGGAAAAAGGAAAGACTGATGAAATTCGAACCACCGACCTGCATGTTGCGAGACCATCTCACTAACCGATTCAGACATTTTTTATTCGTTGTACATGCCCTTTTATTGCGAGCTTTTACAATAAAATAAGATAGGCTCGCTCAAAAATAGCTCGTCGAGCTGCGGAATGTCTCAGGCTCATGTCAAGGCCTTTAAATACTACAGGGAAGCAAATGTTAGAAGTCAGCTGCATTAATCCATTGTTAAGGAACTTCAGGTGGTGTCAGTTGTCGCACATATTGTGCATGCCAGGCTGAGCACATCATAGAAATATTTAATACGGATGTAAAGCAAAACAAATACTAATAGTAAATAAGAATTATTCCAAAGGGTGGTCAGACCAGCGATGTTCAAAATAGAATTGGGATGTATCAAGTGAAATCCTGGCCAACACCTCATGGGCATAATGTATTTCCATACAGTTGACACAACTTTCGGATACATTTTAAGGTTCCCTATGAACGAAATTGCACTGTATTTGTACCCCCTAAGGAGAAATTTTGAAAATTTCACTGAAATTTGTAAAGCTAAGTATGAGAAACTATCTCTGACGCAAAGTAGGTGCAACCGCAGAATCCTTTCTCAACACATATTGAAGTCTGACAGTCTGACAAACACATTCTGATAGCAATAAATCTACCTGGACACTGCTGCTCTAATTTCTTTGCACTGTCGTGAAGTGCTGTATTGTATTAAACTAACATCAAGCTATGCTAGAGACCAATGCAGAACTCTCGGAGGTCTTTGCATCTGAAAATTTCTACTGGCCTGGTGGTTTGAACACAAACCTTTCACGTCCTTACCTGGGCAGTCACACTACCACCAGCTGGATTGCTGGCAAATGGCAGGGCAAGAAAATTACACATTTCAACACTGAAAGTGCAGAATGTTGAATGAACAAATGAATTCACTGAACATCTGCAAAACCACTTTTGTGGTTCATGCCTTTAAGTAAGAATATCAATGACTGCTCCTAAGAAGTTAAATGCTACCATGACAAGTAAAGAAAAGGAAACATGTCCCTCTCATGATAGCACCATAATTCTTAAAAGTGAATTATCATCACCTAGTTCAACTTTTCATTTTGCTTCACTGATGTTTACTCGACAGATTTCTTTGATCAACACAACTTACAGACTTTCACTGCAACTAATCAACTCCCCAAGTTACAGCACGTTGCAGACACCACAGGTAAACGGAAAGTGACAATTGTGAACGACAGATGAAGCTTTATTCATCTCTATACAAATGATCTGTGTTTACATAAACACAAGTTAAATAAAACCTGCTTTCCTGCAGGTCAATGAACACAATGGAGTGGATGGTTGTTTGAAAAAAGTAAAAACAAAATAACAGAGCATGAAACTTATTCAACGAACACTTTTACGCCTTCCTCGGGCAAGTCCTCACACTTCAGTCCCAAACTACTTGAAAGAGTGCGAATGTACTCGAAATGTGCATCGCTGAATCCAGCTGTGAACATTACAGGAGTGCTAGACTGTGATTCCTTCAACTGCTCCAGGCGCTCACGAATGCTGGTTTTCATCTTCGCTGTGACACCAGATTTTTCCATGGCGACGATACGTTTCACCTCCTCTTCTGCGGTGCTACTTTTGCTGTTATTAAACATTCTCCTGCGAAATCGGAAGGAAGAAAATGTGTTAACGCAGCTGACAAAGTGTGGCATAGAAAGCTGCACATGAATTGTTGCACGTTCTGCACGATTCTGCGGATTGTTGTTAATGCAGTAGCCACAGAAAACCAGAAAAGCACGACACACATCAGTTTATGGTAGCAACAGGACCTAATTGGCAATTCATTTTTACTTTAGAATTACTCTCTTGAGTAGTTTGTACTCTCAAAATATTCTTGCAGAAAAGCAGCATACATCTCAACATTATATATATATAAACACTTATGACATAGCAACAAGTTGGTGTGCAACATTAATGTGCCATCTTGCTTACTAAATAGTCTCCTCAGGGCAAGCATTACGTTTCTGGCGTTGTGAGAGAGTAACCCACTTATGTATTAAGTAAAGGCTCAAATGATGGGAGCTGTACTCAATTTGAACCATAAATATAGTCAAACCTGCTCATAACAAATTTAATATGACACACAAACAGCTTCTTTGTATCTCATAGTTCATTTTACAGTAGAATCTCGTTATAACGAACCCGGATATAACGAACGATATATCGGATATAACGAAGCAATCACAATTCCCCTTGAAATTCCTATTGGTTATAACGAACTAATGGTTATAACGAAGTAATTACCACTCCCCCTTCAACTCTGTTATAACAAGGTTTTACTGTAAATGCATATTTACAGCGTCGTTTTAGTGACAGTACTATGTTTCATTTAATTTGTTATAACAGATAAGTTGTTATATCCAAAGTCATTATATGTTGAGTTTGAGTGTAGTGACTTGGACTACCAAACTTGAGAAGTATAACAGCTACTGTGGTGGCACTGTGGTTATGGCGCTCGGCCACAGATCCGAAAGGCGCGAGTTCAATCGTGGCAGTTACAGTCGCATTTCGATAAAGGCAAAATGCTAGAAGCCCGTGAACTTCGCGTTAGGTGCATGTTAAAGAACCGGATGTGTGCAAACACGTCAGAAGAAAAATTTAAAAAGAGGGGAAGATGCTCGAGGTTATAACGTCCACTGACATAGCTTCTTTCCTCCTTATACCTCCCTGTATCCACTGGGACAAAAGAAGAGCAAAAGCTCTCATATCTCTAAGAAAAATCCCGGTGATTCAGCTTCGAAAAATTTTTGCAGCAAGTGGTTGTGAAGCAGTAAGCTTCTGTAGTGAGCTCACTCGAGGATTACTTAAACAACTGATAAACCCCGCATGGTCAAAACTTGATCCAGAGCTCCTCACCACACATGCAAACACAGCAGTTTCAACATACAAGACATCTTTCTAATAAGGACATACCCTCAACACGGATGAGACAGCTTTCAAATAATTTCATCAATACTGCTTGCTTTTTATGTGTGCAAACGTCCACACAGTGCCTCAAAACGCACACTCCTGGTTAAGTGGATTGCAAAAAAGAGAGAGAGAGAGACGTTTACAGCTTTACTGCTTGTAAATTGGTGTTCAATTACCTGCACATGTCACTCTCCTTGGCGAAGAGTTGCCGTTTCAGGAAGTCTATGTTGCGCAGTTGTTCAGCTGCATGCTTAGAGTTGGGTTGCTTTTGCAGGACCTTCCGCAAATATCTTGCTGCACTGTTGAATTCTCCAGTCATCTTGAGGCCCACGCCCACTCGATAGAGGGCACGGGCGTCATCAGGATGGCTCATCAGTGCTCGCTTCGCATACTTTATAGCTGCCTCTGCTTTGCCCGTGTGGATGAAACACAGCGAAACGTTGTTGTAAAGCTGGAGCAACGCTTCAGAACGTTGGTTGTCTTCCTCCTCGTTGGCTGTCCGCGCGTCCTCCAGGGCCCTTATAGCAGACATGTAGCTCTTGATGGCATGGTGATGCTCGCCCTGCTCAAAGAAGGTGTTGCCAATTCGCCTTTTGGCAACACACCTCTGGAAGAACAAGAATTTCATGTCACAAATAAAGCAATCATCAACAACAAAAGAAAAGCACATACAGTAGAACCTCGTTATAGTGAACCCGGATATAATGAATTACTGGATATAATGAAGAAATCGCAATTCCCCTTGAAATTCCCATAGATGACATGGATATTGGCTATAACAAACTAATGGTTAAAACAAAGTAATTATGGCTCCCCCTTCAACTTCGTTATAAAGAGGTTTTACTGTACATTCCCTATACATATTATACATCCTCACATACACAGTGAAGCCTCGTTACAACAAGTTAAATATGGCACGAAAACAGCTTCGCTTTATCTCATAACTTGCTATATATGTACATATCTGGAGTGCTGTTTTAACCAAGACACTAGTTTTCCTCAAGTGGGCGCAGTGATGTGATTGGTCGAAGCCATCTTGGAGCAGGAAAACAAGCTTTCGGAGCAGCTGAATGCTCACTGTTTAGCGAAAAAATTTACATTGTAAGAAGCAAAAAAAAGAGAAGAGAGGAGGACACCCTCAGAAAAAACACTGATATGTGCCATAAAATGTTTTTTTAAGGGCAATTGTGCAACATATCAGATGCTGGCCTAAATAACTAGCTATGTCATCGATGTACGAAAGTCGGTAAAATGGTCAATTACCGTATTTACACGATTGTAAGTTGTAGTGAGTGAAAGGACCGCCACGTTCGCTCACGTGCGGTGCGGTGAATGATCGATGCGGTACACGGTAGGTGTGGTGAAACGAGACGACGACGACGAAGGTGGACGACCAAAGCGGCGCGTCGCGGAAAAAAGGGTGCACGTGGCGGAGCGGAGAAAAAAAAAAGAAAAGAAGAAGCAGTAGGAGGAAGGCACGAGGAGCAGGACGGCCGCCACGAAGGCACAGGAAGCCGGCGTTCGAGGAGCGGAGGTCTGAAGAGGGCTACCCGGGCTGCAGCGCTGGGCAGCCTCCTGACCGGTCCTGCGAACGTCGGTAGCCGGCGACTGCTGCCTGACCTCGCCGGGTGACCAGTGTAGCCGCTACCTACTGGTTTCGGGTTTCGGCCTTTACCTGCGCTGGGCCGACGCCACTCCGTGCTGCGTTCGAGAGCCAGAGCCGCCACCAGCGTTCGAGCTCCACAACCTCGCCTGCCCGCCGCGTCCCCGAAGGCAGCACACTGACGCCTCGAGCTACCGACGTGTACATAGCCGTGAGCTTGCGCACATGCACGTAACTTTCCACATTTAGAACGATGCATGCGTAAGACTGAATGTGTAGCCCGCGAGCATTGCTGTTTTGTTTATTTGAGAGTGCCCGTTTTGAGTGTGCCCATTGAAATATGTGTGTTTGCCTACCGTGTACCGCATCGATCATTCACCGCACCGCACGTGAGCGAACGTGACGGTCCTTTCACTCACTACATAAGTCGACTCGAATGTAGGTCGACCCCCCTAAAATGCATCCCTCAAAAAAAAAAAAAAAAAAAAAAAAAAAAAAAAAAAAAGGCACTGTTCGCATCGCGTGCAGCCTTCACGGTCACTGTCGTATTGCTGGTCATGTCGAAGTATACGGGTGTTTGGTCGGCACTGCCGATCTGGCCAAGCAAATACTGCCAGGTGTCACGTAGTTAAAGGAAGTGCTTATGGAAGGCGAGGACCTTTTCCTCGTATGCGGCCGGCAACTTTTGGCACACGCTGGTGCGTCGACGCAAAGAAAAGCCTGCCCTCTTCATAAATTTCAATGCCCAAGCCCTGCTAGCTTTGAACTGAGCCTTTGCTATCCCTGCCTCAGAAGCATAGACACGGCGTTGTTTTGTTGCGTGATCATATCACAGGTGACCAACAGCGATCGATCGCGTAAATCAGTCACGTACGCCGCCAGCTTCTTCTCCAGCTCCGGAAAGTGTCCATACTAGGGCCCGCGAAAGCCACGGTTCTTGGAGTCTCATGACATTTCCTCACGCTGAACCCGCCACTGCCGCACCACACGCTCACTGATCCGAAACTTGCGTCCTGCTGCGCAGTTGTTAGTCTCCTCGGCATGGAGAATAGCAGCCCGTTTTAACGCTGCTGTGAACGAGCGCCGAAAATTCTTGGGGCCCAGGGCACTCACGACAGACGGCACGATTCAGCACAACACAGACGCACGCGGCGACACGGCCGCTTTGAAAACTGTACCACACAAAGCGAAGCTCTTCCGTCAACTACCAGTACCCCCTATACGTTGGCTCTTCCATCAATGGTTGATGCTCCCACAAGAGCGGTGCGCGCTCGGTAGATTTTAAAAAAGAACAGCTTTTGTATAAAAACGCGCAATAACCATGCGCTGTGGGTTAAGCGGGAAACTTTATTCGCAATTATGAGAACACATTCGCTGCGAGATGACTCCGGCAGCAGCTGCCGCACGATACCAAAACAAACATGGCGGCAGATAGAAGTGGCCGCTCGCGATTTCCATTTATTCGTGAGTACGTTCCTCGCATTCAAGAAGCGTTCTGTTCGTCTCAAATAAAAAAAAGATGAGTACTAGCGAGTCCTTTTATTCAATGCACGGCGCTAACGTAGCGCCGTGCATTCACATTAATACACTTCCGAACATGACGGTGGGAGGTTAGTTGCTCTAAGTATGGTGGCCAAAGGGCACTGATCGGGAACGCCAACTTTCAAAGTCGGCATCACCTTTACTTGCATCAGAATGTAGGCAATGGTAAATTAATACGCAACGCTTCGGCCGTGACCATGGAAACGAGGGCGCAAAGCTGTCACCACCTAGCAGCGCCCCTAATTTCTCGTTTCTCTTGCCGTTACTAGCGGCACACGGTCCGACTTCGATTCTAAGTCGACCCCCCAACATCGGATTGTCAAATTCGAAAAAAAGGGTCGACCTACAATCGTGTAAATACGGTAACTTCATGATATTAGAACTCTTAAATTGTAATTTGACATATTACACAAGGTCTTCACCAAACAATTCTGTTTTGCACATAAAGTTCCGCAAG
Source organism: Hyalomma asiaticum (assembly GCA_013339685.2). NCBI lineage: Eukaryota > Metazoa > Arthropoda > Arachnida > Ixodida > Ixodidae > Hyalomma > Hyalomma asiaticum. The sequence continues at coordinate 22,025,974 of CM023489.1, forward strand.
ACTGTTCAACAGTATGAAATAAAAAAAAGATTGACAATTACTACGATACTTCCTAATGCAAAACATGTATGTACAGTCACAGATCGGCTGTCCCCCCATGCCACCCCTTTTGTGCATTTGCATGGCGTATTTTTTCGGTGCCTCGCTCATTTTTCACAAGAACTGGCTGAGAATATTCCTTATTATGATTAAACACCGCAACTGCGTATCACCCCCCTCCCCCCTTTCTTATCTCCTCTTCAAACCGCCTTTCTTTTTGCCCTTGCATGACGTCCTTTTATTCTGCGCGCACATGCTACGTTTTACGCCGAGCACAATGGCGACGCAAAATCTCAGGAATGGGCGCATAACTGCGATCTAAAAAAGAAAGAAGAAAAAGGAACTTCAATAACGTTTTCAAGAATTCGATCTTGTCAAAGAGCACAACCAGCGACCGTGATCTGAAGACACCCTAGCGAAGTCCTCCTCACAGCACACGTGAACATACACGTACATAACGTGTTAAAGCCAAAAGAAACACCGGTTCCAACGCACTGCTATAAGAGATAAGCAGAGTTATCGCTCCTGTTCTGCCACCACACCTTGTCATCCAAACCTGTGGTGTTGCCCAGACCAAGGGGCAATGCCGATGTTATCATGTTCACCAAACCGCTCACTCTCCATTTTATTCGATTAATGCACACATCGAAAACAAAGGTGCTTCGGTCAAAATGCGGACGGAAACAAAGCAAGAACCCGAATGGCACCTTATGGTGTATGCATTTTTCTCTCGCAATTTCGCGCACTCACATACATCCGAAGAATGCGAAAGACAACAACACGGTATGGAGTCGCGAATTTCGGTCACCGCTGTGCAATGGTTCAACAGCGTACAGTAAAACCTCGTGATAACGAGGTTGAAGGGGGAGTGGTAATTACTTCGTTATAAGCATTAGTTTGTTATAACCAACATCAATTTCATCTATAGGAATTTCAAGAGGAATTGTGATTACTTCGTTATATCCGGGTTCGTTATAACGAGGTTCTACTGTAGTTCCATGAAGTCGGCAGCGGTGCGGCGCATGCCTGCAAGGAGCAAGAAAAAAGAAGGGGGTTGGGGGGCTTCTTTAAGCCTGCTACTTCAGTTGCAAGAACACCGAAGAAAAAAAAAATTTCGCGTATGGTAAACAAACACCCTTTAGGCTTTTGTTCCACCTATGCTTCGAGTGTGTCCTCGCTGTTTCCTTAGTCTGGATTAGCTTTTGAGTTCAGAATCATGCAAGCAGTGATGTCATTTTTTTTCCTCTCGCTGATTGGAATCGCTTGTAACACTGGTCTCACTGGCATCCATTTCCTGAAGGAGCACTCGAAAGAGCCTCTGTGCTCGTCACTGAATCCGGCGCCAACACATGACAGTGCATGAGTGGTGCGACATATACGCCGATCGTGGAGGGCACAATTTGAAAAATACATTTGCGAAAATCGTATGCGCCTCACCTATCTGTCCACTGGTACCAGCGTGAAGTTTCAATTTATTGCCATTACGGAGTTAGGATAGACGTCCCCGAGAGGTAGGTTTCGTGGTAGGAATGCAAGAACACGCATTCGGCACAGTTCTGGTGCAGCATTGCGGAAATGTGGCAAAATGTCACAGGATGGCGCAACTGGCACAGCTATCACATTACTGTGTGCTATAACCGCCAGTTCGTTATATCTGAGTTCACTATGTTGAGGTTCGAATGTACCTGACATAAATTAGCCAGAGAATCTTAAGGGGGGACATGGTACCTGAAGCTATTTTCTTTATTTTTTAACCAAATTCAATTTAAAAGCACAGGTACATGTATTTTCTCGTGCTGATTTCAAAAATGCAGTTATTGTTTCTGTCACTCAATTAGTTATCGAAACAATTAGATGTTAATTACTAATAATTGGTAAGACAATAGATAAAAATCAACTGGGCAGAAAGTTAAATTTAGGGCATGAATGCAAATCAGAATACATAAGGAATGAACTGCTGCAAGCAGTTTTCAAATCCAACAACAGATAACAATTTAGGAGCTCATCAAAGCTTAGATGTTTATGCTACAGCTACTAATGAACTTGAACAAAAGCAGATAAAAAATTATAGAAAGAGAAAAAGAACAATCTGCTTGCAGCAGTTCAAGCTCTATGCATTCAGCATCACATATAAAAAAAAATTACAGCTGTATCTCTTCTAGACTGAGAAATTGCCGCACTAAACAAGCAGAGTGAGTGAAAGCATGTTCTGAGAAAAAGCAAGAAAACAAATAAAGCTCATTTTGAACCAAATGTAATACAGAGTATTGAAATATACTTGCAGGTGATTTGTGGCTATTGGGGATATAACCCCGATGCCTACTACTGCAACATATGTAGCTCAGCAGCAATTTGGCATGAAAAAAGCCCATTTTTCTGGCTTTTTGGCAGCCAAAATATAGCTTGCCTTGGGGATATAAACTGCTATTGTGGCTGAAATATCAGTCCGAGATATGAGAAGTTTGGTCAGCATCTGCAGCACTGCCTGTATGTTGCAAAAATACCACTCTCCAAAAATCGATTTTTTTCATGAAATTGTGTCTCTGAGAGCAGTGTCCCCCCTTAAGGATGAAGGTCACACTCACAATTCTGCCTATTCAAGGTTAAGTATGAAACGAAATTAAAAACCATGCAACATGCCATGGAAATAAAAGTGACTAGCATAACAAAAAGAGACAGAAAGAGAGCAGAATGGATCAGAGGACAAACAGAAGCAGATGAGACCCTCATTGCCATTAATACAAAAATAAGGACCCTGGCAGGTCACGTAGTGTGCAGTCTAGATAACAAGTGGGCAGCAAGAGCAATGGAGTGGTTACCAGGGGATGGAAAACAGACCCATACCAGACAGAAAAGTGGATGGAGCGACGAAATTAAGAAGTTCACAGGGACAAAATCAAACGAACACATTAGATATCTCAGGAAGGGGCCGTAATTTAAGGGGGGACCCGGCTCTTAGAGACCGAAAATTGGCCAAAAAATCGCATTTTCAGTCTCTTCATTTTTGCATTCCCGACATGTTTCTGCACCTATCTTCAAATTTTGGTTCCGCAAAAGTGCATATTTCTTGTGCTATTGTGCTGTAAATATGCGATTCCGCGAACGTGTTGCCCCTCAAAATTGGGACAAATTGCCTCGATTTTGACTGCGCGTAGCTCGAAAACTACGCACTCGGCCGCCGCCATTTTGGTGTCGTTGGAAAGCCCGCGTTTCTGGCGTTATTTTTTATTCGCTTAGCCACCCTGTGCACACTCCGCGAGCAAGAAAAAGGCTCGCAAACATGGGGCCCAACACGCGTTGCTATTAGTTAGTCCATAGCACGTGATCCGAACGGCCTGCTCTGGTTGGTCTAAGTGCCGGATTTCCGCGCCGCCATCTTGAGTGAGACTCGGAGCCGCGCCTGGCCAAGCCGCCATTTTGCAGAGGTCGTTTCATTGCGCTTTCGTCGTGTTTGCGCTTATCGCTCGCGAAGTTCGTCATGCCTGGTGGGCGTCGAAGCACCACACGCTGAATCAGTTCGGGCGGAACAAAGATTGAGATAAGCGCGCGGCGATAACGTGACATCGCGCCGCATCGCCACGCAAACGGCAGCCGTTCACGAAGCACCGCCAGACAACAACGCCGTGGCTGAAAACGGCGCGCCCGCTTAGTCGAGCGTGAGACCGTTTCATTTTCTCACACTGGTAGCGTGAGGGTAGATTCGGAGCTCGTAACAGAGGGCATGGCACGGGACATGCATGGCGGCGAGAAAGCTACAATGGAGCGGCTAGCATCGATGCCGGTGACCGCGCGGAAGATCGACAACTTCAGCCGACTAAGTGCCGCGGAAACAGCGACTACGGAAGCTGCGGCGCCGTACACCATCGTCGCCCTCGACGCTGTCAACGATCTCTTCGAGTCTCTGCGTTGCTATTGGTGCCGAGGTGCAGTAAATTTAGCTTGTACGTGGCGATCGCGAGTACGGTCTCACGGTGAAACTCAGTGTTGTGCGACAACTGCGGCGACATCGCAGCGACATGGAGCTCACATCGCACAGAAGGGTCTCAGAAGTGCAACCCAGAAAAGCAGTCACAAAAAACCACAAGGACTCTGTGCATCCGGATAATGCACCTGGAGTATTCTGAACGGCACTGGGAAGCTTCGCGTAAAGTTCGTGTCAGTAAACACTTTGTCAACCGTTTTTTCTTGTTTTCTCATTATTGCTATTTTGGTGCTTTTGCAGTTTTGGAGGAGCAATATCTTGGGTTCTAAATGTGCTATTGCCAAAATTCTTTCTTTGCCAGGATGATAAACTAGTATAGAATGAAGTAAGACTAAATTGCACAGAGTTATTCTGAAGAAAATTTTATAAAAATAACATTTACGTATTAACGTCCAGCTGGAATTTCACTCTTGAATGTTTGACATGCCAAAACTTTTGACCAAATGGGTTTAGGACTTCCGTTCTTGTTTTACTGCACACAGTTTTCATTCCTGATCATTATGATATGCTGATTTACCCTGTAACTCACTCAGTTTAGGAAATCTTCTTCCTCCCAAATGGACAGATGAAATGTCTGGTAGTTTAAGAACTACATATTGTATTAAGAAGATAATTGCATATTTGAAATCAGCACACAAATATACATTAACTCAGCAAGTTTCACCAAAATTGATCAAGAATTCTTGAAAAAAGTTGAAAGTGCAGGGTCCCCCCTTAACAGTGGACATAAGCAGAGCTGCCGATGATGATATTTTTGCAGAGAAGTGAAGACAAAACGCACGCATTCCCCGAACTTCTTACCTCGAGAAGTTCGCCAAACGGCATGCGCCGCTCATCTCCTTCTTGCATGAAGGACTTCAGCTCGAGTTCGTCCTTTGCGCTCACTATAAACTGCAGCTCCACTTCATAAAGGATGGTGGCGTTGGCTGGAATGCGTGGTGGGCAACCCATGCGGCCGTACGCATACTGCGGTTCTATGAGAAAGCGCGCAATTTCCCCTTTCCGCATGGAGGCCACTGCTATGGAAAGCCCAGGGATGATCATGTCATCCAACCTGGTAAAAAGAGAAGAAAAGAAAAAGAGAACAGCCCCACATTTTCACGGAGCATTTTTCGGGTGGATTTCCAACTGATAAACAAACATGGTTCGGACTTCGTTGACTTACTTTTGACTGGTTTTTAAGGGGGGACGTGGGTCTCAAAAAGAAGTTTGTTAGTTTTGGATTGATTTCAATGCAGTGATGCTACCAGCCTACGTCCTTTTGGAGCAGGTTTTGGAGCAGGCAAAACTGCCTTTTGTAGCAGCAAAACTGGCTTTTGGAGCAGGCGTTTGACAACAGTAATTGCAAAATGTACACAAGCTGCCTTCATGGTGCACAACTGATAAAGGGAGTGTGGTGTACGTGCTGCGCACCGTTCAAGTACTGTGCAATAAAAACAGACACAGCTCTCTTTTCTGATGGCCTGCAACTACGCATGAGCTCGCCAATGACGAAACGCGAGAGCCAAGCCTCCTACACAGGGAGCACACTTACAAAATTACAATTCATTACAATTACAAAATCATGCTAATTCTCCCATTAAAAATGAAGAATATTGCTAAAAGCCATGAAAAGAACATTACACGAGTGTGCCCTCTCTCTCTTTTTATTACATAAGGCTATGTTTTGCATGGCTGCCTCAAGTTGTGATTTGCCTCCAGCTAGAAGGGAAATGCCACTTTGAAATTCTCCAAATGCCTTTGGCTTTGAACGATCAGTTCAGCCCCTGTGAACATGTCCTGCAGTCTCCCCTTCCTTTTCAAAATCGCGATCCTCCTAACTCGTTAATTGGAATTTAAGGGCAGAAGAAAAAAAAAATCGGAATTACTAACAGTACCAGGAGAACAAATGCCTGCCATATAGATGCACTCTGATTTTATGAATGAATAAATGAAGCCTGTTAATTGTCATACTAGTGTAAAAGAAGCGTTTCTGGTAATTTTGTTACTGCCTTCTTGTAGCGACCGCGGTGCAAGAACCCCGCGCCTTAGTTCAACCGGAAAGTAGCGATCATACGTAGCGCTCATGCACGCGCACGGTCTGGGCACAAAACTACTGCACTCCGCGTTCTCTCGGAATGAACCCCGCCTACACCACTGCCGGTAGTGCTGTGATAGTGGACGGCGCCCACGCAATAGTGAAGGCATGCGCGGCCTAAGCGAGCTATCAAGAGGAAACCACTGCTTGCCGAAGCTGCCGCAGAAGAAACGTAGCTACGTAGATCGCTGTTGCGCAACCATGGATGGGGAGAGAGCACAATTCGGAAGGCATACAGCAAGCACGAAAATGCTGTTTGCCGCAGCCGCTGTGCAACGAAGTGGCCGCTATCGACGCTATATCACGGACAAGCGTTCGCGCAGTTCACGCGCGCGGGGCAAGCACTAAATAGCTTGCCAAAGCCGCAGCGGATCTACCCTTCGTCACTATAAACGCGGTCATAGTCGGTAACCCTGCTTTTTAATAAAGAAAAAAAAAAGAATTGAGCAAAACGTCTAGTGTATCGTGATGTCACACGCAATAGTAAACACGGTTTACGCCGCTGCAGATGGTTGATCCGTAATGCGCCGCCTCGTTTTGGCATCCACGCTCACGCCATTTTCACTCTTTCGTGTCGCACATTTATGGAGATTCGACTAAGCGCGCTTCGAGTATCGTCCGAAATAACCGCCGATTAGAACCGAACTACCGAGCATTTCGTGCCATTAAATAACGCATATGCTTGACGGGACTAGAGGATACGTCCAAATTATCCGAATTAACGAGAGTCCTAACGAGCTTTTACCGTGAATATCATATGGGATTTAGCACGCGATGTCGCTGTCGGCGGGGGGGACTTCGCGTAGCTGTAGTTTCGTTTCTGAAAGTCTGTGCATCCCTTTCGGCGCAGCTTTGGCGCAGGTTCCCCAAATTTCGGGGAAATGTAGCAGAATGTAGCAGCCTCTGCGCTTCGGCGCAGTATGGCGCAATTGGCGCAGCGGTAGCATCACTGTCAATGATATTTAAGAGTAATGTTCAGTTTTTTCTGCCGATTCCAAATATCTAATCATATTTTGGATATCTTCATTAGAACAAAAGCTATAAGGCATTTAATACAGACATTAGGCCGATTTCTTACGGGGCTTATCAAAAGCTTTGCTTTCCCAAAATCAGAAACTGAGTATATGGCAAGAATGCCCGAAAGCTGTTCTAGCTGATGATGCTAATTTTATTGTTCTTGGCCCACTTTTAATGCAAAAAAATAGATATGGACTTGATCACTATATTCTTATGAACTTTCATTTATAATTACTGGCAACAATAAATTAATAGATGACTTTACAAATGAATAAATAGCATCATCGGCTAGATCCATTTATCCTGAATAAAATGACACGAAGTTTGTCACTGTAACCCAAGAAAAACATTGAAAAAAGCCCCGTAAGGCTGAGTGAGGGAAGCAAAAACATCGAACTGAGAAAAACGCATTTGAAGTTTCAGATAAGTGTTACTTTGGTAAAAATGCAGCTACAGCACTAGCAAATGTGTCATTTTAAAGCTCTATTCTTCATGAGAATAGGCATACTAAATATGACATCATATCTTGGTAACATAATGTCAAAATACTGTCAGAAAGCCATGTACTACACCAAGCATGAACATGAGAAGCTATACATTTACCAAGTCATAGGTTTGTTTCAGTGCTGTGCAATCTAAAAAATACAAAAATTGTCTGATAATGCAGGCATGCCATAAACAAATATAACTGCACGAAGTTTTAAGTTTAAAAGGCATACAGAATATTTTATTAAATCCAAAATCTATTGTTTACAATTACACTTGTATCAATAGCAGGCAAAGCTGAGTCCCCTGCTAGCTCATGCTGTTTTCAAGGCCTTCTCTTGCTGGTACTACTGTCCAAATAATTCTCCAGTGCCAGATTTTGACCTTATCAAGGCTGTGAAGCAATTAGCAATTCCCCACACTGCATCTCAGTCTTATGGCGACTTGAGCGTTGCCTTGTCAGGCAACACTCAAATCGTATAAAACACCGCTGCCATTCCCTTCCAGATACTATTTATGGCCTTCAGTGTGAGCACTTTCACTTCAGAAATCTTATCTTGATCATATCTAAGCATTCTGTCAAGGGCTACATTCGGAGATTAGACAGTTCTTGCGCAAATCGCGCATCTGTTACAAAACCCACGCTTTGAACACATCCCATCGCCGCTGCTTTCAAGGTCACTTTTTGCGCCGAACTCGGGGCAAAGCACAAGCCCAAAGCACGTTTTTATCACAACAAAGTCCACGAAGATAAGATAAATCCCTTGTCATTTTCATTCCGGCGCGACGTCCAGCTTTTGATTCCACTCCGTTGCGCACTACGATGCCACATTTCTCGCGCACTCGGCGGTCACGTCCGCTGAATAGTATGCCGTATCAATTCGGTTTCAGATTCCGCTGGGATAACTGGACGATAATCAGATGACAAGACGTACTGCAGCACGACCGATAACCGGCCAGTTCCCGTTGAATGCGCCGCTTTGGACGCGACAGGTGGCTTGGGAAGCGCGCACTCGTCAGCGTTCCACCGTGCATGACGCGAACGTTTCCGTTTTTCTTTTTTTTTTTTTTTCGCATGCTTGACGCCCCCTGCTTAGACGAGCATCTCCGGAAATGCCATCACAAAACGATAAAACTGCGGTGGCCGCGCGAACACGAGCGAAAGCAGATGAGACGGATCAAGCAGCAGATACCGCGGCGCACGCGAAACAAAAATAGAAAAAAAAAAATGGCCGCCGCGGTCGCGACAGCCAATGGAATGCTCGAGACGGGGGGCTCGCCCCACGCGCCCGCGCTGTGACCAATCAGCGTTCCGGAACCACCCTTCAGAAAAGGGCTGATAGCGGCCATTCTGTTGGAGTGATGCCATTTTGAAAGGCTGCAAAATGCGCACAAAGAAAAGAGCTTCAAAGCAAGCCCAAGATGGCGGCGATCGGCCAGATGCCGCGCCCGCGGCGCGCGCGGGAAGTTCAAACAAATTTTCGCTTTTTTGGTGCAACTTTCGGCTCCCGTGGCGTCTTGAAAGTACATTTTAGACTATTTCCCGATCGAAATCAGCCTTAATAATTTGAAGGCAGCTGCTCAAAGGTACATACATGCCTAAAATTCGTTTTTCTCAAAATCGACTTTTTGGTCATTTTTTGCTTTTTCAAGACCCGCGTCTCCCCTTAAGACATCGCTACCAGTATTTTTTATTACAAAATTATTGACAAAACTGTATCTGGCTAGATTCGTGCAGACCTCATCCACAGACAAAGCAATGCACAAGACAATATTACAGTGTTGGGCTGATCCACAGAGGCAGTGCAGGACGTGGAGCACTGGCTTCACATGCAAAACAAAATATGAAAGAAGTGAACTAAATGAAAGTTAAAGTGAAACAAAGGCGCACTAAATGGACTGAAAGTGACTATGTTAACCAAATGTGAATTCGGCGAATGCAACCTTAATCAAAGTGATCCACAAGTACATTAAGTGAACCAATAGGAATAACGCATTTGATTACGCTGTAATATGGCTAGGCCCTGAAGAGACACGCGTCCATCTGTGAGGCCGTGCTGACAGAGAACATTACGGCATGGGCTGATCCCACCGCCACAGTTTCATAAGTCATAGTGGAATGGCTCTCAATTTTTTTCTCATGGACTTTGTGACTGTGATTTCTGAAAATTTTACACCACTTAACATATGTAGTGTGCTCCACCTAGCACAAGTGAAACGTCTTGAAAACAGAATGGTACACCACTGATGTAATGAATGTAATAACTGCTCCGGTTCTCTTGCGTGTCAAAACCCCAATAATGATTATGAGGTAAACCGCAGTGAAGGACTCCCTGAAGTTTTGACCCCTCAATGTTATTCGACGTGCAGCGGCACTGCAAAGTTCACGGGCCTCTGGCATTTCGCCTCGATCCTGGCATCCATTTCAGTTACAACCCAATATGCTTGTTCGTTTTTTCTAGTCCCTTCACAGGCCTATGAACAACTCAACGGAAGGGGCTACGTACAAGCAGCGGAAGGTGCGGCCCCGCAGTCGTGTGGAATCAAATGGCTCGTCAGCCATTTCCAGGTAGGCATTATAATGGAAACATACACCACTGCCTGGCGGCACCGTCGGACCAGCACCTGGCCTGATTACCTGCACAAGTATCAGGATCATTATCAGTATCAGAAACATCCAGAAACAACATCTATACACAAGCAGAAGTTACCTGCTTCAATTTCACTGATTATGACATAAATCTGCATAGCACCGTGCAATATGGAACATTCACTTCATCATCTAGGGTGAACATAAATGTAGATAAGACAAGCTTAGTGTGAATAAGTCACTTTACACAAGCATGCTGGTGGCTACGTGCCAACACAAACTCCAAGCACAAACAATTCAGGCACCTCTGTTTGGCTCCAACAGATTCATTGAGTTTTTGTTTAATTAAACTCCTCGTAAATTACAAAGAATGCAGAGTCCACAGCCCTTCAAGTCTTGTCTGGCCAATGAAATGACAACAGTGACAACCACATGCTAGGGTAGCTTCGCTGTAACTTCTTTTCTCCTCCTCATCCTCTTTTTAAATTATTACTCTACAGAATGTTTGTCAGAACTCAACTTGAACACACGGATTCTAGGTAGGATTGCTGCAGAACCTGTGTAAAGGCTAACACAGGCACTACTACAATGTCGACCAAAGCCAGTTAGAACAAACGTTATTAAAGGGTCTGTGTCAGCCAACAATCTGAAACATTAACAAACGATTCACACCATAAATTATGCAAATCATTATGTATGAAGGAAGCTATGGGCAAAATGGTATTGCCTTTCTCAAAAGTGCTTTTCCTTCTCAACTTGGCCGGTTGGCTGGGTCCCTACTTGTGATTGCTGCTCCTTCCATGGCAGTCACACTGTGGGCGCCGTGTTTTAATGCAACAGCGTTAAAGTGGAACTCCGGAAGTTTTTTTCACCACATTCTCATATCGCTGTTTTTCAATGGCATTGATAGTCCTGTAGCAGACAGGGTGGTCCAATTTGTTGACAAACTCACCAATTATTTTGAAGGTCCCATGACACCAAAATTTCAAACGCAAGATGCTTGCGTTAATTGGTTTTCCTGCATACGAAGGCAATCTTGACCAAGTATTAGCGGCGAACGTCGCCTCTAAGTAATTTTAATATGGTTTCAAAGTAAGCGGGAATGCTCATCCGAGCTTGCAGCACCTCGCGACATCGCCACAAGTGTGACGTAGTTTGTGGGCTATCTGTGACGTTTCACTTTTGTAAGTTGATATCGTGACGTCACAGAGAGACACGGGCGTGCCGCGCTATGGCCTCCGAGCGTAGCCTCCAAGATCGGCTCTCGCAGCCGATCGCGGAGGCCACGCCAAAAGCCGTATTTTTCTGCTTCCTCTCCGTGTTGGTCGCTCAAGCGTACATTGTACACACGCTATGATGCAAAGCGAGTGTGGCGAGCTGGTCTGGCGCTCGCGCCCTCCGCAACGTCACCGAATCTTGAGCTCAAGTGATCAGTGCATGCGCTCACTTCCGACAGCCGCCGCGCTAGCCCCGCGGCGCTAGTTTCTTGCAGTTTTTGGCGTGCGTTTCGAAGCTTCATTAAAACTGAACAAAATTAACGATGCTGTGACTAATTAGGCTTCGCGCTGGAGAATTTGCCACTCCATGCCGTGATTACAAGACACTGTTCTACTCATTAGAACATAAAAGTCTCCAACAAAAAAATAGCTGTCATGGGCCCTTTAAATAACCGATTGGACAATGTGTTCAAACTGAAACCGACACAGGTAGATGCTTTGTGCAGCATATGCAATGAAGTCACAGCCTCCCCACCATCGGAAATACGGAGTCAGTGCAAGAAAAATGAAAGTGGAGTGGTCATCCGACGATGTATTGAGCTTTGCCAGTTTTTCTGAACTTGAAAGCAACGATTTGAGCACTGGGGTATCACTGTTCTGCTTTTGACCGCCCACCTGCTCGAGTAGGCAGCGCTGTAGGTAACGTCAAAAACACAGAGCGGCCCATGTGGGAAACAGCAAAAAATTTTAAAATTCATTTTCAGGAAAACCAAGTGATTTACAGCCTCCTTCCTTGGCATATGTTACTGCAGTACTAAGGAGAACCTGTATTGAAAATTTCATTGAAATAAGTGCACAATGATAAAACCCCCAGTCGCCCTTAAGAAGCTTGTGTCACAGAAAATTCTGTGTTGGTGTCAGCGTAGGCATCCACTTTGGAAGTAATCATTTCCAACAATCGTCGTACCATCAACCACCCAAGCCCGCCAGCATGACGTAGGTACCTACTTCAGTGAACAAAACTGAACTTACCAAAGTGAAATCTGTCAGAAAAAATTGTAAACTACGACTTAGCTAGAACTTGCATGTTAGCTCAGACTGTAATATGCATGTACGATAAAACATAACTCTGTTACAAAAAAACTCAGATAATCCCAGTATGCTATAGAATATGGCACTAATTTTAGCAGATATTCTATGAGAAGGTGATGCACTGGGGGCCCAATAGCGCTATAGTGTTTCACTGTTAAAGGCGTAGCAAGCATTGAAGTGTATTCCAATTTTCTTCTATGGCTTCTGAGATCTGGTGGGCAACATATTGTCGACATCACCTGTGCATCATCCCCCCCCCATTCGCTGAAAATTTAAATAACCTTTTCTTTATATAGACACACGTGTCATTGTTATTCATGTTTTGCTAACCCCAGCCCTTATGTAATACCCCCATGTGGGGTCTTTAAGGAAATAAAATGAAATGAACATGTATTGCAGATACTTATATATGTGCCATCAGGTGCCACAACCATGCTGAGATGGAACAAAATTACTCGGATGTCAGTCCAATCAATGCGAGCCAGTCATTGCATGACCATGGCATGACCTAAGGGCAGGAATGGTTGAAAATGCTTTTGGTTAAGTCGCTTCAGTCTTTTAGAGGTGCACATGTTTAAAATCTTGCAGTAACTTACACAATTAAAGCAGAGCACTCACCTTAATCTGCTAATGGTCAGAAAAACTTGCACTACTGGTTCAATGTGTTTGCACAGAACTGTTAACTGACTGAGTGACTGATTTCGGGGGGTTTTACATCCCAAAACCACGACACGATTGTGAGAGATGCCATAGTGGAGGGCTCCGGAAATTTTGACTACATGGTGTTTGTTAACGTGCACTGACATCGTGCAGTACGTGGGCCTCAACACTTCGCCTCCATCAATAGGCAGCTGCCGCAGCCGGGATTCGATCCCGCGACCTTCGGATCAGCAGGCGAGTACCATAGCCACTAGACCACTGTGGCGGGGCTTTGCACACTACTGTGAAAACAGTTTCAAGGACCCTTTAAACAAAAGCTCCAAATAGAAGCTTACAATAATAATGGATGCCATGCTACACAGAGAAAGATCAACTTAAGCTACGCAATAGGCTCAGCTCAGCGATTGTGATTTCAATGCAGTTAATGAAAAAATCTGGCACTCAGTCTTCATTTTCACCCGCAATTCACAATCATATACATTTAATGCCATACAATTCCACTAAATGGTGTAAGCAGCATAGCACACATTTTCGCAGAAACATGAGATGCATTGAAATTTAACACAGGAATACACAGGTGAACAACTTGGTCCGGTAGCCGGGACACTAATGAAAAGAAAAGCCTGTTACTAGCACATCCTCAAACGTATACTGAACACTCAACACTTCTACCTCCGATAAACTTAAAATACAAATGCCTTCTGTCAATGCTAGCCAATTACATGTCAAAGGGCTTACTTTTTTTAGGACTCCGCGGTCTTCTGTGAGAGACTCCATAGACACAGCAATCCTCTCAAATGGAAGGGTTATATCAGTGTCTGGGTCTACTTCATCTTCACCTCCATCCAGCAAGTCGAGCCGCATATTATTTAAGAGCTCTGAAGGTTCAAAAGCCACCTTTTCTTCTTCTTCCTTCTCTTCGTTCGCTGGCTCTGGCTGGATTTCAAATACCGTTCCATGCTGCACATTCCTGCAAAAAGAATGGTTCAATGCAATGTTACTTACCTTTCGCTTGGGCAAAACATTTGCAAATTTACACCTTATTAATACAAGTTTTGCAGCAGCTTCAGAGATCGCAAGTTCCCGATCTTCAGTGACTCTGTAAATTAAAGGACTGAAAGAGCGTAACATGCACAGACGTCTGCCATCCAGAGTCCGGCATTGACAAGAATGGTACAAAAGGTCATGTGACCATGTGGTGACACCGTCACATGATGTCGTGGCGACGTCATGATGATGCCACCACACGTCAGCCATGTGGCTGAACATGGACGCCGATAAGACGGCTACACTTCCGGCTTCAAAACACAAGCTGTCATGGCCTCCCTCATTTTGTTTCTTTCTACCACGAGGGCAGCGACAAAATTCATCTACAAGGCATTCATTGTTCATCATTTAAATTTTGGTGTGCCGCCAAAGATCCAGGCTTATGATTGGACAAGCCAGGATTTCATTCTCATTACTGCTGCCCCAGGAAGGCACATGTAACCGGCAAATGGAGGATCCAGCAGAGCAGCGGAAGTTACAATACTGTGTAGACAGCATAGGATCTTCAGAGCAGCTAAGGAGCAGGAGGACCTAACCTAGAACAATTGTTGCTATGTGGGGTTTAACGTCCCAAAACCAGCTCCGATTATGAGAGACGCCGTAGTGGAGGGCTCCGGAAATTTTGACCACCTGGGGTTCTTTAACGTGCACTGGTATCGCACCAGCACGCGTGCCTCAACATTTCGCCTCCATCGAAATGCAGCCGCCGCGGCCAGGATTCGATCCCGCAACCCTCGGATCAGCAGCCGAGTACCATAGCCACTAGACCACCGAGGCGGGGCTAACCTAGAACAAGGCAGTGGACGGGGCCCAAGGCTGGAAAGTGCCAGAAGCTGTTCGCATGCTTAACTGGCTATCTTTAGTAGTTGACCACCAATCTTAAACACCCTGAACACATACATGGAATCTTCAGCTAGCTGCAACTCATGAACAAGCCTGGGTTACACAGCCTTGTCATCAACAACGCTTGAGATGTGAAATTTTCTTCGTTTGCGATTTGCAATTAGAATGTTCGAATGTATTCCTGCAAGCGTGGCAGGTGTACTCGCTTTGTGATGTATTTTTTTATGTCCTTGTATTCTGTGAGCCTCCAGAATAAAACTCAGTTGCAAGCTGGCACTCTTTCTATCCATTCTTATTTCTTCCAATTTCAACCTTGCCTAACATCTTTCGTATAGCTATGCAGTAACTAGCTCAACACAGCACTGTGCCCACATTGGCTCTTGCGCGTTCTGAAGGCACCAGCCAGCCAAGCCAGGTTGCAGCATAAGAGGGATGCCCAGCTGCCTCAAAAGCGCAAATCTATCTACCTACCGTTGGTGACGTCATTCCAGCTAACCAATCGTAGACTACTGGTAGGATAGACTACATTATCGCACATACAGTAAAGAGATTGCACAAACACCGCTGATTTCGAGAACGTTATGGTGTGGTTGTGGGCTACTAACTGGCAGGCATACAAACGGACGCAGTTTTTGCACATTTTCTTCATCAACACAACTTTGAGAAATCACTTCGCACTGTTTTCGAAAACTGCAGCTGAGAACGAGGAATTGTTCTCTTCAGAGAACAAATGTACAGAATACAACTCACTCATATGTCAGTGGCTCTTTCAAGACTGAGCGGACATAGTCCATCTCGTCCTCTTCGGTTATCTCTTTCTCCATGACGGCACCTGCACGATAAGATAACACACACTACGGAACACTATCATCACAAATGGCGCGTCACACGCCAATATAAGAATTCACGTGCACGCACTCTCAGAAGCAAGTACAGTTCAGGCAAGTTAGTCTCATGAAGTAAAACAGAACCACGTGAGCACTGTTGGTCACATGTCGACGTCGGCTCATGCACAAAGACACGACGTATCGGAACGCTGTCATCTGTGTATCTTGCCAGTGAGGCTCACAAGGAATCAATGCCGGCTTGCTGTCGTTTGTAACGAGGCGACAGTAGCTCCATAAACGTAATCAAATGAAAAGACGCACAAAGCGACCACCAAATGACAACGCAACGTGCTCAGCGGCAGAGAGCAAAGCCTGCCGACAAAACGACCGAAATGATCACTGTAGGAAGGCCACATCTCCCTAGGTCACTATTAATGACAGCGACACGTTCACATACGCATCTAAGTTGCGGAAAATGTCGAGATTTCACTTACTTTCTGCGTGAACCAAAGTCGGCGCCCTTACAGGTGGATCGCACGTGAAAAATAAACAAGGTGCTCAGTCGGCTCAGTGGTGCCAACCTCTGAAGCCAGTTTCCCCCTAATTCAGGTACAAAAGTTCTCTAGATTTCCCTAGACGTTCGCGACGTATGCGCCACATTAGTGCTATGCTGAACGGCTGCATACTTTAGTTTCACGACTTATTTGAATATTCATTTCAATTGATTTATTGAAAGCACACCGCTGAAGCTCATAATCACGTTTGCGCGGGAAAGACGCCTGGTAACCTAGCAAGCGCGCAAAAAAAGGTGATATAAAAGCACGCACACTGAGAGCCCTGCAGGGATCGATTTACTCAAGGAAATTTGATTGAACAGATCTGGCAATAACATGGCAAAAAAAAAAAGAGGGAATTGCGACGTCATTAGCCCGGAGTGCTGGTGCGAAATTCAAGAGTGAAATTTCGACCGTCGTTTTATATCATATCGCGACGACGGTTCCGTCACAGCGCACTTTCTCCTTGCGAAAATGGTACATCTTCCTGGATTTTAACGAATTTCCCTTGTACTTTTGCGCTCTCTCTCTCCTTAACGCCTTTTACTTTAATACACGATCCTGCTGTACCACGTACGCAGGCATGGTACACCGGATCACGTGCACAGGCGGTACAGTACGCGGCATGTGTTGTGTCGATCAAGCAGCCTTCAGGTGTGCACGCAAGGCGCAGACGTGCTAAGCAGGCGCCCTAAATAGTTTTTCTCTAGTAGTTGCAGCACAGAGGGCCCCCTTGAAGCTTTGACATGAAATGCTGACAATGTGCTTCAGGCACACGTGCAGGCATATTCGACAGAAACATTCACTTTTTCAGAGACGTTGCGAATTAGTTCATTGGGTTGCCATTGGCTGCATGGTTCAGTATGATTCAGCACACTGCCTTCGTGTAGCACTAGAGTGTATGTGCACGGTCGCCATGTATATAGCAAAAACCCCTTTCATACATACCCACTTTAAATGCACCAATGGCTGAAATGCAGCCGAGACGAGTGCATTGCTTGTTCTAAAATGGTTAACCGCGTCCCTGTAGCTCGCGGTACTGCTAGTACGGCCGATCCATTAACACAGCATGACACAAGGGTCCTACTTTCTTGGGCAAGCACCAGCAAGCACGGCAGTACCGACAACTTTGTCACAAGTGTCCGTCTACTTCATGGGTGAAGGAAAAAAAATAACTGATTTGTAGAACTCATTTGAAAAAAAAAGAAGTTTACTTTTCCTGCAATCCATCTGCTCGGTAGTGTGGTGTTGCTGTGAATGCACGGCAAGCATTTAACAGGCAACCCATACGTGCCATTTCCTGCCACCCCCTCGTGTAGCTCTGCCAAGTCCACTGCAGTGCACTAAGAGCACGTGGCTTGCAGTAGCTGAAACAGCTCGCATTTTCCAGCAAGGCATTGCCCACTAGTCCCGAGAAAATTATCGTGGGTGGGAATTGGCATAGTTGATAATCAGGAGGATGCGTGCAAGTCATGTTCTAGGCTAGTCAAATGCGTGGATACATTCACGCTAGAGTAAAAGTAAAATATTTGGAATTTTCGCTATTACGTACATACGCTGAGCCTTCTAAAGGTTCAACTGTAGTACCCGTGTCACACGAGACACCTTAAGTGCACTTTGAGAGAGTGCACTTTGCCACTAGTGTCATTCACACATTGTCACACGGAAACGTTTAGCGACACTCAATGCAAAGAACACTAGCAGGCGTGCGCGTTTGCCAAACTCACTTCGTGGCGACGGAGTGTGTAGCCTCGGTAGCAGTGGCTTGCAAACAAATATGCTAAAGCATAACACGGCGCCCGTTGTATTTTTAAAAGATTGTTTTCGTTATTAGAAATGTTGCTATGTATTAAAACAAATCATATTTAAACAAAAAAAAAAACCTCGCTATTCTCGCGCTCAGGCAGTTTGTGGTCACGTCCACTAGGGGAATGCCCATTTCCAAAACACAATTCTCTTTCTCATGTAGCAGCACGTGAGCATAAGTGCACTCTGTGAGCGTAAAACCACTTAAGTTGCTTCGTGTGACAGGAGTATAAGTCTAACAATTCCAAGCCCATGTAGTGTGTCAGCCCACAGCTTGCAACTTCATCACCGCAAAATACTCCAGATAAATATGCAAGTACGATGAACAATATTTTACGTTTATTATGTTGATGCATGTTCAATTAATGAAGGGTTGATTATAATGTTTAAAACAAAGAAAACCAAGTATGTACATAACACACAGTGTTGGCACTGTGCAAGATTTGACCTTGTTGAAGCTACATGTGCCTGTATAACAGCGACACCAAGTATGCACCATCTTACACAACCAAGCGTCCATTTTCAGCTATTCCAAGCCCGCGTAGTATGTCAGTCCACAGCTCGCAACTTGTGCGACAGTACATGGTGCAAAAGGAACTGTAACAAATGCAATCCATTCCAAAAAAAACATATTTTTTGTTTTTTTAATGACATACAGGAGCGAAATCCACCTGCACGAGGCAGACCAAGAAGCCAGTAAGTGCACCAAAGACTCCAATTGTAGCCCGCCACTTCAAGGAGCCACCAGTGCACATCGGGGCATTTTTGATTCCTCTCGAACCTTATATTTTAAAGTTCACAACACACTCTTCAGGGAAAAACACTGCCTGTATAATGAATGAAATCAGCAGAGGATGCTTCTTAGATGACAAGCTGAACACTTTGTACACGTGGAGATGCGTCGTGGTTGGATTGGAAATCACGAGCGACAGAAGAAATGCGTTTCGATGAGAAAGACGACAAGTACAGACGTGGATCGGGAGGGGCGGGGATGGTGGTACACGAGGCATGGAGGGAAGGGGGTGCATGGGCAGTGACGTGATGATAAAAGCTACTTCTGTTTCTTCTTCCGAAGAGTCCGATAAATACAACTAAATATGTCCCCGCACAGGTGGTGACGGCTTCTTCCGTGCCTGCATTGACACTGCCTCCGAGAGTGGTCTGTTTCAATCCTCTCGGCAGCTGCGGTTGTCGGAGGCGGGTGCAATTAAAAAGAGATGTCTGTTTATGTGTCCCCCCCTCCCCTTCTTGCATGACATGTAGGTGGAAGGCAGCTTCCCTGCAAAAGAAAAAAAAAAAAGCAAACAAAACTTTAGAATATGAATGCAAAGTAATTGCGATGTGCAGCAATAACGAACACTTTGCAACATTGCTTGTAGCAATTTACAGGGGCCACCTTAGCAACCTTTCGGCGTACAATGTGTAGGTCGAGTTAGGAGCTATATTGCCCTATTTACTCGATTCTAGCGCGCCCTCGATTCGAACATCGAATGTAACGCGCACCCATTTTGATGCTGACGGTGATATGGTAACAGTGTCGTTCGTTTGCACTCGATTCTAATGCGCATACAATTTTTGGACCCATTTTACCAGAAAAAAAAGGTGTGCGTTAGATTCGAGTAAATACAGTGCTATGCTGCCTATATTTTGCTATTACTTAGTAACTTTCACATTATAAGAGGTGCCACAGAATGCTGCATCTTCTGAAATAATACAGCAAAGTGTTAATAAGCATTTTGGCACCTGTCACTCAGCGAGAACGATAAATACAAGATCAATGCAGTCGCAGCACGCTCACCTCCGGTTCATGGCTTTGAGTCTTTATCTGATGTTGAGGTGTCCATCTTTTTGTCGTCCTTATCTGCAAGTGGCAACACGTATCGTGAAAAGGCGTTCATGAGATCATCTGAGCTAGACTCATTCTGTCCAGCCACTAGTACGAACACTGTGCCTTACCAAAACTAAAATATGTGGTGGTCATCAACAAGGAAGTTTGAAAAGAGGCTAGAACACACAGCAATGCACTAGACTAATAATGACAAAGACATAAAAAAGACAAGATGATGGCACTTTGCATTAATAGAGTTACTAACACTAGACTTGTTTAGATTGTGAAAAACTGAGAAGGCCATGTGGTACATATGAAAGACAACTGCACGGTCTAGAAGAGCTAAAAGCCAGGTGCCAAGAGAAGGCAGAAGCTGTTGTTAGTTGCAAAGAACTAGGCTGCGTTATGAAATTAGAAATTAAGAAGCTCATAGCATCGACAGAAGAGGCCAATGAAAGAAAGGGGTAACAAAAGATCTCTAGGAGACACCTTCATCCCGCAGTGGACATGACAGACGATCGTGACGACACTCACCATCAACGTCTTTCTTCAACGCCTGTGGTCCATCGCCACCAGCGGGCACGGCTGCCTTGACGTCCACGGCAGGTGACGTCCGGGCCTCGTCGTCACCGCCCGTGGGCGAAGGGGCGACCGCAGCTCCACCTCCGGGCGTGGCAGCCGTGTTGGCCCCGGGAGTTGCCGCCCCGGCCGACCCAGGCGCTGGCCCCTTGCGGTGCTTCTTGGGTCGGTGCGAGCGGTTGTCACGGCGACCGTCACCCTCGTCCTCAGAGTCGGAAAACTCCTCGTCGCAGGCGACGCGCTTCTCCGACGCCCGAATGCTGATGCGCTCGTCCGGGTTCACCTTGTCCTCGTCCTCACTCTCCTGGTCCATTGCATCCTCGGGGATGGCTGCACAACAGACGGCACGAAGCGGCGTATATTAGTCTTCTGCTACGACCCGAACGCCATTGTGACAACTGGTTTCTCGCTGTAGGTTACTTTAATCACTACTCTCAGTGAATGGTGCAAAGTTGCGGAAGGATAACACTGCACTAAAATTCGGTGAAATCACACTAGTGGCAGTCTGCGGCTGTCCCACACACCTATTCACACGATTCCTTTCAGCTCAACCCATTTTGTTAAAACTTAAGATCTGATGTTGATAAGGGGGGGAGGGGGGTAGTCGACCTAGATTCAAGTGGAGTTACAATGTGGTAAATAAGGTAGTACAGTTAAACCTGAATATAATGAAATATCTGGCTTCCTACAACCTCCCATCCACAGTAAACGATTTATATTTAACCTCAATATAATGAAGCATGTCCACCCGCAATTTCAATATGATGAAGTTTCAGTGATGCCAAAAAGGACGACAGATGTGAAAAAGCTAAACTTCTGCTGGTGCAAATAGTCAAACGGAGGAGTTGCACGTGATTTTTGCGAACACATCCCTTGAAATCTGCGATGGGTAACAGTGCAGCAGCAGGTAGAGAAAGTGCCTTTTACAAAATTATTAGGGGTGTGTGAATATTCAAATATTTTTCAGAGTCTGCTATTCGATTCAATTCACATTGAAGTTTTACCATTCGAACTATTGGAAGTTTGCAATGAAGGGGCCAAACATGCTATGTCCGGTGATGAGTGGGCCATCTCCCCCCTCCCCCTTGTATGTTTCACTGCATAACACCCGTGTAATGAGGCAGAGCTAATGCTCACGTACTAAGGTGAAGCCGACTATCACCTGGTGCGGCAAACCTAACATTCATGTACTGCAATGGAGCTAACACTTGTGCACTACGACGAAGCTAACGCTTGAGCACTGCAGTGAAGTTAACTCATGCATAGGAACAGTTCTTTCTTGGAGTGTCCTTTAGGACCTCACTGTTCCCCATCCAGGGACGACCTTGTGGGAGTACACCGGCTCAGCAGTAAATCCGTCTTTTTTTGCCCATGTTCACCAGCGAACTTGCGTTTTCAACGTGGTATTATTAAAAAAATATTTGAACATTATTAGAAAAGTATCCTATTCAATTCGCACTTACAAATTATTATTTGAACTCCCTTTGCACTCAAAATTCTGCTATGTGCACAGCTCTAAATATTACGGATCTACAAACTCACGTTGCATCTGGACACCCGGAGCATGTGGAAGCATGCGGAGATTCTCGAAAAGCCGAGTCCTGAAACAGAACATAACGGGAGAATTTGTAGCAACCCTTAGAGGATAAATAACCATTACATATTATGGGTGTGCGAATATTTGAAATTTCGAATGATTTTCTAATAGCGTTTGCTATTTGATTCGATTTGCACTGAACTTCTACTATTCGAAGTTGGTAAGTAAGGGAAAAAATATGCTATGCCTCGTGACAAGTGGCCCTTTCCCGCAAGTGTGCGTCACCGAATAACACCCGTGTACTGCGGCGAAGCTGAAACCCATGTACTATGGCGAAGTTAGCTCAGTCTTCTGTAGCACAGCTGCGTTGGACTGTTCTTCAGGACTTTGCAATGACACTGTGGGAACACACTAGTCACACAATAAATTCTTTTCCCATGTTTAACAGTCCATTTATGCATAGTATTATCAAAAAATATTCAAAAATTATTCAAAAATATTCTATTCAATTCGCACTTGAACATAAATATTTGAATTCACTTAGCACTCAAAATTTTGCTATTCGCACAGCTCTATGATAAAGACTACAGTTTAATGTGCTTTTTGCTATGACAATCAAGAAAAGCAGCCTAAAGTTCCTTGCCATCCATGTTTTTCATTAAGTTCTGTTCATATAAAAAGTTTCCGTGAATCCTACACAAAGCTTGACTGTAGTTTGCTACGCAGGGTCATTTCACTGCAGAGGCATTACACTATAGCCAGTAGAAACACAAAAAGGGAAGCTGCCCCAAAAGTGCCAATAAGAAAGGCCTGTCGGCGTACCTGATCTTTTCAAGGTACTCTGGCGTGTTCTGGTTGGCCATGTTGGAAGGACTGATGTGCAGCTTGAAATCCGGCCCGAAGTACTCAAAGTAGTCGTTGTATGGAAGCTCTGAAAAAGGGCAGCACAAGGGCAGAGGTACTCTTTAAACTCTTTCCTGTACAGAGGGAAATAGCACTTTTTGGGTGCTCCAATTAAATATCTTTCAGCCAGTAGCAGAACATGCATCGTACCAAGGTGCTTAGTGCCAATTTATAAAGTGAGAAATTCTCTTTTTGATTCAGCGCTCTCACCAAACCAATAAACCTGTTTCTCAAGGGTAATATGAAAGAAATCCCGTAAGCAGAAAACTTACAGCAGTGCTGCTGTAACATGCGCTACCAGCACAAGTCTCGGTTTCAATTGTAAATCTATCTCCAGCTTCGGATTTCAAATTTAAGAAAAACATGTCAACTTTCTTTCTTTCTTTATTAGTTTATTAAGAACAATCACTGAAATTGTCCAAGGAGACACGTCTAAAGGCAACCACTGCCTGACTGGGCCACGCCACCCACACAGCAGCAGCAGCAGAAAGACATTTACGAACATAAAAGCCTACATGAAAATCAAACACTACACTTGTTTACATAGATGAGATGTACAATTCATCAAAGTAAACCCAATATACGAAAAGAGACAAAAAGATCGATCTTATACAGTTTGACTGGTATTTATCACTAAAAAAAAAAATAGTAGAAGAAGTAGAACACAAACATAACAAAAAATGCACGTGTAACTATCGAGCAAAAAAAGAATGAAAGGCAACCAAGAACAACCTGATAGGGCTTACGAGTCACCATGCGAAAAAAAAAGAAAGAGAAACCAAAACAATACATAACATTGATGCGAAATCGTGTAAATATGGTACTCAGATTTAGATGCACGTTAAAAGAACTATAAATGATCAAAATTAGCCCACAGTCCTCCCACCAAAATGAGCATCACAGTCACACGATAGCTTCACTCTGAAAATCGAATACAATAGACACCTACCATTGGCAATGTCGACACCCAGTGCAACAGCCGTCTCGTAGGTCCAGCAGCGTGCCACGTTGCGGATCGTGTACCCGCCTCCACCCAGTTGAAGCAGGGGCAAATTGTAGCGACGCACAAACTCCGCGCACTTCCCGTGGCCCTTCAGGGTGAGGTTGAAGCAGCCTAACCGGTCACCCGACAGCGAATCGGCACCACACTGGAGCACAACTGCACTTGGCTGGTACATCTCCATCACCTTTGAGATGAGCTGCAGCAACAGGGGCAACAGAAAGAAACAGAAAATATACTACAGTCCCACCCTGCACAACAACCTTATTCTCCCTCCATCATACATCTCCACTCGTTCTGATCATCCCCAAAAGGTGGGAATCATGCGATGCTCAACCCACACATGTAGTCAGCCATTTATTCCCCGAACCTCACAGGACTGGAACAATCTTCCAGGTTCAATCACGTCCATCGTTCATCATTCTCATTTTCATAACGTTTTAAACTCAAGTGTACTGTTGTGCAACCAACCAATTATGTAATTACGTTTTTTGGCCAACTGCTTGATTTTCGTTTGTTTGCTAAAGACTTGTACTGTTACTTGTTTATTTATGTAATTATACTTTTTTCGTAAACTTTGATTCTTGTTTGTTTAGTTACGACTAGTACTCTTACTTATTTTTTCAGCTAACATTGTACTTACAGAAGAACGTTTGTACTGTATTTTTTTAAAATGTACCACTCCCCTCTATAATGCCTCTGGCCCTGAGGGTAATTCCAATAAATAAATAAATAAAAAAGTGTGGTGCCATCATCAATTCCTCATTAAAGAAACACTACAGGCAAATTAAGTCCACATGCACAGTCGAAGTACCATTCATGAGACGCTGCAAAGCTTGTTCTTTGCCAAGAAAACGGCTAGTTTGAATGAAGATCGTGTTGAAGTGGTCAGCATAGCATTAGATCTATTCACACCGCCCACCTACCCAAATCTATTGACGCAGATTCACTGTTTTCTTTCTTTACTGGCCGACAGTCCAGCCAGCTGTTCGAAAGGCAGGAGTAGGCAGGAGTAGGCAGCAGGGAAGGAGGGTTTAGCTATAGTTATGGTGCTCAGATGGTCCGAGGTGGATATTGACGCATTCTGCAGTCGCGGAGAAAACCTGTTTCTATGATGTCGTATACGGCAACGCTGCATATCGCTGGCTCGATTACGTCACCGTGCTGAGTTCACAGAGTACCTTGCGGGTGGTGCAAGCTTTGTCGTGCATGTACCTAAATTTCTCAGTGAACATAGCGGTGGTGTAGATACTATTGACATATCAGACGTTCTCAAGCACTCACCCACCATTCTAACAAAATAAGGTTGGTTGCCTTTAGTGTCCCTCTAAATGCCCCTTCTGGAACACGTGAACACATTGGTACATTTTTCCCTCATGTGCAATCAGTGAGGGGGCGGGGCTGTCGAACTACATCCAGGGTGACCCACAATGTGTAAATACGGTATTCTTGAGCCTGTGCAGATAACTGTTGGGTCTGCTTTCTCTTTAGCCACAGTGGTCAGCCTCAGCTGACAGTAACTGTTTGCGTTGTCTCTTCTCTTGTGTTCAGCTTAGCAAGCCTTACTTTATTTCATTATGCATTAAATGATGCAAAACAGAAAAAAAAGAAGAACCCTAATAAGCTGGACAAAGCACAAGCACCAGTCTTCTGTGCCTTCACTAGTTTCTATTCAAGCTTATCTCTTGCACTTCACACCATCTAGCCCAACAGTTAGCCCTTCTAAATGTGTAACTATGTGAAATGATAAATTACAATAATGTTGAGTCCATTCCCTTGATGTAATGCCATAGGCTAATGCATGATACTCAATATCTCAAAAATAAGCTAGAAATTAAAATATAGTGTGTTTTGGACACAACATGGCAGCTTCCCCACAAAATCTCATCAACAATGCTTCCTATCAAGTGCGCTCAATGGATTAATCTGTTGGCAGCAAGTCTTCATGCACCTAATGCTTATCGTTTTCTTTTATTGGGGGGGAGTTGACATAAGGTAAGGACAGTTTTTGTTTACCTTAATGGAATTCGAATAAATGCGTGCAGCACTGTTTTGAGCAGCTACTACGACAATACATCGGCACATTTTTTGTCCGTAATGGCATATTCCAATGGGTACGGACCTCTAAAATATTCAACCTGAGAGTTGGGCCTCCCTGAACTCACCGGCTGGAAGATGCTCTCGTACGACTCGTCGTCAATGCCGTCCCTGAGGGGGAAGTTGACAGCATAGTACTTTCCCTTGCCTGCCCCAATATCCTGCGTAAAAAAGATGGCACTCAACACTGCAGTCATTAAACTGGAAGCAACAGTGAACAGACGTTGGCACTTTGTACTTATCCAATTTCAGGTTAAGAAAGACAAGCCAGTTCAAAATAAATTTGACTAATTTCTCAGACAGTCCTGATAATCAATCAATCCATCAACTTAGTACAAAGAATGGTTACAAAAGTATTTGGACCATTAGCCTGTGTGGCTAGTTAATGGTCCAATCTATTACGTGAGTATTTTATTACATGTCAGTAGCAAAGGTGCAGTTAATAGGGCTATGAATCTTTATAAGAATTCAGACACTTTTGAGGCAGTGCCACAATATCTAAAGAGCCACTGTCAAATCCCGTCTGAAGCTCCAGATATGGAAACCCTCAGTCATCTCAATCTTTTCTTTCTGTGGCTGTGACAGCTGAACGCGCCAGGGGCAGTACAAAAGCAGTCACGCATTTTGCATGACCGCCCAACTTTTAAAATGATTTTGCTGTTCTTAGGGAGTCTGAAAAATTGGACACTGACTGCACTGCCTATGTATGTGGCTACAGCTCAATCTTGCCACTGTAACAAGACGCAGATTAGATAAAACGCTGCATGTAAAAAAAAGGATGATTCCAGCAAACATCAGCCTGCAAAGATGGTTTTACCTGTGAAACAAGATCAGCTCATCCAAGACTTGCTTTAATTAAAATAGGCATGAAACTCGGGGCAGCCTGTTACACT
The DNA here is from genome assembly GCA_013339685.2 of Hyalomma asiaticum. Lineage (NCBI taxonomy): Eukaryota > Metazoa > Arthropoda > Arachnida > Ixodida > Ixodidae > Hyalomma > Hyalomma asiaticum. The sequence goes on from CM023489.1 coordinate 22,053,048, forward strand.
GCAACTTACCCTGAGATCGCCCGTGCCGGGAAAGTATTCCCCATACTTGTGGAAAGAGCAAGTCATGACTCTGTCTGTTGTGTAGAAGGCTTCTTCGACGCCGTCTCCGTGGTGGATGTCAACATCTATGTAGAGCACCCTCTGGTGGTACCTAAGAATACGAAAATAATAATAAGGTTAAACACGGATCGAGGTGACTAGTTCCAATTAAATTTGTGCGAATATTCAGAAATTTCTAATAGCATTGAATCAAATAGTGTCCTGTTCAATTCAGTCTTAGATTTGATATTAGACTCCAATAGCAATTGTTCATAAAGCTGAATATTTTGAATATACTTTACGAATGTTAACTCCCCAGAAATAAATGCAAAATGGGCACAAAAGTGCAACAAACTTGCAAAGTGAATGTCAAGTGCAGAGGTATAGCAGAATGGCTCTATCAGGGTCGCATGGTCCTTGCAAAATTCCTTCCATCTACCTTAGGATACCAGGCACAAGACACTTCAACACACCTTCCTGCACAGCATATACTTCTCAGTCAAGACCCTTAAAAAATTCCTTCCTTGGGTGCACTCTAGAACCAACCACAATGACAAATAAGTATCTCGGCCGCGAGTGACTAGCAGACACTCGCAGTACTGTCAGCCAGTCCCCGAACGCTGAGCAATTGTGTGGCTGAAGCATTCTTGTTTCTATAACAAGGACAAAATCATGCCTCTCTCTCGCCAACGTTCAGAGCGAATTGTCTTAGCAGACAGACATACTATGAGACACAGTTCCGATCAAGGGCTACCAAACCGTGCCACTCACTTCAGCAGCTCCAGGATGGCCAACACGATGTCATTGACATAGCAAAAGCCGGACGCTTCCGACTTCTTGGCGTGGTGGAGGCCACCCGCCCAGTTGATTGCAATGTCTGTTGCTTGTTTGTTCAGTTTCACTGCACCAGCTGGCGAAAAAAATAGGCAAGGAGAAACTGTAGAAGAGGCCTTATAAAGAGACTCGCTTTGGGCCCATGGCCATCAAAAGTCTGTCACAAACCTATCAAGGACCTTCCATGCTTCTCTGATGATGCTGGCGTTGGCTATGGCTATTCACTGATCTACAGTGTTTGTATATGCGTCAAACTTGTGTTTCCCAAATGTCTGCCGGACGTGTTAGAATGAAAGCATTTGACCTTAAACTCGCCGAATGCAAAATTACTTTTACCTACTTTTAAAAAACCATTCAGATCAAGCTAAAAGAAGGCTACTAGTTGCCATAAAATGGTGACTTTTCCTTTTCTTTTTTATTTCAACTAGAGCAAAACAAACCTAAGAACAAAGAAGTACCAACACTAGCAGTGCGTGTACACAACTTACCTACAGAACCACCTGTGGACAGCTGGCAGAATTCATACAGGCCGTCAAAAACGGGGCAGTCTTCGCCGACATTGACTGCAAGTGAAAGCAAAAGAAAATTGTGGAAATGCAGCATGACCTGACTACAACAGACCTTGATAGTGAACAACATTTGGGTCTGTTGTAAACTGAGTATGCAGAGCACAAATACCATCACAACAGACTTGTACGTAGGCACTAAATGGGCCTAACAACACTAAATACTAACAGGAGTGAATTAAAGTTCCCGACATGGTCAAGGGGAACGCATTTATTCTTCTCTAAATTTCCGGAAAGAAGCTGTCAGCTTTTAAAGGGATTGTCTACCGTCTTTCATCAATTTCCTGTTTTTTTATCTGAATAGAAAGCGCATCACTTGAAGCTTGCAGTGCTTTCACGGAGAAGCCAGCAGAAAATTTTAAAATGCTTTAAGATGTCTAAATAATAATGTTTCTCACCAGTATCAGTCTGCAAGGAATACATACCAATTATTTAATTATAATAGACATTTTCCAGGGTTGGAGATTATCTTGTTAAGAAGTTTGTTCCTATGCATTATACTGCTGTTCTTCCCACATAAAAGGCTTTCCCCTATTGCAAGTAGAATCTCACCCAAACAGGTATTAAATGAAAATGCTCCTTCAAAGGAAGGAACAACTGCTTCCAGTTTGGTTGCTTTTTTTCTTTTTTTAAACCTGACTGCTGTACCCCAATACATCTCTCCAGTAAACAAAGCTCCCACTGAATGGAACATATTTTCCTCGTAACCTTCAAAATTTCATGAAACTTCAATTGACTGTAGCCGCTGCAACCACATTTTTATTCAATTTTCTACCACCCGATTCACAATTGAATTGGGTTTAAAACGCTTGCTTACCTAGACTTGGCCAAGTGCAGCATGTAAGACAGGTGGCAATTTGTGCAACATGCATTCGAGTTTAGCAGCGCAATGCGCAAGGTACACACATACTAGCTGCAAGCGATTGGTCTTGAGTTGCCTGTGCCTGCCGTCATTCATGCTAGTGTGCGACTGCCCCGCCAACGGAGAGCAAGCGGCGTGGGTGAGGAGAAACGGTGACTCTGCACTCATCCACTGCTATAGCAACACTCGTGCGAGCCTCTCAGTAGTATTTAGTTTGGGCAGTAGTGACAGAAACAGCGCATGGAGGGATTCAGTCAATGGCAAGAAAACCTTCCTGCCCCTAAAGGAAAACTCCTGCAAAGCGGCAACACGGCTGCCGAAAGTGCCATGTGGCAAGGTGCCAAGCCAAAAATGCGCGATGCTTCCTTTGGTATTTCGTACCGTTCGGCCAGGTCCTTTATCGTACCGTATTAACCGCTAAGCCACCACGGCACTTCGACTTACATCTCTGCATCTGTTTGTTGTACTCGGACATGTTGTCTGGCCGGATGCTGCGCAGGAAGCGAATGTAGTCATCACTGTGGTACTTGGTCATCTCCTCCTGAGTTGCCTTGTGTGGTCGCTGCAATAGCAAGGTGGGTAGATAATGAACACCCGAGACCATCTAACGCTGCCATTGTAATGCTGTAGAGTTTCTGAAAGTTCCAGTATTAATAGCCAATTCCGGCAATTTTTCGGGGTCAATTAAATTCACTAGTTATATTCCTTGTTAAGCAAGGTTACAGGCATGAGAGACGCGCAGAGTGCGTACAAATAAATTTTACCGACTACCTCAAACCACCCACCTGGCTTCCCACGGTTATTGGCCACACTGCGTGCTGACATCATTGTAGGTAAAGCGACGCGCGGGTGCCATACTGCGGACTGAGATTTGTGCACAATGTGATGGGTGATGCTGTACGTGTTAATTTTGAACACCAGCTAATTTTGAACACCATCTTTGTTTCAAAGTGCTTTGCCACCTTACCACCAGGGAAAGGGTGCACATGCGCAGTCCTACCACGCAAAGGCATACTGACTTATGTGACTTCACCCGAAGACACCACTACTTGGTTGGATTTCAGTTTCATATTTGCACTTCCTTTACTTACCGAAAATTATTTTTGTATTTCCTGGGCATTTCTACAATCAAGTCGCGACTATGTTGACATGGTAAAAAAAAATAGTGGAGTCAGCCTTTATGTCTGTGGCTCTGTAAGAATACCACACAATTCATTCTATTAACAAAGAATAGCACAGGGTCTACCCAATGCCACTAAAAACGACGACTTGGAGGCAGAGTGGTATAGGAACTTTGGGGCGGTGTAGCCACCTGCCTTTCGTTTTCGTGCGTTTTCTGGTTTACCAGTTGTTGTCTCATAGCAAGAACACATTTTGGGTAAGCTGCTGCTATTTCGGAGGGTAATTTAATTTCCTGAACGACTGTTACTTCATGCATTCCCTTGATGTGTTCCATTCCGCTTGTTACCTCATTTGCGTACGTTCCTGTTCTTTGTGTGTGTGTGCGCGTGCACGCACGTGTGTGTGTGCTCCCTCTCAATTGAGCCATTTCTTCATTTTAACCTTGTGTGAAATTGCTTGTACCTTCATCGTTATTATTTATTGCAGCCTCACCCACTCAATTCTCCTCTGCAGTCTATGGGATAACGTGAATAAATAAATAATTAAATAAATAAATATATAATAAAAATGAATTAACTTTTCTCTTTACTGCTGTTCCCTTACAGATGTCACAATACAGCCTGTGAACTGTACGACAGAAACTGTAATTTCCACATTTCACCAAAGAAAAACCAAGCGAGAGACAACAGTAGAGCCACCCACATAGATTTCCATCTTTCGGTACAGTCCATAATTGAGGATCAGATTGTGCGTCATCCGCATTCGATGTGGCTTCATGGGATGCCCCTGGCCGTAGTAGTAGTTGCCAATGTCCCCTGCAATCCCCAAAAAGATCCAAAGAGATTAATCGGCATTGGTGCCCATTTCTAGCAAGTGCTCTTGCACCGAAATCTCGTTCACACTGCACTTATAAAGCACATGCTTCATGAACATTGCATTGGAGTCGCAGTTGAGACCCAAGTGCTTATCTTTTCCCTGCAACCCATTTTTGACAGTTAACAAATATTTCAGCTATCACCCAGTGCAAGATCTCAGTTATCAGGCCTTTCTCAATCTGCAAGGCAAAATCATTGCCTGTAATCAGATTGCATGCTAAATGCTATCGGTGGGGTACATTCTGAAACTGTCAGCAATTACAGTGGAATGTATGATGATTACTCATGAATAAAAGGCATTTGACCAGTATATTACGTTTCAACGACCAATGACTACTTCTGCCATCATCATGCTAATAAGTATTACTTCCTTTTTGTAGGGCACAAGTTTGCCCAAGACAGCCTAGTAAACTGTCATGGGGGAACAGACGTCCATAAATGTTCAATTAATGCTAATTAATGGTTAGTTAACCAATATGAACTAATGAATTATTTAGACATCACAATGCCTAGTTAAATTAAAATAAGCTATATAGTTTAATGAACTCTATACATTTTCCTGACTGCTCACAAAAAAAGAAAAACAGAACTGCATTATTGTGCAGTTGCTGCAAGCTGTCGACGCGAGAGTCAGAGAATTAATATGTTTCATCCTAACCTAAAACGAGATAAACGAAGTTTCACTGCATGGAACACTTCTCTTATTATGCCCTGAACCTTCAGCACTGAAGGATCTCGAAGATGTTGCAATTATGCAATCCGATCAGTTTCTTTCTAATAAATGCACTAGGTCAAACTTTCGTTCAAATACCGTTTTCATGGCTACCGCTGCACAGAATTTAATCACAACGCGCAGAATTCTGTCGTTGCGCAACATTCTTTTTTCTTTTTTCTTTCCCCGCATTGCAGTCTCGCAATTAAACGGGTGAATGCGCCGAAGAGAGCGGTATTCAATACTCGCAATTTCCTGCTCGAAATATTTTCTTTTTCTTTCGCACTTCCTCCTAAAGCATCCTTCAACTTCACTTTTAAACAACTATTCACATATCGTGACCCGCGCGAATGTTTCATACATAATAATGCGCTGTCAAAACAATTCGACCCAGAGGCCGTTCCGAATATTCGGCAGATGCGAACAATTCGCGCTTGGCACCCAGCGGCAAGTTTATCAAATAATACGCAAATTGCTAGCAATTTGCGCACGAAAAACATCGCAGTCAAATGCGTGATTGTCACTTACGTACTGGGGAGACGTCAAATACAGACTTCTGCGAACGCAAACCCTTAACGCTGTAAACACGGTTTCGAACAAAAGGTTCGAACGTAGGTGTTCGAACCCGGCCAGGTCCGCAGTGCTCCGCTTTCGTACACAACAAAAATGCAGCCACCAATAATTTACAACTCGCTAACTTTAACAATGCGTGATCAGTAACACTTAAACAGAGCACGCAATAATTAACGAACTTAGCACCGGCATAACATTTACTTTACATAGTCGAACTTCGAGCGAAACCGTGACGGCGAACTTGGCGAACATGCACTTTCGAACTTTGGCCGCAAGAACCCCATTTTCTTTCAACCGGATCGGCATTTTTGCAACCGCTGGCCCTGGAACATTTCAATTAGCGCAAGGCGCAAAACGCAACATCCCATTTGCGAAGCTAACGGGCGAGTTATCGCACAGCGCACGCGGGACCCTTTCAAATTCGCCATTGCTAACAAAGCGGCGGTGTGTTTTGTCAATGCCGCCGAGGCTTCCGAGAGCGAAGTTTTAGCTCGGCTCGCGTAAGAACAGCAGATCACAGCAATCAATAACAGCGCGCGCACGCAAACGCCTGTGCTACAGCTACACACGGCACCGCTAAGTATGGTTATGCATCAAACTTAACTAAACTTACCATCGTTAAGTAGTAACAAACCCGCTTCTTCGAGTGCATCGTTGCGGCCATGTTTGAGGGTCACGTCACGTGTTGATAGTTGTTACAAAATTGGGAAACAGCGTATTTGCCGTCAAAAGTAGACGCTTAAACGCAAATTTCCTAAGTGTTTTCACAATCGCGTTAACGATAGGATAGCAAACACGTTAATCTAAAGCCCAGCGATCAGTTAAACGTTTTCAAATTACAAATACGACACAGATGGCGCCACCATACCACTCATAATAATATAGCGCTATTTTATGTCGTTCGTTAAAAACAATGCATAATTGACGCTTCACACAATACGTTTAACACACACATTTCTGTGCAGTTCAACATATAAAACAAAAACCGTAACGTAATCGTTTTCGCTATCAAAATTGATTGTTGTTTAGTGGCGCCATCTATGCTATTAAGCCTAACGAGCGTAAACTTTAGAAAGCATGCCGGCCGCTGGTTTCTGCGAGGCCTGCAAACATCTGAGGTGGCCCTCCACTGTGTCGATGCCCTGTCAAGATGTCTCCCCGCAAGCTCTCGCCGTAGCGTACTCGCTTAGCATGTAGGTCCCGACGGCAGCCGCGGCAAAGTGCGAGGGAAAAAAAGCTAAACAACAGAAACAAGTCAGCGAAGAGCCGGAATCGCCCGCAAAGCCTCGCCGACGTCCGTACCTCCGTTTCTGTGATCTCAGCCGGCCCGGACTTTGGAAGAAGAGGCTGTTTTCTTTATTGTTTTGGAGGAGCGTCACGGCAGTCATGAGCTGATCACCGTGGCAAGGTGAGTTTGAATCTCTTCTCTGTAAGCCTCATTTCAATCGTTTTACGACGGGCCGCTTACACAACCTAGGAATGAGACGAGGGAAAGACGCTAAGACGCCGTTATAAAAATGACATCGCCGCCACGACTAGGTCACGAAGAAGATGCGTCCCATTCTCTGCATACGATGCGCGGCCCGGGACAGACCTTTCACGCTGGGTGTTCGCTTACAGGCGCGATCAAGTTTCGGGACTTCGGGACACATCCTAAACGGAGTCAAATTTTTCGTCGAACCACCGCGTGTCCTGTGTCGCGTGCAGGGTCAACTTTCACCACGCGAGACCATCGCGACTTTCTGTACTCGACATTCTTTCTTTTTCTCGCTTTTCACAGCGGGCGCCTATTTTTAGAAGGAACTCGTCGCCGACCCGAATGCAGCCCAAAACGCGCAGCTCGCGTGAACGAGGCCCTCTTTTGTTGTTTTCTTACGGTGTGTGAACAACTAGTCACGCGTGTAACCAGTTTATACACATAAACGGGCAGCTTCCGAAAGCGTGCTGCTGGCACCGAAAGGAACCGTGCAAACTCCCGCTGTGCAAACTTTCTCATCATCGTAGCTTCCGATCGTCTCATCTACTTCGCGTTTTACTGCTTGCCGGACGCCGATTTTTGAGAGATGGATCCGAATACATTGCACAGACTCCCGAACGTGTCGTACTGAACGAGCCAAAGCGGAACCAACTTGTCGCGTCAAATCGACGAGAGATGTTCGAGACGCGGCCCCTATTATACAACGCTAGCTGAGAAGGACGAAGCTCTATTGTGTTGTCGGGTGGGCGCGGATTCTTGACGGGCTGGCTTGGCCTCTACTCGTGTGTATAAACTGGCCGGACCACTATACAACGCGAGAAAGATGAAACGGCAGTCCGTTTCTTGGAAAAACGCCAGGTCACGGTTTAGCGCGAAGTTTTCTTGCGGCGGGCCGCTCCGCAGAGCGGGGCGATCATTATTTTACACCTTCTCGCCGAAACCTACAGCGCCTTTTCTTCGCCTTAACGAGCCTCTTTCACCTTTTGCCGAGCCATTTGCTCGTCGCTTATTTCGTTGTTTTGTTTCTAGCTCTTTTCAAACGGGCGGTTTTTCACAAGCGCTGTCGGTCACGGGTTGCAATACATCACGATTAGACGTTGCCGTAACTGTGTTTGCTGGCGTCAGCCGTGGAAAAGGAAGCGGAGCTTGTTCGCAGGGGTCACTACTTTTTTTTTTAATCTGTTCACGGTCGTAAGGCAGTGTTTGGAGACGTGACAGTGTAACAGTGAAGTGATGAATTAAGCAAACTCCGCTTCCCAGATGTAGTAGATTGACTAGTCCTTGCTACTTAGTGGAGTGGCAATCAAGTACTTTGCCCTCCAAATCATGTTCAGACAGGGCAGTTTGTAGATGCCTTTTATTCATCGGTTATCTTAAGGCTTTCTTTTTTTTCTGTTCAAATGTATGGCAGGCACAGTTGGTGTTGGCTACTGGCACGCTCACTGTGGAAAACTATTACTATTTGTTTTTCTCTCTGTGGCCATTGAACATTTCACGGCGATGACAGTATAACAACGTTTGTAAAGCGTCAAAGAAACCAGGTGTCAAAAGTCACCAGATTGAGCTGGCGCTTTGTGGCATAGTGGAACAAACGTCTAAGTGATTTGAAAATAAGTCTGTTGTCACTGATGCCAAGTGTCACCTTGTTGAGACGTGTCTGTTGTGGTCACTGCATGCAACTGTCATATTTCTTAAGGTCCGTACCCATTAAAACAGTGGAACCTCTTACGAGTGTTTTAGCTGTCTGCTTTTTCACAGCTTTTGCTTGTTACAGCGTTGCTTTTGTTGTCATTGCCCTGTCCGTTAAGCATTGCAAGGCATGGTGGGTTAAAGTACCGCTACTCTCATCAGCGCATTACTGCATCATTGTGTTTTTTTTAAGACACATTTGTTAAGTACAGACTCTTGCAATCACGGCCTAGCCAACCACTTTTCAACGAAGGCCTGCACCCTCGTCTTGTATCTCTCTAGGCAATGGCAGTGCTCATGCTCATACTCACACTCATTGTAGTACAGGCTTCATCAAAAGACGTGCAATACGTTAGGGCAACCGTGTGCATGTACATGATTGGGCGGTGAGCTGGTAGTACTGGATACAAATGGGGCAATGAACTTTAATAAATGTCGTTCCCTGCACATTGCTTCTATGAGATTCACATCATAAAATAATATTCTATTGCCTAATCTAAGAACATGGAAGGTTCATCTCTTCCTAAGTCAAAAGCATTTCTTCTTTGGGTGTCTGTGTCATAACTAGATGTCCATTGTATGAATTGTCACTTCCATGTTGCACATAGAACAGTGATTACTGCAATAGCAGGATGACTACTTACTGCCAGTTATACATTGCACTCAGGATATCTGTTGGCCTGATCAAGAGCCGATCACTGTAGTCTGGTCTTTTTGGAAATTATTGGCGTTAGACAGCGGGGCTACTTGATGAAACAATGGCACTAATTTAGATGACACAGCGCACTTTTGAAAATCACTGTCGTGCTTACAGGATGTCAATTGCAGCAGTGGTCAGTCGCGTATGGGCCAGAGGATAGTGACTGGCTTGCTAAACAATGACCATTGCAACATTGGCCAATCACAGGGGGTGATTTATCTCCACACATTGAAGGCTACTATGGTGTATTGTATGGGAAAAGGGATAATGTATACACAAGTTATTGCAAAGGGTCTTCATATGAATAAACACTGTGAATTCCAGCCCAGATGATTGAACAACTTTAGCATAAGACCTGCTGGCATGACAACATGGAGTACTTTCTTTAGCCCTTTCACTGCCAGTCCTGAGATAGTTCAGGCTACCATACCCACCACAAGCCCTGCCAACCCCAATTATACTCATTTTACCTGTTTGAATCACTCCCTGTAATAACCCTCGTAATAAATATTGATGCGGACACATCCCGGCGTCCATGGAGAGGACATTTAAACAGCTACAACTTGTAGTAAAATTTTTGACAACAGATGGAGCATGTGTTTTTACATCCTGCAAAAGTGTCGGCTCATATGTCTTCGCTAGCACTTCAGTTGCGCAGCTATAGTGAGTAGGTGCGCCACGTGGGTGTGCTATTTGACAAACGAAGAAGATCAGCAGCTTGAATACCATTCTAGAAATGGCTGCAAAACACCTTTGGCAACAGGATTAGTGGCTAGTTAATTTAATTAGCTATTTGGTAATTTGCTTGTAATGACTGTAATTTTTTATTTGATGGAGGTAATCATCAATAAAATGTTTACATGCCCTCGAGAGCGTCCTACTGCAGTGCTAGCACAGAGTTTCCTCATACTGTGCAGAAACAAGGAAACATGGCAAGGAGTGTGGAGCAGTGCCAAAAAAATCCCGGCAGTGAGAAGGTCAAGCCACCTTCTCTACCAGCCAAAATTACATGCAGTGCTGCAGATTGCTATGATGCATGAAAACAGTGTGAGACAGGGGGGAGATATCGGAAGAATGCGAAAGCACAACTCTGGGGAGAAACATCCCGTTGGAGGTTCCCCCTCGCGGTATCTTTTATAACCCAGCCGATTTCACCGCCTCTGCGCTCATGTGATTGGACTTTCCGTGACCCACGCGAGATCCGCAATCCCGCACTGACGTCTTAGCGAGCCCCCGAAGGAAACGGGGATCTTGCATGAACGCATTGACATCTTGACACACACGCATGCGCGCACTTGCTCAGCCCGTGGCTTGCTTTCTTTGTGTGTCTGCACGGAGGGGGAGGTCTTGACAGGAAGCAGCCGACTTCCTCTCGTTGCGATTGTACTTCCTCGTCTGAGAGCCGTGGGCCTTGCCGCCGTCTTTTCTCCCCCACCCAATGCAGGGCGAGCGTTCGTTGGTGGCGCACGTCGGTGCAGTGTCTAAAGAAGGAGCCCGTGTTTTGTGGAGGGCGGGTATGGATGAGGACTGGCCTGCCTCGCACGCCAGCTGCCACCACTTCCAGACGGCCAGGTGAGGAAATCCTCGTCCTCTGCGCTTACTTGATTTTGTAAGATTTGAAAATTTAAAGCAATGCTCTCACCCCACTTTCTGCCTCCATTACACTTGTTCTGGATGTTCTGTTTTACACTAGGTCACGAATAGTTGGGGCAATTTCACACACTCTGGAACTGACTTGAAAAACGGACACCAGTTAGAGAAGAAGACTCACACCAGCGCCTTTATCAGCCATTTAAGGGGGGAGGCAACTGCGGAGACTCTACTATTTTATTTTCCAAGATATCTGCATGAAACTTGCAGGGTATGTTAACACTACCAAAATAAGAACTGCAAGGTTTCATGAAGCTGCATTAATTAGTTCCAGAGTTCATGAGTTATAACTAGGTGTTTGACGTGTATGGCTGAAGAAGAGCCTTGAGAAATCCCAAGACATAGTAGGAAGCTGAAATTCGTTGTGATGATCCCTTGACAGATATCTCAGGGTACTACAAAGCCCTTTTTTTAGAATTTCCCCTTCGAAAATTTTAACAGGAGCTTTGAATTTGATGTAGCCAGTAATGACCACATCAAGAATTAATTGCTCATTACAAATTAACTGCACCAAATTTCAAAAATGGGGGCCTTTCATACCCTGGCAAAGTTATTTAGGAACAGAAAAAAAAAAAATAAAACAGCACGCAAATCTGCAGAGTGATCCCTGAAATATTACCTTCCTCAGCACCTCTAGTGAAAGAACCCATTCTGAGAAAGCAGGCTTTGAAAGTTGAACACACATGTTTTCATTAAAATGCTCTTTCAGAGTAGCTAGACATGTCCTTGTGCACTCTTTTCTTCTTCTGCGTCACTTCCATCTTCTCTTAGTGCCGTCGGGTTTTTCTTTTATCAGGCGTAGAGCAACTTTTTCAAGAGGTCACTGAATGGCTGTGTGTCCTGGCTGGGAGCCCTACAGATGCTGATATCACTTAAGCTGGTTTACAGCAGCCAGCGTTGTAGCACAACACCACTTCATGCAGTGCTGTTTCTACAGCAATCAAAGATGCATGTTCTTTTGGCATCAGGGACCACAGAATAGAATGGAAGGACCCTGACGCATTCCGAGTCTTCGAAGCAATGCTGAAGTAGAGACTCCTGTGATAATCGCTGGTAGACAGGCAGCATAGCTGCAGCAACATAGTCTGGAAGGTTTTTACTTATGTTTCGGTTGTGGCTGACCCTTTGCTTCTGCAGCTTTACGGTGGCACCACGATTCAGCTCCCTCTGGGCGAAGTTCATGGTGAGGGTCTTTGTCAGTCGATGTGACGTGGTGAGATGTCGCCATCACTGCACGCTGCGTTGCTGCCACGTCACTTGAGTTGTTCCTCAGTGCCCAACCATAATGGCCTGTGAGCTTCTCAATCAGCACTTTCATTAACTTCCCCTTCCCACTCAGGGTCATGTTGCTTTTCTGTACAATGCTTCGTAGTCTTCACTGCATCCTTTTTTGTACATGATTGAGGCATTCTTCTTTCACTATTGGCACAAGTCCATAAACATTCTCTTCTTTGAGAGCAGAATACATACGACTGTCCCCATCTGACACAAGTGTTGTGTAACACAGGTCATGCTTCGCTACGGACCACTTGAAAAGAGTCAGGCCTGCCTCTGCCTCCATGCTTCCAGATTTTGCATCAGCGTTGTTCTCGCAGATGTGGTGCTGGTGCTAGCAGTCATATGCTGGATATCCAGGTTTGGGCCCTGTTTGGCATCCAAGGGTGTGTATCAACAAAGCTATGGCATCCAAAATGAGCCCTGTATAGAAGTCAATTATTGACCCTACTCCAGTGTGGGATGTGTGCCCACACTTGTGCCATGTTCCATCATACACCACAGTGATATCCTTGCAAAAGCTGGGGTCCATTTTCTTGTATGCGGGAATCACTGCTGCGGAATAATCAGCATAAAACTTATCCAAGGCATGGGCCTCTGGCTCCCAGAAAGTCTCCTTTAGATGCCTTTGACATGTGTTGTGGTGCAGACCTCTGTGAGAGATGTTCATGGCTGCCCAAAAATCGTCAAGAGCCGTTTGCCCCTTTCCTATCTGTTTTATAGCCATTATCGCGCGGACATTGACTTCGAAAGCTTGCGAGTCCTTTTTGCGGGGTGATGTCCACGAGCTTCACAAGAGGGGCACACAACTTCGAGTTGTGACGCCAGACCAAGCTTTGTACGCTCTCGGATAGTCAAACCCCCTTGCAAGCACTGCTTGCACACTGTGCAGCGGAGCAAGCTGCTAAGAGCGTCTATCTGAACGAGAGAAATTATGTTCACCCTTACTTGTTGGTGCTGGTACAGCTGTAAGAGCTGGCTGCATTAGTTTGAATTTCTTGTGGGTGCCTTGCATGGAGAGGAGTTCATCACGAACAGCATCACGACGTTTGATGTTCGCATCGATATCTTTGCGTCCGCAGATGCACAGTCGGTGGTATGGCTATGCTAGATGACACTGGTGGAGTACACATGCTGGGTCCAGCGATCTTGCAAATACTCAGTGTGCTTTCGGCTCCAGGCACACTCATTGTGTTGGACTCTCGACTGGTGACACTCGACAGCACAGTTCCACTGCTGCATGCATCCACGGAGTCGGCACTCGCAGCATGAGATCGTAGTTTCAATGCTTGTAGATCTGTGATAGCGTGCCTCCACGCACCAAACGCATGCACTGTCTTGTACTTCATTGCCGGCATCATGTGCAGCAACTAAATAAACGAGGACCATGGAACTAGTGAAAAATAAAAAAAAACAGAGAAGAAAATAATCGAAAAGATAGTAGCACAAGGCAAGGAGCAGCTTGCAAGCCGAGGCAAATGGAGCAAGGAGCAACAACGTGGCGAGCATGCGGACCGCGGCATGTGCGGGAGCGACCGCCTCAGCTGCTCGTGCAGCAGCCAGTGGCAGCCGCGCTTCAACCCACGGTATTCGAATGCGCTGATCTGGCCACTCAGTGCTCCGCGTTGCATCACAGGAGAACGCCAATAGCACTTCAACCGCACCGCTGACGCCATTTTACAAGGCGGGAGACGAACAAAAAACTCACGATCAAAACGATACCAAGATGGCGCGGGCCAGCCGTGTTGGCCGGAAATAGCATGCGCGAAGTTTGGTTTGATTTCAGCATTTGCGCGTGTTCCGTGAGCCGCGGTGGCCTCCAAAATCACATTTCTTTTTAGCTTGCAGTTGTATTAGGTGCCGGTAATTACAGAGCAGGTAGTTTGACACATACCACACTGAAATGTGGTTTTTGAAAAATTGACTTTTTCGCGATTTTTTGGTTTTCAAGGGCCGGGCATCCCCCCTTAATGAAAGAAAGGTACGGTGTTTTGAAGAATGACAGTGGACATAAATATTCACAGCTGATCGTGTTGAACAGAATACGTAATATAAATTAGTAACATGAATGTGGAACAAGTTGTGTTAAACTGGAAACCCATCGAACAAGGATTTTCAGGCTGTCTGTCATGTCCCAATCAGAATGCTCCGTCTGCCACATAACTGATGTGCTATCCTTTTGTTCGCTTTATTATCAAGTCGTACATGATAATGTGAAAGGAACAACCTCTCAATGTGCATCATAAGAAGGGATGTGAATCAAGAGCTCCCTCGTTTTGTTGGACTTAACCATGCTAAGCCAACTGATAATCAAGTCAAGTAAAGTATAGTGTCCATTATATGAAGTTTCAATAGAAGTGTTGTAATCACGAGATAAAAAACTATGTGAAAGTGGACAAAGAAGGAACTTGCCGGCGGTGGGACACAACCTCACATAGTGCAGAGGTTCTGAGTTCATATGATTCTTGCACATGGCACTAGCGCTGGGAACCTAGTCTCATAGCAATCACAAAGTTCCATCTCTCTACTGTCGTTATCATCCCGATTTGTAATATGCCATTTTATTGAGGTGTCGTTTTATCTCTCCTCTTTATCTCTCACCATGTGGGTGTGCCCACTAATTTTTGTCGAGGTCGGTATTCTCACTGCTGTCCGTACCCCATTGCCAACGTATTGCAGTTCAACGAGCTCCTACATTCAGTTCCCGTTTCCATTGTTAATTACACTTGTCAGTTGAAATGTACTGCTGAGCCTACGAGCAATGTCAAAACCTCTGTAGGGAGTGCCTCAATAATGCCCTGGGCGAGATAAGCTTATCTCTCTTGGCATGTGGCAATAGCCTCCTATCGATTATTGTTGTTTGGAATGGCAGTTCTGGGCGTCACGAAAAGGCCACGCTGTTGGTGGCAGTGTCGAGAGTGCTTTGTGGTCCTTTTTTTTTACCCCCTGCTTGCCGCTTGGATGAACCTGGTGCAGTAGTTCTTTTTTTTTTTTTTTTGTAACAGGAACAATTGTGCCAAGCGTTGTTCATGCTCAGATTTTGTGCGTTAAGAATTTCGTGCCAGAGCAATGAGCATGCGTTGTGAAACTCTCCACCGTCGTCACCTGGCTTCGTTGTACTCTGGTTCTTTCCGCTGCTAGGTACGTTTGCGTTTGCCATTTTTTGTACCCTGTGCAGAAATCGCTCGTGAAGTGGTGGCACAGAACGAACTTTCAGTGTGGGCAGCTGTATATGTCGACACTTTTTTATTATTTTGTATTTGGATAGAGTTGTAGCTTGGAATTGCATAGAATGTTGGTTTTGTCTGGCACCAGATCACGTATCCCTGTCATCAAGCTGTGATGTGTACTAGTACTACTCTAATACATCCCGTTACCTTGCAACTAGAGGCACTAACATCTTACACCCACTCCAGCTAGACAGCTGCCAACGACAGTAGTTCAGTAAATAGGATGTTGTTCCACTAACCATGAGGTTGTTGGTTTGACCCAGGGCCAACCATGGCCAAATATTGGTATGGGTAGAATTCATGCTACCATCAGTCTTACCTAAAGCTCTTACCTAAAGCCAGAACATTGTAGAATGCCGTCCCTCACAACAATTATGCTTCAGGACACTAGAGGTCAATGATTAATTCATCACATTGTTCAGTATTAGCACTTCAAAGACAAACTTTTATTTTTGATTTAGTTTTTATTCTTTCCACAAATAGGTCCTGTGCTGCAGCATTGGAATCCCCCCCTCGTGTCATGGTACACAATCAGTGTATCATGCAGAGTGAAGACCGATGTGATCATTTGAGCTTGATATGCTTGATATAGCATGTGAGATGAATCAAGCTATTTGCCGACGTGATACTAAAGGATGCTGTTCATTTTCATGACCAGATTGGTTATCCGATGGGACGGTAAAACTATTAAGGTATAATTGGGTTAAGGTTTTAAATTAGCCTCGACTAGTAACCAAGGGTTAGCTATGGATAGCACCATTGCAGCTTTGCACACCAGCATATTCATTCACGTAAACACATAGAAAGCAATCCTGGGAATTTGCTCTGTCAGCTCAGTGTGTTGAAAAATAGTAAGTGAAAAATTTAAATTACAGCAGATAAGCCATTTAATGATGATTGTCACAGTCACTGCATATCGTATTATAACCTTTATGTAAAGTGTGCCAGGAGTCTGTGTGTTGGCTTGAACAAAGGAAATCCTTAAATAGGTTGTCAGCGTTGTGGAAAAAGTGTCAGGCATCTGAATGTACTTGTTGTGCAGTGGTCAGAGCATCGGACTTCACTACTGAAGCTGTGAGTCTGAGTCCTTACTTGAAAACATCTTTATTTATGTTTATCAGGTGTGCATATGCGTTGTGCTGACGTCCCGCACAATGCCGTATGCATTTTCATACGCAAGTATGCATGAAAGATTTCAGTTGGGGGTTACTTACCTGGTTCGTTGTTCCAAATATCTGAAAGGTAGCTAAATAAATGCTGCACAAATTTAGTAATTTGCATATTTTAAACGTATTTTTCTTTAGACACGCCAGCTGAGTGACAGTGCGGCCCGTAGTGCGTCACCACCAGCATGGGCAACCTCAACTGCCTCGCGTTGTCGCCGGACGCCCGGGTGTCGCACGACGGTGCCTTGCGGCATGGCGACGGCGACCTGGACAAGACCGGCGCCGACGGCACGGCGCTGCACCAGGTCTCTGGCGGCGGTGCCGACAACAACGGTGGCCTGCGGCTGCACGATGACCGCTACACCAAGCCCCCGGCCGGAGCCGTGGCGGTGTTGCCAATGAATGGACCACATCGGCACCACCATGAGGGGCTGCCCCCGAGAGTGCCCAATATCGCCGGCTCCGCCCAGGGTGAGCAAATTTATTGTCATGTCATGTCTGACGCTTGGAAGGACGTTACATAGCTGAAACAGGGCTGGTGCTTGTGCAGCATTTTGCCACTTTACGACATAGACATGAAAAAATATGATGCAGTTTTAACTGTTTGTGTAGTATTAATGTATGCATTTGTGTAATGTCCACACAACACTTGGACCTCCTTTGTAAGAACTTTTTCATGCTTGTAAGTATTAGCTAGAGGTCTTGCCCTTACATTACTCAGTGTTGAGGCCTTCTTTTTGTTTACCTAAATGGCAAAGGTGTCATCTGCTTCTGAGATCAGCAACCTTATTACTAGTACTACATATTGAAGGAAGAACAGGGCAGCTTTTGTATAGCCTGCTTTCAGCTCGTATATTGGCTGAAGAAAGGTGTGTGTCTGTGCCATGCAAACACTATTAATATTGTTACTTGTGTCTCTTCCTTTCTTTATTTATGTCTGTGTATCATAACTTTGTTTATTGCCATTGCAGGCAAGGTGGTAGTGGCCCTTTACACCTACAATGCGAGGGACGATGGTGATCTCAGCTTTAGGAAGGGAGACCGGCTTCAAATTCTCAACGACAGGTGAGTGTCAGTCCAGTGCTTTGAGGCCCCATAGTTTTAGTCAAGAGTTTCGCACTCATGAGGTGTGATAAACCTTTGAAGAAGTGGCCGAGCCGGCCCCGAAACATAGGACATTTTACGTTTGACATGAAAAAGTCCTTTGGTTGGTGTCACCCAGTTTCAGCTCTTAGCATGTCATTGATGTATCGCTGTAGTTTCACTTGCTGGTGAAGAGTGAATAAGTTCGAGCACTTCCTGCGTTCCTCATGTGCTGCCCACTAGCAAAATTACCTCACGGTTTATGGCAACATGTCATTCATACAGCTAGCAATTGAATTTACAGGTCAGTGAAAATTAATGTGTATTGAGAAGTTACTGCAGTTACCATGTGCTAATCACAAACAGAAGTGTTATGCATAGCCTGAAGTACAAGCGGCATGTTCACAGTACATGGTTAACGTGTTGTTCAATGAGCATCTCATTGAAGGCTGAGTAGCAATCACGTTCACTCAATCACTGCAGTCATCATGGAGAGCCCACAAAGACCTTAGCTATATTTATGTCATGAGCATTGCATTGTGTTCGTAGTGCCTGACAAATGTGCCACTGACACGGTTTTGGATTCTTGGATAGTTGTGATCGAGCGCATTGGAGTGCTCGCTGTAGTCGTCACATGCTGCTCACAGACAAAACCTCTGGGCACAGTTTGAGTCATTAACGTCACGTTCATGTTGCATGGTAAACCTGTCATTCACATGGTTGAAAATTCTAATCACAAGTGAGAAAAAACACACTCACCTGGAGCCCTTATGTAGTAAAAAAAAACACATAGCTCAAAGAGACCTTTAAGTCATGAACGTCATATTCATGTGATGTGATACACATGTCCTTCACATCGCTTTTGATTCTTATTGGTTGGCAAGTGGCAGCTAGCACTCCAGTCTTAATTTCTCCTCACAAGCAAATTCTTAGACGCAGTTTTAGTTGCAGACTTCGTGTTCATGGTTTGCGATAATCATGTCATTGACATTGCCTCAGGTTCTCAGTGACTCAGAAACAACAGTCTAATGCTTTAGAACACTTGAAGACAAAATCCTTTGACAAAGTGTACGTTGTGTATGTCTATGTAGTGCACACTAAACATTTCCTTGATGCTGCTGTTCCAGTGATCCGGACTGGTGGCATGCCAAACAGCTAAATGGACCACAGACTGGCTACATTCCACAGAATTACGTGGCATTTGAGAAGACCGTAGAGAGCGAAGAGTGAGTTTCCGTTTTTTCTGTCATTTTTATGTACGTGTCTCTCTCTTTTCCTATTCACTTTTGTTATATTCTCTTTCTCCTTGCATTTGGATTCAGGTGATAAAAACATCAAATACTATGTGAAAACGTAAGTTTGCCGTGGTTAGGCTTGGTAGTGCCGCAATTGAGCCACAGATCCTTTGGAGTTAAACTGTCCGGTCCATTGTTGACGACGTTTGTAAGTTCTGGTGCAAGGTGTAAGTGCACGCGCATGTGTTTGTGCTTACAGTCTTTCATTTTGTCCTCCTGCAGCTGGTTCTTCGGCAAGGTCTCGCGGAAGGACGCCGAGAAGATGCTTATGCTTGCCTCTAACCCAAGGGGCACATTCCTCATTCGAAACAGCGAGCAGACAACAGGTGCGCAATGTCTCATCACCTTGATGCTGACTTCTTACAATTTTCTTTTTGTACAATACAACTGTTAAAAAAAAAAAAAAGTTCATGGATCAGTGTTAGCAGATTAATCCCAGGTGTAGCCAAACCTTGCTGT
This sequence comes from Hyalomma asiaticum, assembly GCA_013339685.2. Classification (NCBI taxonomy): domain Eukaryota; kingdom Metazoa; phylum Arthropoda; class Arachnida; order Ixodida; family Ixodidae; genus Hyalomma; species Hyalomma asiaticum. The sequence continues at coordinate 22,072,655 of CM023489.1, forward strand.
AACTGAACTATATTTTTGTGCTATGTTTTATCCATTGCAGACATATATGATATACTGTGATAGCAGCAAGATAATTTATCTCTTTTTTGATTTGTTATGTACATGCTTGTTACATCAAGGTTCTGGTCGCCTGCATAAGCAATCTTGGTATAACTTAAATTGGGAGTTAGTTCTTGTCAGTGTTTTCTGCTTTGTCATTATGATTTTGCCCCGATATGTTTACTACATGATAATTACACATTTACAGTATTTCCATGACTCCACACTCTGCATTACCTAACATGCAAAAGAGGGTTCAGTCAATTCGTTTTTTACAAGTAGAATTCGTTTGGTATGACCACTGTTGTTTTAAATAAGTAGGATATACAAGTTCATATATTGCCAGCATTGTTCACACTTTTGTCTCCACTTCCATTTTCAATTTCAGTGTATTTTTATTTCTGTGCATGTTATTGAAAGTTTGTATGTATTTGTTTTTTATGATCCACTGGTTTTAAACCCAATTGTTATCTTGTTGTTCACTGCAAGTTCTGCTGATTATGAACGTAACACACAGACCACCATGATAGCACGTGGCATGACCTCATAGATGCAAAATAGAGTTGATTAATTGTTACATGCAGTGCTTGTGGCATAGCCTTGGAAATATAGTAGCATATAAGCGTGCAAGACATTTGCATGCTTAGTGTTGATCTTGCTAGTGTGGTGCGAAATGTTGAAGGACCGGAGTCTCATTGCACGCAGGGGCGTTCTCGCTGTCGATCCGCGACTTCGAGCCAACCAAGGGGGACCATGTGAAGCATTACAAGGTGAAGACGATGGACAATGGTGGTTTCTTTGTCACCACCAAGAAGACCTTCTCCACACTCCAAGAGCTCATCTCCTACTACATGGGTGAGTCGCTGGAAGCACAGCACCCCTTTCTTACATTAAAAATGACGTGGTAGCCTATGATTTGCTGTCTGCTCACAATAATTGAGGCACTGTGCGGTGTTTATGAAGTTGTGGTTATTTAACAGCTAAAACAGTAGTTTTCAGCCACCGATGTCCTGAGGACACCTTGCAGCGACAGAAGGGATGGCAGGTTATGAATTAAGGGGGGACGCGGCCTTCGTATCGCGAAAAATGACCAAAAAATCAATTTTTTGAAAACCACATAGTCAGTTTCTACAAGTCCTTTTTTATCTGATTCCGAAATATGAACGCTGAAAACCGCGTAGAAGTGCTAAAAAAAATTTTAATAGAGGCCAACGTGGCGAAAAAACTCGATAGAAATCGTGAAAAAACGGCAGTTTTCAAGTCCCAATATCTCCGCAACGGCGCAACCGAGCGCCGCCATTTTGCCCTCGTTGGAAAGCGCGATTCTCCGTCTTCAAATCTGCCGCTTCAGCCAGCTCCTCCATACAGAAGCAAGCGCACAAAAAGCAAAAGATTCAAGGCCGTGCCGAGGCCTCCAATTGGCCACGCCCGTCACGTGACGAATCGGAGCCTCGCCATTGGTCTCCTTGACGGTCCGCGTCTTCTGCTACCGCGCCGGCACGCCTCTCTGCGCTGTATGTTCGTCTGCGTGCCTTCCCCGATAGTATTTGCAGTGTCGGCGATCGGGCGGTGTGTAGACAGAACGGCAGCTGATCCCAAAGCTGATATCTTATCGCTCGCGGCTCGTGGCGCCGCGCGTTTGACAATCGCGTCGCCATGTTCGTCAGCGCGTACGGAGCGGTTTCGGCAGCGGACTCCGCGAGTGCTTTGTGCGCCTCTTGACATCTCAGCACGCCATTATCGTCGGTATTTGCGGAACGTAGTTTCAGCGGCGGATTTTTGTTGTGATGGGCGCGTTTAGACTTTTCGGCTCGCTGTCGGTGCGCGCGGAGCGTAGTTTCGGAAGTAACGCGTGCGAGTGCCGATGGTGCGTCCGCTCCCGATCAATCGCGCGCGGCCGGTATGCTTGCTTTTGTCAACTTTGACGGGTCGCTTTGTGGCATTTCATCCGCGGGCGAAGCATCATGTGCGAGCGGCAGTGGCACCGTTGCCCATGTCGCGCGGCGTCCGACGTTGCCGACTGCATGTAGCGATCGCGCCACGGATGTGCCCGAATCTCGTCACGTTGCCACGCCGTCCGCAAGTATGGACGACACCCTTCAGGCGCGCCTAGAGCCGCATTTTGTATCACCGCGTCGCCGCGTACGTGCCAGTAAGTTGTGTGTGCGCGACCGCGCTGAAAACGGAATGACAGGCGCCGGTACGCAAAAAAGCGAACGAGTTTCCGATCGTTCAAAATCACGACCTTGAACCCGTTTCTCGGCGTTGTAGGAGTCAGCAGCGCTCCTAATAACTTTTAATTGAGTAGGAACTAGATATGGGTCAGCATCACAAATGATACTGACGTGTACGCGCGTCTGGCAGCGCTCTCGCGAAGGGGTGGTTAGAGTAACTGTATATGTAGAGGAACATATACAGTAACTCTAGCGGTAGTAATTGCCGCGAAATGAATATCGTAAGATTTTCTGTGCATTAGGAGAGCTGTGCAGGCTCTGAAAAGTATTGAAAAGGGGCTAGGAGCTCTGACTAATTACACTGGTCAACAATCAACATCTCACATTGAGGGTTGCACCATAAAACATATCAGAAAAGTCTGAAGGCTTAGTCCAGACCTTCCAGTGAGACAGTTGTTGACAGTATTTGTGTACCCTGGTACCAATGCCTTTCTGGCATGCAGATCTGTCCATGAGGCAGTATTTCAAGTACAGTCATTGAGCCCACCATGCTTATGCTGAGTATTGTGCAACACTTTGACTGTAGCCTGGACAACATGCCTTTCCCAGAGCAGCAAAGAAAGGTGTCTTTTAGGAAAAAAGAGGCCAGCAAGGCATACCAAACTAAAGAAAGGACATTCAAGAAGCCGCGCACCAAAAAGGACACAAAACACTGCGTATTCAGTGCCCTTTTCTAATAAAAATCCATGGAAAAACTTTGAAAGCCGTTTTCTCAAAACGACTTTTCTTGCTCCTTGCCTTGCTTGTTCCGCTGATTTCTTCATGACTACTAGGTCTATTTCAGTTCCGTTTTTTTTCCTATATTCCTAGAAGAATTGCCCAGGGCGTGACTTCCTTGCTTTTCCAGTTTTCCTTCACAACATTTAACAATACGACTAATTGCTCACAGCCTGAGCTCTTGTGGTGCAGTCACCTTGTAAAAAACGACAACTAAAAAAAAATTGTGTAGCAATTAAAAAAATCTAAGAATGTCACGCCCTGGACCGTTCATCATAGAGGTCACAGCACTTTGAAAAAGCTTTCTATCACATTTTTTAAGCGATTGAGGCTCGGAACAAGGTCAGAAGGAGGACATTGTTGTAAATCAGAAAGTTTTAAAGATAAGCTCATGAAATTTATACAGTGGTATCACAGAATCATTGCTAATAAGTCTACCAAATTTCATCAAAATCCATAAAGAAATAAGAAAGTTGGTTTCCAACGTCACGTCCCCCCTTAACGTAATACTTGACGTGAAATAGGTGGTGACCAAGACCGACTGAGCAGATACTGTGTGGATTGCTGCAGCAGCTTCAGGGCTTGCTAATGACTCGTGGCTTAACTGGCAGACAGTCCTAAAATAGCACATTTTCTTTTTTTTAATGTGTGTGTGTTTCACGGTTCTCCAGAAGTTCCTTTGCACTACAGAAGTTCCCGATGTGAGAACCACTGAGCTCAGACATGATGCAACAATTTTTTGGCAGTTTTCTAAGTACTCTTGGGCTGTTTGGAAAGGAGTAAGGGCAAGTGTGCCCACAAAGGTTTTTTTACAGTTACTATGGCAATGCACATTGGAGGCTGTCACCGGCAAATCCTGTTTCATGACATATGCCATAACGGCGCCATGATGATTATTTGGTGGTTGTGCAAATTGGGCCTTAACTGAAGACCTCACTGATACTCTCTTCTGGAGTGCTTTGAATGTTTCCTGACATCCACTCTTATTCGGGCATGTGCAGAAGGTGCAAATGGCTTGTGCCACAAGCTTACAATCGCGTGCCCGAAGCCCAAGCCAGTGGTGTGGGACCTGTCGCCAGAGACGCGCGACGAGTGGGAGATTCCACGCAGCTCGGTGCAGCTCCTCCGAAAGTTGGGAAGCGGCAACTTTGGTGAGGTCTGGTATGGTGAGTATCGACGAACTTTATCTGCTTTCTTGCCGCCCGCTGTGGTTAGCCTAGGGGCTCACATCGCCGTTGTACTGCCACAGTCGTGGTCAAGGGTTAAGGGGGGACGTGGCACTTCCGGACTAAAAATCGGACAAAAAATCGAGTTTTTGCTGATGAAATATTCATGTTCCTAGAGTCATTCTGCACCTACTCACAAATTTTCATAGCCAAATTTTAATAATTACCTTGCTTTAAAGAACCTACACCACACATCAGTACCATAGGTATAGGGCAAAAAATTGAACGTTTTTCCTGAATTTCTCCAAATGAAAATATTCATGACCTCCCTGTGTTGGAGGAGCAATATCTTTTGTTCTACAAGGGTTATCATTGTGACTTTTTTTTTACTGGGAGATGAATAGAAGTGGCTTGTCGTAAAGTAAATTTCGTTATAATACTGTGCTACGGAACTTTTCTAAATGAAGCTTTTGTTTCAAGTATCAACGAGGACATTCATTGTGTCATGTTCAACAGTCTGTAACTTTGCTTGGAAATGGCCTAAAATGATGACTTATGCTTCTTGACACACTGTTAATATCGTCACTTGATTCTCCGGGCTGATTTTTATTGTGAGGACGGTGGTTAATTAGCTAATTAGGCCTCAATAAAATAAATTAATTTTCAATGTATTGTAAAAACTATTCCTCACAGAACAAAAGTGATTACATTTTTGAAAAGGTTAGTTAAAGCTGCGTTAACTCTGAAAATTTCAGTTAAATACTCCAAATAATAAAAAAATATTTCCAAAGCGCAGTGTCCCCCCTTAAATCCACAGCTGCAGCTTCAAGGCGGGTTGGGGTGGAATGTGAGAATGCCCATGTTCTTACGCTTCTGTCCACATTAGAGGACCATAGGGGGTAAAAATTGAGCAAGAGTGCCACATTGCAGCGCGCTCGATAATCATGACAAAAATGTAATGTCCCTTGATCTTCATTTCGTCTGCTTCAGTATCACTTTTATTATTTTAGCCGAGAAAATTGCATTTCTTTTTTTCCATTTGGAAAACTTCATTGTATTGAGACTGAGTCGCGAAACTGCTTGGCTATGTTGTGAATTTTCTTATGTTGAAGCTCAACTGCAAGGCCAAAAAAGCAGCTCTTTGCCACCGCTGTCGAAACTGCTCCAATGGCGCGAGTGTCATCGTCCTTTAAAACTTGCTCGCAGGCTTGTGGAAGGGCAGCACGGAGGTGGCGATCAAGACCCTGAAGCCGGGCACCATGGACCCGGCGGCATTCCTCCAGGAGGCGGCCATCATGAAGAAGTTCAGGCACGAGAAGCTGGTCTCACTCTACGCCGTCTGCTCCAAGGAGGAGCCCATTTACATCGTCACCGAATACATGGCCCACGGCTCGCTGCTCGAGCACTTGCGTGGCCGTGAAGGCCGCGGGCTCAAGCTTCCTGCGCTCATTGACATGGCCGCACAGGTAAGTCGTTCTGTAACGTCTTCCGAATTTTGTAGAGAAGTCTCTGTCAGGGGGTGTGTGAGTATTAAAAAGTTTCGAATAATGGATCGGATGGTGTCCTCTTTGTGGTAGCCTTCAAATTGAATCCTTGAATACAGCGTCCAAGTGAGCTTGACGCCGGCCCATGACAACATTGATGGTGTTGAGTGCGATGCTGTTGTCACACACTGAAGCTGCGGATGCACAAGAAGCAATCATTGGGTGGATTTCAAGGGATGACCTATCTGCTTGGCATTACGTTTGCTGCGGTTTAGGAACAGTTGATTCAGTGTGTTGTTGTTCTTCCTAATCGGTGGCACTATCCCTTTAACAGTGCAGCTGTTTAGGCTATTCGTGGTTTGTTGTGTCGCGAAATATGACCTTGAAATGACTTTACCTAGCAACCGTGCGACGCTATGTTTACCAGCATAACCTTGCATAGCCTCTACATTATGCTACATCACGTAACACGACGTGAGGATGACGTGACCAAGAGAAGACGAGCAAGTAGTAGAAGAAGATGATTATGAAAAAGATGATGAATATGCAGATGATAAAGAAGACCTGGACCAATCAAGTGCCCATCTGCTTCATTAGCCTTGTGCGACTAGTGCAAGCTACGCTAAATTTTGTTTTGTGTGTGGGCACCACCTCATGCCACGCCTTTAGGGTGGACCCTCCTCCAGATGCTCTTCTGGCCGAACCCTCCGCTGAAGTGCTCAGATCTGAGGATCTCGGCACTGAGACGGTGGCCAAGAGTCTAGGTCTGTGGGCCATCCCTTCATCATGACCCGAGTTTGGTCAATAAAGTTTACATACCCGTACTACTCATGACATTCCTCTAACACCAAGAAAAGCTGGCGGCATACTGTGCGTGTTTCCAGCATTCTCTTTTCTTAATACCACTTAATTCCAGCATGATTATAGAGGGAGGAGGTAGACGGATTCACATGCAGACCTCAAGAAAGAATTGAGCTGTCTTTTGTTTCATAGTGCAGTATCGTGAAGTCTCACTTGGAAGCATTCTTTCAATGTGTGCAGATTGCGAGCGGCATGGCCTACCTGGAGAGCAAACAGTTAATCCACCGTGACTTGGCTGCACGTAACATTCTCGTCGGCGAGAACAACGTGGTCAAGGTTGCGGACTTTGGACTGGCCAGGATCATCGAAGACTCCGAGTACACCGCAAGGCAAGGTGGGTGTTGGTCCGTGGCCTTGCCATCTGTCTCGTTGCTATAATTGTGGCATATTCACTTGCAGTTTGTTTGCGACTCTGTGTTATTGGAATCTACATGTCCTTAAACATTGAGCTTTGGTTGGTGAAGTTTTGTAGTGCACTAAATGATTGGCGCACAAACGTGTTGAGAGCTTGAACAAATCAACAAGGTCTCGGTGCTTTGTTAGTTGAAAATATAGCAGGCTAACAACTAGCCATGTATAAAATGTCCACAAACATTGTGGAGTGTAGAGTACTGCCGAGGTGACAAAATATGTTATAGACAAGTGAAATTGGCATGAAACATGAGCAAATGTGTCAACAAGAACAGGGACAAAAATGGAAGGCTTATACTAATCGTGTAAATATTTTGTGAACTAAGTTTTTAATGTGACAATATGGCTTACAAGAAGGGTCAAAATTGTCAAGGTTTAATAAAATTAGGCATGTGGGCATGTGAAGAGCTGGAGGAATTCATAATTAGCACAGTTTGCAACGGTTGCTATTACCACTGTGAGAGGCTGAAACGTTATCTAAAACATAAACCTGACCTTGAATGTTAATTGACCAGTTGTCTTGTTTCCTAATGAAAGATCTGCATTTCCGCCCTTGCGTGTGCAGGTGCCAAGTTCCCCATCAAGTGGACGGCCCCCGAGGCAGCCCTGTACGGCAAGTTTTCCATAAAGTCCGACGTGTGGTCCTACGGCATCTTGCTTTACGAACTCATCACCCACGGGCAGATCCCTTACCCGGGTAAATGCCTTTTTGCTTCTTTCTCGTAAACGTGTTAACTCGGATTCTTTGCCCTTACATCTCTTATAAACATGTTCTCTCATCGACGTGGGCACATTCTGTCAACATGTATGGAAAATAGGGATGTCCTCAGAAAATTTAAGAATTACTGTTCACACTGTGGTACACCTCTTATTCATGTCGTTTGTGTATTGCTTGAGTGGCAGTCTCAATAAGTATATTTTCAGTCATACATTGTTTTGTGAAGCATAAAGACCCACCACAATACCTCACTGTAGTGAACATCATGCCGTTGTCGGTGCTTGACGTCCAATCCCTCAGGTATACAGTTAACCAGTGCACATTGAAAACAGTACAACACAGTCACGGAATCGCTAAGCAGGTGCCCTTCTGCCAAATGCACTCGACAGCGCCTGACGTAAAAATGCAGTGACACATTTGTAGCCATCAGATTAGCTAATTGGTGAAAGTTAATCAATCTTTGTCACAGACACAAAGAAAACTCTAATCTGCTGAACATAATGCCTGTCTCAAGTTTCAATCTGGAATGCAGATTTGTGGAATTTCAAAACAAACATCCAACTGCCTGCCCATTATGCCGCAGTTCTGAAGTTTAGTGACCCCTCTCTCTCTCTGTCTTTTGCGCTGTAGCGATGCCCAACCGTCAGGTGATCGAGTACGTGGACCGGGGTTACCGGATGCCCAAGCCGACCAACTGCGAATGCCCGGACTCTGTCTACAACATCATGCTCAACTGCTGGGAGGCCGACCCCGAGAAGCGGCCCACGTTCGAGTTCCTCTTCGGCTTCTTCGACGACTACTTCGTTTCCACTGAGCCCAGCTACAGGGACGCCGAGGACTTCTGAATTGGCAGCGAGTGATTGGTGCTGTTGTGCGAGGGACGTGCGTTTCGAAGGTCGGTGCACCAACAGTATGGCCTCAGAGACGTGTACAGCGAGAACGTAAGTCGAAACTGCCGGCGCGTTGGCTTCCATCGGCTCAATCCGAAAGTGAGACGACTACAGGACCAGCGGAAGCAGCCTTGTTGTGTATCGTCGAGCGCTTTTGCAGAGCTTTATACAGCCTTCCTTAGTTTTCACGAATGTCAACAAGGCAAGGATCAGTGCACGCGCTTGTGTTAGTTGGGTTCTGCCTTGGCCCCTCTCGACTCTTTTGTAAAGTGTAACAGCCAGGAGGTGAGAGAAAACAGCCTGGTTGTGTATCATCAAGGGCTTTTGTGTGCTCTATAGGTTTGGTTGCGTAATGTGAGCACCAGATGAAGGTCACTGCATGCATTTTACATTAGATCAGCCTCTGTGTTTGTAGGACTTAGTTGTAACGTGAAACAACCAGAGGGCAACACAAGCACGCCTGCTGTATACCGTGAAACGTTTATGCATGTTTTATAGGCTGCCCTAATGTGTCCAAGGTTACTGTACGCCAACCAGGTGGTGAAGATCAATGTATGCATCGGTTCATACTGGCTCAGCCTTGGCTTCTATTGGCCGTACAAACTGTATACTTCATTGGACAAGTGTACAGCACGGTCCGCTGTTAAACAGGGGCATGTGAGCAATGTGCACAACATTAATGTGGTCCAAAACAAAATGCTCTAAATTTTCATGTTCTGGCCACTGCATTCTTTTTTTTTACCTATATACTTGATCCAGAAGCAGGGAACAATACAAGTTTTTGTTTGGTTATCGTGGAATTAAAACGAAGGTCAGGTCAAGATGTGTGAATGTCATATGTATCTTGAAGTAGGTTGCCCATGGTTGACAGCTTAGTGAATATCTCGAGGCCATTATATGCAACCCATGCTCTGGTTGCTTAGTCGATGCACTGTCTCAGCTGCCTCTGAATGAAAATACGCAGGATCGCATTTGTCTCATTTGCCCAGGAAAGCAGATGGTTTCAATTAATATAGCTGGTATTGCAAAAGTTTTACAAGGTCATTCAGCGGAATTAAGCGTCTAACAGGGTTGCCGCTAATGCCATGGTAATATGTTGATGTTCTTACTCAAGAATAAAAAAGATTAATCAAACGAGCACACTACGTAGATGCTTAAAAAAATGTTCTCTCCCAAAGACTGCCAGTGCCCCTTTTCACACAGAACCTCAGGGGAACTTCACATTTTGACCAATTAATGCATAATTTAAGCTCACTTGAACATCCTTCATGCATATCAGCTTATGAAAAAGAGTAACTGTGTACTGCTGTTACTTTAAATGTTCCGCTGACCCATATTACGCAGTAAAAAGTAAACTTTTCTTCTAGTATTAAACTGGCATAGCCTTGCGGATTATGCTGTTGGGATTTATAGAAGGTGGCACCTCATTGAACAACGTTGTTAATTGGGCGGCTTCATTATTCGTCATCTTGAGAAAGCAGCAACAATGGATGGGGATACAAGAAAGCAGGCTTAACAACCTTGTTCATTAGTGTTGGCATTCAGAAAGCAGCAACAATGGATGGGGATACAAGAAAGCAGGCTTAACAACCTTGTTCATTAGTGTTGGCATTCTAAGATGTTAAAGTTCATTAGTCCAAGCTCATTAGCCTGTCCTTTTTGCCCCCACTTTCTTGTGCGAGAAAGAAGTTCATAAGCTGGCCCCACTGTAGACTTGTGAAGTTTCTATAGGTAGAGAAAATGGGCTACCTGCGCCAAATCGTAACACACTGATGAGATGCCGACATAGCACAGGCACGTCTATAACGATAGGTCCACTGGTCGTCTTCCAAGGAGAGGAGACTGTTACATTCGCAGTTCTTTTTTTTTCCCTTCACATAAGAACGTTACGCCTGTGACATCGCTAACCTTGCGTTGTCATATTGCGGAGCATTACTGTAGACGTCCTCGTTGGTTCATCTCGAGAGACTGCTGTCTTAATAGTCCTTGCTCAAATGCTTTGCCCTGTAAATGAAATCTCTGAAGTGTCCAAAGAACTTCTTGGCGTCACAGTGATAAGGTGTCTGCCCCTTTGCTCATCCAGTCATCGTTGCATTTTCTTTTTTCTTTTTTTCTTTCGAACCTGCCCCCTTCTTCAGTTTTCTTCAGTGGGTCACATGTGCCCGCCTTCCATGTTTGCTCCAGTTACCGTGGGTTTGGCGAGAGGACCTGCACGTCTCTTCCAATAGTACAGCGTGAGACATTTTTAACAGGCCCTAGAAGGTTCGAGGTGCTCCGCTTTCATCTGAACTTGGTTCCTGTTCCAAGAAATGCAATACTTTTTTGTAACTTCTACGTTTTCATATGTGAGCTGCAGTGCTCTTTGTAGATCTTTACTTGGATGTTTACTATGAAGGTTATTTCTATGATGGTTGTGCTTGTGCTGTGAAAACTTGCGACTTTGTTTTCTTTCTCTTTTTGAATAATTTGTGTTATATAATGTGTACAACCTCACAATTTTTTTACTATTTTGGAGTTTTTTTAAGTTGCCTTTTATTATGCTGTGTTACAGCAGAAAAGCAGTGTATGTAGGCATCATTAAAGTGGGCCAAGCACACATTGTTCACTGTTGGCAAGTACTTAATGTTCTGATGCTTTAGTAAGTTTTACAAAGCTGCCTGCAAATGTTGGACATCTTAATGCAGTACTTAACCTTTGCTTCGTTGAACAGGCCTTAATAATCGTAGACTTTGCCTCTTGTCGCATGTGACAGACACAGCAGCAGCGATACGACAATAGGAATGTCACTTGATAGACGAGCGCTACATCACAGGCTGGTGCCTATCTTCATATAGGAGGCCTTGCAGTGACAGACCTTGCCACATGTCAATGCCTGTCACATGTGTCATTTGTGACTAGGCCTATGACACGTGACAGTAGTGTTGCAGTGCTGGACAGCGGTCACGTCACAGATCGGTGCCTGATCCGCTGAGCACGCCTTGCATTTCTAGACGTTTCCAGATATGTCTCGCATGTGAGAAATGTGTCATCTTGTGACATTGCATTTGTCACATGCGACAGTGGTTGCAGTGATGGGTGTGTGTGTGTACAATTGAGGCTTTATCTTCACTTCACTGGGCAGGCCTGCAGTCCTAGACATCACCTCAGTGATGTGTATAATACGTGACTGTATTCATGTGACAATACATATGTGACATTTTCACAGCCTAGAACAAACATGTGCAAATACCAAAAAGAGTATCATACTAGCTGTTGATGGGAGGCTAATGATTACCGTTGGGTGTTCGTTAAGCATCCCTGGATTTATAACATATCAAAGACTAACACTACGCTAGCTTAAGACTAGTACCAGCCCCATGTCTCAGCACATTAAACGTGTAGTTAGATTCACCTAATTTATTACCCATGCCAAAGTGCACTATGTTATGCTCTTTATACACTAAAGTTTGAAGTATGGAGCGTTAACTATAACTGCTTGATATCCAAGGTTAACAAGAACTGTGTTGCATGTATAAAATGGTTCACTGCCTTTTGCTCATAGACAAACCTCCAGCTCATTTAAGAGTGTACACAGCGGCAGGTTGTGTTACTTGAATTACCGTCATGGATAGATGGTACATGAATGGGGTAGTTTCAGTTCTGACAGGGTCGCATGATTATGCTTGTCTTAATGTTGTTTTTGGATCATACTGCCTAAGTGACATGTAAAACAAGCTTTCTTTAGCCTTTTCAAGGCCAATTTCTTTTGTCAAATGTGACACCACAGGGTTGCTTTTCTCTTTCTAATTACAGATTTAAAATCTTAAAAGACACACCTATATGTTTTAAAAGGAACTTACAATTTTCTGAGTTACCATAAAGTGGCAAGAAGGTATTTTCCACGTGTATAGACGCATCGCTTTTCAATGAACAATAAATATTAAAACGAGAACGAAACTTATACTGGTAATAAAAAATTGTTTGCATTGAAAAACAGTGGACTCTCAATAATTCAAACTCTGATAATTCAGACTTTCGGTTCTTCAAACAAATTTCACATTTTTGGTTATGTTTTCAATGTATGTAAAAGCTGCTTAGTTGAAACTGCATCATTTGAATAGTCTAGCAAGAAATAAATAAATAAATAAACCAGAGGTGCCAACAGTGCACCCGATGAATGGCCAATGTCTACTTTCCCTGGCACTGAGCCATCCTTCTACTAGCTTATGATAATTCAAACAAAATTCTGAACTCTCTTCAACTTTGAAATAACGAGTGTCTACGGTAAATATATTTCAGAAGCTTAGGAAAATGTGCACACCAGATTACTGTCACCTTTCTAGAGGTAGACGTCTGTCTCTGCAAGTGTAGTGAGACAAAATCAAGCTGACCACCACACGCACACATATGTGCAAGCGATAGCCAACGCACTGGCCTAAATAAACCTAGGACGAGAAACAAAGTCACAGCCAGAAAAAAAAATTCCTTGCATCCCTGCAGGGTCACAGCACTTTCTATGCAAAGAACAAAAAAAAAAAAGAAAAGAAAAAGAATTGAAAATTTGGAGCATACTGAAGGTGCTGTAAGTGCATGGCACCAATCATTTCGGTCTCGTTCATGGAGCCGTTTATTTACGCCGTTGACCATTATCGTAGGGTTAGTTTGAGCTCATCAGCTTTTACTGCCAGCTCTCTAAATTGTCCCATTCAGGCATCATTTGTCCATGATAGGCTTTAATAGATGCATATCACTGGCTCAAGCCTCTGCATTTGAAAAAGCATGGTTGGTTGTTCCCGTTTGCTCAGCTCAAATTGCAAAGGCAGTACATCTTTTTTGCTCAATTCACTGTGACAGACAGAAACCTACAATTGCAGGTTGGGAATAAATATAAGATTTTTTCATTTCTGAAGAGTGATGCAGGACTCTTACACCTCTAATGCATAGTCAGTCAGCTGATCAGAAGGAATCTGAAAATTGTCACAATAAGGTGCTTCTGAACAGTGCAGTGCTCAAACATGTTGATATTGGTTGACCTCCCACGTACCAGATGACTCGTAGATTTACAATACGTACTAGTTTACAAATCCCCCGTTACAGAAAGTTGGCGCCGGACGCAGCTCCTTATGAAGAAACACCGACTTCACTGATCAAGTTTTATGCATATGGTGGGCTGAGTATGTGAACCTGGCCATCACTAGCAACAGCAAGCATGTGTTTGAAGTGCGTATTACTATGCAAAGTCATAAAACGAGCCATTTATTTCTGCATTTGTAAGGTATCCTACAGCTTAACTTTTGGTTCTCTTGCATTGCCGTATGCTAACTCACTGAGCCAATGCACATCAACCTGTAGTGTTGTATGAGAATGTTGGCTTCAGATCAAGTCAAAAGGGAACATAAGCACACCTGAAAATTCAGCACTGCTTTTGCTTCACCTTTTATCCCAATCAACCTCGTGTATGAGTCGTGCATAACACAAGTTGAGCGTGCTTGAAAATAACTGCGTTAAAAGAGTACTACCGACACGATTCTGATGCCCGACGCAAAAGGGACATTTTTCGTGTTCTCGGCATGCATTGTTAAAGCTCTCCACACACCAGAGGCAGGAAACACGTGCTTTAATTTAATTTTAACCTTTTCGTCACTCAGCATCTGCAGGCCAGCCCGATCACGATGGACAACACTATGACACGTGAACACAGTCGCCTAAAAATCACTGAAATCACTGTCAGACTTGCTGGGCGACAAATTATCACTTTTTGCGTGCACCACGTGCAAATGGTGGCAGCCAACAGAGCTGCTGTGACTGCTGTGATCATGAATTGCTGGTCTCAAGTGACTTAGACCTATGTCCGACTGTGTTGCCGTGTCACTTAGAGACCGCCCCCTCAAAATCGAGAGCGGGTTTTTAAGGTTAGCTGTGTTAAAAAATATATTGATTGCATTCCGAGGAAGCACGATACTCTTTATAGGGTTCTTGACATCAGTGCTTCTATTTAGACTAATAATACGAAAATATATAAAATTTGTACCAGTATTCCTTTACACGTGCTCAGAGCCTGCCTAGTGTGACATGTGACATACATTAAGTGCGTAAGTGAGTAGTGATGCCTGCAGAAGGGCTAATAAATTCACCAACTGAGTGGACGACTAGGGGTATCGTTTTCCTGCAAGTAAATTGAAAAATTGGGCACCTCTACCTCTCTGGAACACTTATCCTAAATGTTTGTGCCAAGTTATTGGTGCACAGAGTGAGAGCTACGAAGTAGTAAGTTGTTGAGATGCCAGTGTTCCGATACCCGTACATGGTACTGTTGATGCCAGTGCTTGTGCATCAGCTATGTTCAAACCTTGGTATAACAAACATGTATATAAAGACGTAATGCATATCACACTGCTGTTATACTGAAAACAATGTTTCAAAAGCCGGGGTAACTCGTACTTTGATGTATTCTTCGCTAACTTTGCTCAACAATAAGAAATGAAAAAAAGGATAGTGTTCCACGTCAAATGTCATCCATGCATTCCCCAAGGAATGCATAAGGCACATTATGAAAGCGATGCATGCCACACGTACAAAACTTTGAAGTAGTGGACCACCACCTGTGAAAAGGACACATGTTTGATTTCAATAATGTGACATTAGCTTGGGAACAGTGAAGATGGAGAAATCGTAGATTCTTAGTTTGTCTGTCGTAATCAATACAATATGGGATATACTGTTTGCAGCAGTACTTCACATAAGTGAAGTGTGCTTTCTTGTTTGGTGCCTTCAGTTTACTGACAATGCCAGGTGGCAAAATATCTCCTTTGTTCTTATGTTGAGTAAAGGCAATGAAGAAAAAGTATGCTACTACAGTGTGATATACTGGATACAAGGAAGCTGTTTTTTGTGTCGCATGCGACTTCAATGTAACATCATTTGACTGTATCATGCCCCTAAATCCTTACTACCGCATCTCCTGGCTACATCCTCCATTGCCAAAACTTTGTAGAAATTAGTGATTTTACTGCCGAGGGGCTACGTAGGGTCCTCTAGAGTTGTACGGCATCTATGCCAGTTGTCCTGTCTCCAAAGTAAATGTGGTCATGTGAAAAGAGGCCAGTGTGCCCTCTATTTTCATAGGCCGTTATTTTTTTACATCTCTGGCAACTTTACTGCCATTTTTTTGTATCACAGTAGCTTTGTTCATTTACATGTCGAACTGAAGCAACAGCTTATGCCCTGCCCAACTTGATTTTCTACTACACACCTCACGTTTATTCATAGATGGTAGAACATGTACAAGCTGTCTCGTAACGTATTCTGTCGTCACTATAGGTCTATTGCCTTTTTATATTATTATATATAAGTATACATATATGTTATGGTACTTTTGCTTGTATACGTCGGGCACCACAAACTTGATGAAAGGTATCCATTTGTATTTTGTCACTTTTTTTTTATGTGGAATTATTGTTGGTGCTGTACTTCTCGTGTTAGACTGTGATTATTGCCTCTATATTGACATTTTTCTTACAGCATTGCCGCTTGGGTGTACCAAATGTCGCGTAAATGAAAACTGCTCTTCCACACAAAATCGTTGGCTTGTTCGTGCTCAACTCTTGCGCAGGGAAAGCATTTTGCGGTGTATTTCGTTTGAAACTGTCCTGATGAAGTGTGATGCCTGGCCTCTTTTAATCCAGATTATATGCCAACCACGCGCCACTTTGCTTGAAATTCAGATTTCTGGGTGGCAGCTGTGCGGGCAATGTATGAGCTCCTTCCAGGCTTTTTCAAATGAAATAGTGTTTAAAATACACCTCAAAGTACTATTTCGTGCAACGTCAGAGCATGATCTATCCAATGGTTTAGCCAAAAAAAAACTGCTGTACATACCTGTCTGGCCTACTTACTTATTCAACATTTGGTACATGCCAGCGGGTAAATCTGCGTCGCTAGAATATGCCATGCATAACTAGCCCGCAGCTGTGTCTAACGGCGAGTACATTAAATCCACCATAACGCTTTTAACCTCATTGTGATGCGTGTAACCGAGAGGCACGTACCATTTTGCTCATGGGTGTGATTGATTTTGGACGATAATAACGCTCTTGCGAGGTGATGTTTCACTACCTGCACAAGCTAGCCAAGGCATATATGATACCCAAGATATCGACGTAGCATGGACTTTTGGGGCAGTGTTGGTGCCGGGACTATGCGGACGCATTTGCAACGAATGGGATGTGACGATGAAATGTGTGAACGTTTTGGTAGTGTGATTTCTTCTTCAATGTAATGGCCCCAAGCGTGTGTTGTAGACATGAGCCAAAAAAATGTGAACACTTTTGTGTTTGTCTTGAAGGCTATGGAACGTGTCGTATTTATATTTATCTTTTGCAATGAAATCTTTATAACTGTACATAAGCTGCAATTTCTTTTCATTATTTTCCTTGTCCTGATTTGTGCTTGTCATATGTTAATGGCCTACTGCGGTGAGATTTTCCAACCACCAAGCATGCAAAGGGCCTAAGTAGTGCAGGCGTTTATGTTCAAATTGTGTCGACAAGCTGCTAGAATGTTGCAAAAAGATGTACATTTGTGATACTGAAACTGAGATATTAATGCTGCTGTGACTGCTTATCAAATATGGCACACAATCCGGAATGCTGAAAACAAGCATGGTGCCAGATATGTTCTCCTGAGTGTCTCTGAGGCTGAGGACACGAGTGTAGACCATATCTGTTGAAGGCCATGAACTTTTTCTAAATAGGAGAACTGGCCCTAAAGCTTCCACCCCCCCCAAGATCAGGTTTTAAAGAATGTACTAATAACCAATACATTCACTGTGAAATTTTATTGCAGTTTGCCTTCAAGTGTTTAATGATCATTATGGTTAAGCACAAGCTCAAGCTACTTATACGTACTATATAACCTGCGATGACGGATTTACGTGTGACCAATCTTTGTGGGCTCCCTGTTTTTCTTATGGTTGTTTTCGGCAAGGGGAAGACACGGCCCATTTGGAGCTTAGTTGTTTATAGTATTTTCCTATGTTTCGCTCCGATATCATTCTTTTGTCTGCCAAACAGTGTAGCCATACTTCCATCTGCGTTCATTGGTAGCAATACCTTGTGTACAATAAAGGAAATGCTTCTTTTACTGGTTGTTCCTTTAGAAGTGATATCATTCTTGTCACATTTCACGGAAATGTGCTTCTTCACTGTGTTTATTATTCTTAGTATTAATAGCAATTAATATTACCAGGTTCATATGCAATTGAGCACATAATACACAGGTATAAGTATCACTTGTTCCACTGCTTATGTGGCTATCAACTGAGCGAAGCAGGACCAGTGCCAAAGGGTGTCGCGATGTATTCTTATGAGTGCCATCTTGGTGCATGTTAATGTCATGACACATGATGCACCTAAAGAACAAAACCACAAGTTGCCTTAGGCTCTGTTCTTGTCGTCAAATTTCACTTCAAGCAAAATATTTCTTAGTTATGGTAGGTGAAATATGTTGTATATTGGCATTTCGTATCTTCAAAGTTAACTTTTACGTAAGCAATATATTCTTAGTTATGGTAGGTGGAAAGGTGTCGTATATTGGCATTTCGTTAAGTAGCACTTGAGAAAAGGGTAGAACGAACAACTAAATGAGGTCAGACAACCATGTCCTTAGTTTTAGGTGAAAGATAAAGAACCCCAGGTGGTCAGAATTACTGCAAAGCACCTCATAATCATAGTGTGGTTTTGGCACGCAAGACCCCATAATTTTTTATATTTATTATCGCAAATAACGGTTCACATTAATAACAATGAGTCATCGCGTGGTTCAGTTTATCCATATCAGCACTACGCACATCCCTTGTAGAATGGCCAGGCACATTATTTCACTTGCTTATTCTTGCTCTCATTGTTTTCAGTCTCGTGTGTTAAAGCATTTCTTGAGAAGGCTTTTGCAAGAATCCTGGATCCATTAAGGCACCCAGTCACACGGCTGTTTTCCCGAGCAGCAAAACTCGGCGGTAGCATGTTCGCAGTCGTGCTTTTCAGGGCAGATGCGGGAAGCGATCGGGCCTGCCCTGGGCTACCACCTGACGAGCGGAGTGGCTTTGTGACATTCGGTGCCGTCGATGTCGTACTCCACGTCATCTATAGCCCATCCAAGGCGCTTGCCAGTGTAGAGTTTGTAGACGAGCTTCATCTGTGGTTCAAGAAGTCGCGCGGAAGACAGGAAGAGACATTGTGAACACTCGGAATTGTTTGGCAACTGAGTCGTTGCATTGATTTTACACGGGAGTGGATTAGCCAGTGTGAGCCAGTGCTAAGGTATGGATGATATGAGAGTAAGCACGGTAGTTGTATTCAGTCAGATACACATCGCACCACATAGCAGAACGCGAGTGAAAGAGGTCCATGAAGACATGGTCTTAAATATGCGAAGTCAGTGAGAGGCAAGGGTACAGGTGCCCCCCCCCCTTTCTCCTTTTTGAAATTTTCATTAGACTTCCTCCCTCGAGTGGCAGAGAGCCCTCATTATAACATGTAATTGATTACTCTGCATAGCGGTAATGATGTGTAAAATTGATAACTGAATGAATCTTTGTAAATCTCATGCCTTGTGGAGTGCTGGGGGTCTTTGAAGAAACACTAATGAGAAAAGTGATTTCTCTTGTGGCCCCGCCACGGCTATGGCAAGCGGCTGCTGATTCGAAGGTCACAGGATTGAATCCCGGTCGCGGCTGCTGCATTTCGGATGGAGCTGAAATGTTGAGGCCCTTGTGCTGTGCGATGTCAGTGCACGTTAAAGAACCACCTCCTGGGGTTCGTGCGCTGACATCGCACAGCATACGGACCTCAACCATCACTGAAGGAGGCGGTAGCCCTGGGAGCACGGCCGCCTGGATCGGTGCACAACCCCGCCGCGCGCATCGATCCACGTGTCCATGCTTCGAGAGGCGGGTTGCCGCCAGCTGCTGGCGTTGAAAGATAGAGAGTATGTGCCCTTTATAGATATCCCTGGAACATAGCTATTGAAAATGACAAACTAGACTTCAGCATACTATAGTCTGTTTCAGAAGTTCCATGCAGCACTGTGAAAGCTACAGGCCTCTTCGGACAATCCGGAGGGTGAACACATGTTAAACATGTCCTTCTATGGCTTGTCATCTGCCAGTGGCGGGCACTGCAGTAGCATCTGCTTCCTTGGAAGGAGGAGGCTGAAGCAGGGCCACTATTGGCAATAGCGGCTCACAGATGCATGTCTAAACAATAGCGTTTCGTCTCGCTTCAGAAGAATTCTGCGCTAGATGGTCTCGTAGCCTTGGCTCTGCTGCACGAAACTAGTGGAACAGAGTATACGAACCGCAGAACTTGGGGGCAATATATTTCTTTTAACTTGCTTGGCCATTAACTGGCATATGTAGTGTGGTCCTGTATAAAGAGTTGTGCGTCAAGAGTCGGCAATCGCTATCAACTTTTGACTGGATTCCCCGATGTTGGCTCAAAGCCACTTGAATGTCGCCAACAACGGCAGCTGAAATAGTTTCGAGCTTAAAAGCGGTATATCCAGACATTACGCACCTTTGGCCAGATGGTGGTGTTGTCATCGAACGTTATCACCTGCGGCGGTTTGCGACGGCTGCTGCTCTTCAGGAACCATGCCTTCTCTATGCCATCTTTCGTAACGGGCTTCGGCAGATCATAGCACACCTAATGGAAAGACACACGGCTGTGTTCATTATCAAATTGATAATTAAACATTCTCTGGTTTTTATTAGTCTTTATTATAAGCATGAACCTGATGACACAGCAGCCTAGTACGGTGAAACCACGGGGGTGAATCTCCGTATACCTCCCATTGGCTGCAGAAATGCAGACGCTCAGCCAACCGTAGCGCCAAACTCCCATTCAGTTACGACCCTGGCGAGTGGGGGCGGTAATTACGGTGGCGCAACATCGCCATGGCAACAGAAGCAGACGCGCCTGGGCCGTCCGGCCCCCCTCCTCCTACCCCCCTTTTCTTCTCGCCCCTCCCATGCTGCACACGCTGTTTTTTTTTTTTGTTATGTCTGTTGGCGGAGCGTCAGTATCTTTTTCTTGCACGAGCGTGCCTTGCGCACTCGCCCGTGCGTTGTGAGCCTTGCATTGTTGACTCGGCCCACGCGTTCCGTTGTATTCTATCATTTATTTCACTGTATACTTTGCGTGCTTTACGGTAACCATTTGCGTTGATTTGTTGTCGAAGGGCATTTCACGCGTGTTTCATATCTTCGTTTGCTGAGCTTTTATAATGTATGTACAGGCACGTCACGTGAATATCTTGTTTTCAGTTACATTAAAGTGCACACAGAATATTAAGTTCCCCTTGGAACACAGGAGACCCTTCGCCTCACTTTTTTGTCAATATAAAAGCAAGACATCTATATACGGGCTCGGAAATTAAGAGAAGTGAAGGATGCTTGAAATGCTCGTTACTACAAGGCAACGCAAATGGTGCAATGTACAGCACCTAAAGCACAGTGACGTGAATAATAGAACACAATGAAACCCGCCAGCACTGTCATGCTCCAACTGCAGGCTCACCCATTGTCGTAAGGAGCTCCCGAAGAATCTTGCAGGGCTTTGTAAAGTATTTGTGCATCATAGCACGATCCACGAACGGCGCGAGTCATGAAACGTACAAGCGCACCAGCACACAGCGAGCGGTGGCCACAAAACCGCCCACGAAACTTCACCAACGCTCGCAAAAGTTCAAAATGATCTCAACGGACTTCGGCGGCGGGCGCCGGGAGAAGGGCTGAGCGGGGTTGCGAGGAGGGGGCCGGAGCAGCGAGAGAGAGGGGAGCTAACGCGCCCCCAGAGCTCAGGTGGCACAAGGGGATTTCCCGGCTTCACCGAGGCTCCCGAGCTTCATACCCCTGGTGAAACCTCATTGATACGATCCCGCTTAATATGTTTTTGGCAAATTAAGTTCTTTTTCTTCCCCATCCAGCACCCCATAGGCACAATGTATCTTCACAAAGTTGGTACGGTTTATGATTCGAATTACTATTTTCCAGTTCCTGTGAGCATCGTACAATGAGATTCCACTGTATACAAACCTTTATATAGACTTAGGCTGTATTTATAAAGCTACTGTATCCTTATCCATAATCTACAGAACAGGTGTGCAAAATTGCGCCATTGTCCATTGCAGAATGATATTTGTTAGTAGCTTGTAGCGAGTTGCTATGAATAAGTTTGAAAGGCAGCTTAGGATCACTTATTTTGTTAAGCAAACAATACTTTTTTTTGTTATCCAGTATGCAGAGAATCGTTAATATGCACTTAAAGGCACTGCCTGCCTACGTATACATCATAAGAAAATTTATAAAACATCTATATATAGACAGTCAACACCTCTTGAGTGCACATTAGGGAATTTTAGTTTGTCCAGCAATCCGCAATACGCAAAGCACTTTCTGTAAAGCAGTATACCGGGTGTAAACAGTGCCTGCGCAAACATGGCCGACCACCCGGAGTGTACGCCGTCCACTCTGAATCTTTCACGTGGTCAGCACGTGCTCTGTACCCCTCAAGTTACTGACAGTTGTATTTGCTTTAGTTTTGTATCATGAAGCTTCGACAGTAAAGCATTCATGACAGTTCGACACCGTTTCTGAGCGCAACACTCAAATTGTCGAGGCTGTAGGCTTAGCGAGCTTCTGCCAGAATCTCAGAGGACATAAATCACGCGGGTATGCTTGTTCTGTTTATCACCCATAGCTGGCGCCACTTGACTGCAAAAAAAGCAACGCTATATGCTATCCAGTATCCAGTACGGCTTTGCGTATACCAGTTTACTGTACACGCTAAAACTCCCTACTATCTACTTCTGATGTATATATAGACAGGCAATATCTCTTAAGTGCACATTAACTATTTTATCTGTATGCTGGATAACAAAAAAAAATTATGTTGTGTTCACTTAGCAAAATAAGTGATTGTAAACTGCCTTTCAAACTTATTCATAGCAACTCACTGCAGGCTACTAATGAATATCATTTTGTAATGGACAGCTGTCTATTAACTATTACTATGAGTATTTATATCTGTTGGTTTTTATTATCCACATATGGTGGGTAATAAAAGCCAACGGGAGATCAATGCACTTCAACTCTTCTTCTTTCTACTGTCTTGTATACAGGAATGGAATGCGGGCTAGGCTGCCACAATGCTCAAACATCATATGTGATCATGTTTAGTGCTGTCCAGCACATATCCGCTACGATGAGTCATGCACCACTTTTACAGCTCGTTCACATTTTACCGTGCTGGCTGTCAAACAAAATGGCGCCTTGAGGACATCGGTACATCCGCCTTCACCTTCCGACAGAGTACTAAATGCACAGATGAGCACAAAGAGAGGCTTTAAACACACTCTCTGTTTTCGTCTTCTCGCATTTAGTCGCTGTCATGTCGTACGAACATGCCCAAACACCTGCATTAACGCCACCTATACGTGTGTAAGCTCCTGTGCAGTGGTGTACAACCTAAAGGAGCCGTGCAAAACTTTGTAAGCATAGCAAGAAAATACCGCTGGTCAATTGTGGGGGTTCCTGTGAACATGTCAGGCGAATATTATCACACCTACTTGCAGCAGGTTTCAAATTTGCAGCTCAGTTTCAAAATACACCAGAAAAACGCCCACCCTTCTTTCAACAAATCGCGAACTACCACTGGCTGATTCCCATGCAGAGTTGCTGTGTGTGCCATGGGGTGGCGCCACGAGCTTGTCGTAAATACATTCACAGGAGAAGAGAAGAGAGAATGTTAAAGGTCATGACACGTGGCGGTGTAGCTTCTTGCCATTTTACCACCATCTGTACACCTTCGATGACGCTCGAACAAAAGAATTCCCATCAAGCTTGACCCTGTAACTTTGCTAATACTTAGCAGATTTGAAAACTATATGTCATGGTGTAGCGCGGAACACACACAAAACAAGGACCTTGTTGTTGTTTTCTGTGTGTTTCGCACTGCACCGTGACGTACAGGAGACACCAAGTACCCCAAGAACAAGTCCACCTGCAGGGATTTGAAAAGGTTCCTCAGCAGACAGTTCATGAGACAATAAGCTCCTTGGACTGGTGTCTCTTGAGAATTACCCGGAAAAGTGTTGCAGGGCCCACTTAAATCTGCACTGAAACTCTTTCTACGCTGTCATAACCTCCACCCACAATTCTTCCACGAGGCTGCAAGTAGTACCCATACCAAACATTCCATGTGGCCAAAATAAAGTGATTCCTGCAAAAACCGAAGTTGTAAGTGGACAAGTCTGAATATTTTTACTCATTTTTAAGTGGAACGTGCAAAGCCTAATTGTTTATTGAATTTAATTAAGCCACAATGACCTACAACGTAATTTTGAAAAAGGTTTCATGACGTCGACATTGCTCGCTTCTACACCAACTCGAGAGGCCCGTCTGCCTTTGTCGCCAACTGCCATGTTTTAACGTTTTTTGTGTCGCCACAGCTCTGGGATGCAGCCACTTTCAAGTGCAATGCTTTCTGGCACTTGAAAATAGAAGCTTTAGTGAACCGGTTGATGCCGTACGTACTTCGCTAAAGAACTGCGGTTTCGCCATATCGTCGCATGGCATACCCAGGCTCCACGTCTTCGGGACGTTGAAGTACAGCGTCCGTGCACTGAACGACAGCAGCACGGTCACGTAGTCTGGTGGCTTGGCATGCGATGCCATGACTGCAGACTCGCTCTGGGCATGTGTTGGTTGATATCGATTACAAGCGCGCTTAGAAAAAAATCATGCAACTTGACTAGCAGCTGTGTTGTTTTTATTATGTATTTCACTATTTGTACTTTGTAATGCTGGCCAAACTAGCGATCTGAAGTCTATACCCTCGCCGAATGTGCAATTCCTCTAGCAGCCTTTCTACACGCACATTTCACATGCCCTACAAACATCACAGCCGGCTTCACGTTGCTGCCAACGTGTTTCAAACAGCAAGTAGTTGGTTTAAAAGGACTAAATGTACCATTTTATCGAGGCACTTTTCAGTGAGATGTAACGCTCATGAAACAGTGAGATTGAGCTTGTCTGACTACAGCCATGGTCACTCTACAGCCACAGCATTCACAGCATTCATGCAGAAAATATGGTGTTGCCGTCATGCTACGAATGTATGTATGTATGTGTGTGTGTGTGTGATTTCCTGATGGATTCCACTGGGCGGACATCGATGTGACGCCTGCGACCCGTCAGCGGCATATCAATTGCGGCCAAAAACGCACCATGCAGACTTCATGGTCGCTATGGATGTAGCGCGGGGTCTGTGCAGTTTGTGTTTTAACAGCATTCTCCGTATCCTGGATCTGAGAGCTTTTGCACGACACTACAGTGGCACGTAGTGATGCAGTTCTTGGCAGACATGATTGTGAGCGTGCAATGTATGCACTGCGCTAGTCAGCTCCATATGCCCAGACCTTATGAAGGGCCCTTTAGCGAACCAAGTTGCAGGAAATTCGGCTCAGCCAGGGGCCCGAAATATGAAAAAAAAAAGTTACAATGTACTTCATGCTGACGATCATGTGTGCAGAAATTCCAGCGTAAAATTCAGAAAGAAGAACCTTGATCTTAATTTTTTTATTAATAAACTTGCATGGTGAAAGTAACGATTGCCAGAGTTTTTAAGCACTACTTTATCAATCTGAATTTATTGACTGTTTTACTTAGCGTCAAGCCGTATTTTAACTCTGGCTAGTTGGTTCATGTCTAACTGAGTGAAACAGTGCAAAGAACCAAGACACAAGGAACACAGAAGACAGGACTAGCACTGCCTGTCTTCTGTGTTCCTTGTGTCTTGGTTCTTTGCACTGTTTCACTCAGTTAAACCTTAGTGTCCCTTTAGCTTAATTGATTTCGGCGCGTTTCGCATGTGTTTGCGTGGGGCGTCTCTCAATGGACTGACCATGATGGGCACGTCCACGGCGTCCATTGCTGCCGCTCGCACACTTGTTGTGGGGCCCAACACCATGCATGGTTTGGAACCTTCCTCCGGAAGGTGCGTCCGCAGCAGCAGCAAGTCGATTGGAAACTCCCTGAATGCGAGAAATGCACCATAGAGATGGCATAAAAGAACAAAAATAAATGCCCTGCCTGCACGACAAGAGCATCACAGGCAACAATGATAAGTGTGGAAAGTGCATTTCAAGCTACACAGTACGTATGTACTGATCTACATAACGGATGTCAGCAGGAATCCGAGCCCGCTTCCAATACCCTTCATGACTGTGTCTTAAGGAAATTAAAAAACACAACTACGGCACGAAGTCAGGCCTGTAGCCAAGGAGGGAGGGGGGTCCTAGGGGCTCAGGCCCCACCCAAGATATTGGTTGCGGGTAGTGTTAATAGCATAGTGTAGTGCTAATAACATAAAATTTAAGCCTATTAATAATGTTGCATTTAAAATGTCACATAATAGATATACTGCTATTTTTATTGAAAATAAATGATGAAAATAGATGTTTTTCTCAAACGGTCAGGACCTTCAGCAAGTGGCGACTTCAAATAAAATTAGAAGTCACTACATGTGTTTTCGTTCGCTTATTATTTATTGCATTAATGCCAGCATTTCCCCGCCACGTTGCTCTAGTGGCTATGGCACTCGACTACTCATCCAAAGGTCACAGGATCTAATCCTGGTTCCGTGGCAGCTGCCTTTTCGATGGAGGCGAAATGTTGAGGCCCGCTGTACTGTGCGATGTCAGTGCACGTAAAAGAACCCCAGGTGGTCTAAATTTCCAGAGCCCTCCTCTACGAGGCCTCTCATAATCATATCGTGGTTTTGGGACGTAAAAAAACCCAGAAATCAAACTGACACCATACGATGCAATTTGGAAACGGTTGCACGACGTCGATTTTTGTTTGCTTCTGTGGAAATTGGCTGGTAGAGTAACATTGACTGGAGGCTGTTTGCCTTTGTTGCAACTCAGCGGCTATTTTTTAATTTGTAGCCTACTATGGTGATTTGAAACATTCATCCATAACTTGCACGTAGTCAATTCACAAGAGAGCACTCACATGGCGGCATGAAGCAGCTTGCTCAGGGTCACGAGATCCGCGGCCGGGTAGGTGTACGAGGTGCGCACGTCCAGCAGCATGTAGCGCCTCTCAACGTACTTTCCCGTCATGTCGTCCAACAGGGATTGCATCTCGCGTAGCCTCTGCGTCAGCATCGCATGTGTACATGATGGAAGTCATCACGTCATCCTAGTACGTACACGGACATTTCTACTTTTGCCTAGAACACTCGAACGCTGTGATGTAGCACATAAAGCAAACGAAGTACAGTCGATTAAGTGTCTTTGTAAGCAAGTGCCCGCAGGTATTTCGAAGTACTTCTAGATAAAGGTCACTTCGTTGTATATGGTGCGCCATCAGGGGCGGCACCAAAGGGGGGTCACAGGTAAGAACCCCCCCCTTCCCTTGCTCCCCCCAACCCTCCACCTAATATCTTCAGAAAGCTTGCATGTATGTCACCCTGTAATCTTAGCCCGCAAGAACGTCTGAGATAAATGAAGGCACAGAAAGCATCACAGACAAACTTTTCAAAAGTGTCAGGAGCTTGTTTCAACCCGTCGTTCCCATGGTAACAGAGTGATTGGAGTTCCAGAGCTCGCTACAATTAGTGTAGGAAACTCTTGTGTAGTAGAGGAAGGTATATAGGTAACCATGTAGGGTAGGGGGATCGAGTGGAGAAGAGACACACGTGTACAGGAGCGATTCCTGATACTACTATCGTGCACGATTGCCTGGTCCAATGCAATCTAGTGAACGGTGACTAGGAAATGGCATCACCCCCCCTTCCCCAGCACTTTATCTCGCAAGGACGCAATGCTTGTTCATTCAGTAAGCAAATGTTAACTGCATTATCTACGACAAGAAATAAAACATCACAAATATTACTTCATGTACTAATTGCTATATCCAATGCTACAGCCGTCGAGTGTTGACGGTCATCGTCTTTTGGGCGAAACCATTACACTTTGCTTCCAAATTAAGCACTTTGAAAATAAGCTTTGACGACATCGTAATCCCGCTGTCATCGCTTTCCGTAGTTGTCACACACGCACAGCAGCACATGCAGTGAACACGAACATGCTGCCCGCAGCGTGCAGCATGCTGGGCAACTCATGATGCCATCGCCCCCGACCTTACATGGTACATCACGGAGGCGGCAAATTTTTGTTTGGAGCATCCCCGTATGATTTAATATGGCAACAAAAACATATGGTGTGTCGTCGTATCCATAGCCTCCGAGATCATGTTCCTCAGGGGGCCTATACCGTGGAATAACAAACTTGAACTTGAAACTTGAATACTATTCCATCTTAGTCCTCCCTGATTGGTCAGCTCTGCTTGTCAAGGCAGAATTGACCAACCCCTGACCAATCTCAATTCTCTTATTGGTCGTTTCTGCCATGACAAGCAAAAGTGAGCAATCAGGGAGGACCAAGACTTCCTGTATTCCATTTTATGGTAGAGACCCCCAGGCTTTGTTGCAACCGACGGTAATCTCGAGCGTCTTTGACATGCGTAGTTCTTTTCCTGCCGTTTCATGGCTAACGCATTTCATTATATGTTACGTGTGTTATAGCATGGCGTAGGCTGCACCAGAACATTCCCGCAGCATCCCAAATGTTTCTTAGTATTCTGCTAGCGTTGTAGGTGCGATGCAAATATTAGAGCACGTTTCAGATCTTATGCGAACATCAATGAATAAAGCTGGAGTGTACTAAGAGCAGAAGCATTTGGCCACTCATCAGCTCTTTTTATTGTTTTTTTTTTTCTACGACCGACAATGGTTTTTGTCGCTATCATTGTACTGTGCATGTTACAAGCTTATTCTGCCAGGCACAGGTTCGCCCAGTAGAGGGTTCGATTTCTAAAGGTTTGGATTCTGTGTCCTCCATCGTCACGACAATACGCATAGCCCCGCCACGGTGGTCTAGTGGTTATGGCACTCGGCTGCTGATCCGAGGGTCGCGGGATCGAATCCCTACCTCGGCGGCTGCATTTCGATGGAGGCGAAATGTTGAGGCCCGTGTGCTGTGCGATGTCAGTGCACGTTAAAGAACCCCAAGTGGTCGAAATTTCCGGACACCTCCGCTACGGCGTCTCTCATAATCAGAGCTGGTTTTGGGAAGTTAAACTCCACAAATCAATCAATCAATCAACGACAATACGCATACCATAATCAGAGGCAGATGAAGCCCGAGCTCATCCGTGGAGGCCGATGTGTTCAAGAAGAGGTCGCCCAGTCCGTAGCTCCTGATTCTGTTGGCCCACAGTGTGACGAACTCGAACATTCCCTCCTCGGTCTTGAGCTGCCAGTAGCTTGCGTTGCTCTGGCTGCGAAAGGAACATATTATCGGTGAAATTCACTCTTAGCACGACGACACTGTACACTATGAGGTGCACGTTCAATCATTTAACAACGAGGGCAGTGTGCAAGTGTAAACATTCACCGTCACGCAGGGCCAAGAATGGTGCTCGATTACATAAAATACCTAATAAAGTGGACGGGGAAACGGCCACCTGTTGTAACACATTGTTCCGCATGTGCAATGTGGAGGTTGTGTATTTATATATTGTTGAAAACTGAAGACGATGAAGTGGTGAAGAACACGCGAGGCACGGGCTCATGACTGCGGCATCTTAGTTCTATCACTGAACCGCTCCCAAAGAACATCAGTCTTTCTGTGCCTTCTAAATGTGCATATAAACTGTGGCAAGCCTGTTTTTGTTTTTTCTGTTGTTGATTCCATAATTACTGCACCACGATTAAAGATTACAAAAATGACCTGTTTGTTTTCCCTGTCTTCATTATCTCTTGGTTGTATGCGTTTGTGCCTAATGAAAACGGGCCCCTCGAATACTTCTGCTTATTTTTTTTTTCTGTTTGGGAGGAAATATCCACTGCACTTTTATCATGCGAAAATGCAAGGCTTCACATAGGGGCACAACTGAACAAAAACAGACAACAGAAAGGTCTTCTGTGCGCTTGTAGCTGTGCCCATGAACAAGCTTTTTCTGGCAAGAAGGAACATGTATTTCAGTGAGCTTCTTGTACGAGAGAGGGGGAAAATTTGCTTCTTCCAAGTCAGAAGCGATGGGTTAGATTCTGCGATGAAATCACCAGAAGCGACTCCAATTAAACTCCTTCTAGCAAATGAGTTCTGCGGAAACCCACAAGGTGGAGTAACGATTATGAAAGGGAAAATTAGCATCCACCCATTTCCTTGTAGCACAAGGCTACAAGGAAATCCATACGGATTTCTCAGAAACTTCCTCGTTCTAGTTGCCAAAAACTTCCTTGTAGCCTTGTGCTACAAATGGGTGGATCGTAGTTTTCCCTTTCTTAAACTCCTTCTCCAAGCAGATATTTCCCGTATGTACCCAACACAGTTTTTTCTCAAACGAACACTGTGCTATGAGGGAGCTATTTAAAACCATGTACTTCGGAGATAAAAGGTAGCCTTCTCCCCTCCTCCTGCTTTCCCCAACTCCACCGCCACCACCTCCAGAATGAAAGGATTTTCACACTACACTGCTGTGTAGCTCGGACATGGTCGCATAGTCATGGCTGGCTGCTGTTAGTGAAGGCTCGCACGCAGCAGCACCGATTCCGCTTTCAGCGCTGTAGCATATAGGCATACTGCGCGTGGCTTCAAGTAAGCACCCTTATGCCACGGCGGCATTTCCTAGGCGTCATCACACCGATATGTCATGCATGTACACATCCCTCCCCGCGATTTGCCTGCCGGCAGAAGGCCGATGCTTGCTGTACTGTTTCTATGCTGCTGACTCAGCCTCTCAACGTGCTATAAGCACCTAAGATGGCGGTGCGATGATGCAATTCAGCATATTCGTAGCTGACTTCCGCGTCACATGTGAAACAGTGCGTATGTACCTGCGATGGATGAGCAGGCCATGGCGCGTGATGCGGGCAAATTTAGCGAGCTTGCTAAACTCCTTGTAGCAAGGTGCCGATCTGGTCTGCGCCACGGGCCGATCTGCGTGCAGCTGCAGGTAGAAGAGGTCGCACAGGCCGTCCTTCGGGTACTTGTGGTAGGGGAGCTCAGTCGCGCACCGGTGCACGCACACCAGAGGTTGCCACAAGACAGACTCCTTGTCCAGGCTGAATGCCAAGGCTGCGCAATGATGGCAAGGACGTCTGTGTCTGTTGATATCTATCCATCTACAGAGTGCCGCGGTGGTCTTTATCTATCTATCTATCTATCTATCTATCTATCTATCTATCTATCTATCTATCTATCTATCTATCTATCTATCTATCTATCGATCGATCGATCTACAGGCAGGCAGCTAGATAGATAGATTTAGATTTTTTTCTGAGGTTTTACGTCCCAAAACCATACTTTGATTATGAGAGATGCTGTAGTGAAGCGCTCCGGAAATTTCGACCACCTGGGGGACAGACAGACAGACAGACAGACAGATAGATAGATAGATAGATAGATAGATAGATAGATAGATAGATAGATAGATAGATAGATAGATAGATAGTGTAGCAAGGAGTGTGATAGGGAAGTGAAGGTGAGGAGGGGTGCGAAAGAGACGTGTTGAAGAGTAGAGTGGGAGAGGGAAGTGAGGCGTGGAGGAGGGTAAGGTCTAGGGGAACACCACCGTCTAAGCTTATCCTCAACCTTGTCAAGCTCCAAACTGATGAGCTTCGCTGCGTTTAAGCCTTACGCGACATAGAGCAAGCCGGGCCAAGTACTTATGTAGTTGAAGGTCATGTTCTATCTATGAATGCCCGTTGCAGTTAGTTTCTTATAGGGTATAATGTCCAGTTCAGTGGAAAACGATCCTGCGTTTACCAAGGAGTAACAATGACAACGTTTCCAGTAACGTTTTGCGGTTATAATACTACTTGGTGTTTTGATGAAATCAAGAGCTATGCCTTATTTATTTATTTATTTATTTATTTATTTATTTATTTCTGTTCGAGGATGGGTTGTTTTCAATATGCACCTACGCCACGATTCTCGAAGTCATGCATAGCTTACGAGCATGCGAGTTAGATGACTGTGAAACACCCAGTGCTAACTGCAAAGACGCGAGTGACGGCAATGATGGAGCTGTTTAAAGTAAACATAAAGCAAACAACAGGAAAAAAAAAACCACTGGTCAATAGCACAACAACTGTCTTGCATTACCTTGATGTCACCTGGGGCACAGCGCGTCCAGTGCTGCTGCAAGTCTACAAGGATTGACGTTACTTCGAATCTCTTCTAATTGCTATGCAATGTGTACTGACCCTGGAAGAATAATGTGCATTCACTGGCTGGCGTTCATGTGTATGTACAGTTGTATTTTGTACATCAGGAGAGCTAGAGCTACTACGGGTGTTTCAAATTACAATTCGTAAAATGTACGGCACCTCGTTGATACGTATAGATTCCTGGGTTTTCGTATGGAATACGTTACGAGTCACTGGGCCTTCGATGGCGCAGCCAAAATTTGTTTTGGTGACATGAAGTGGATGTTGGGCAGGCAGGGTGTTGTCGGATGTCTTTTCACGTTCCATATCCCATGCAGATATAAACTTTGAAAGGGGCACGTGCCTTGTGTTCCACCCCCTGGCTATACTAATGCTGGTCTTATCATATCTGCAGCGTATACTGCTACTGCATCTGTATCGCAGGTGAAACTCAAACCAATACAAACTTACTTTTGTCATCGGGAGGTCTCTCTTTTCTCTCTGCAAATGAAGATCAGTCAGTGTTACAATTACGTTTGCGACCAACGAAGATATGAAAAAAACATGAGGCAATGAATCCACTAAACGCACAAGGCGTTTTGTAGACATCTGCGGTCAACTGAAATGGGCTGGAACATCTTTCGCAACTCAAGCCCGTTATGTTTTCAATGCCTCAAGCATTCCTAAAGCTGTCATGCAACCTACACACGACGCAAAACGTGCCTGCCGCTGCTATATGGGACCGCGTGTGAGGAGTCTGGGGCATCCTCAGGCCCTGGACGGCGCCCTCAGGCCCAACTTAACCTATAATGTTTCATTCACTTTCGTTTTGTTGTGTATACCTCACTCCAATCTCAAAGCTTTGCGCTATCAAAATGAAGGGACATGAAATTCACCTTGAAGGTGTAGTTTACGTGTCTATAGTTTATGTACACAGCTCACCTTCGTACCCGGCGTACATGTACAGCAAGGTGAGGACGTTCAGCAGCAGCATGGTGATGAACAGGATGAACAGGTACGCCGTGTACTCTCCCAGGAACCTGCAGATACGCATTTCGTGAATTAGTTTTGAGAGCGATAAAACTATATCAAGGTAAACAGGTACCCCATGCAGCCAATCACATAATAGTTAAACTTGAGCTTGCTTGTATACGCGACTACGCGACCATATGTAGGAGGATTAAAAAAAAATTCAAGTCATTTGCATGCCGTATGAACACCGACAAAACACTAAAGCTCTTATTTTATCGTCATTCGTGACAACCGGTCAGGGTGTCACGTTATGGATGTCATGACGTATCGTCATGTCAGTCACACCACACTTCATCATTGTCTACTATACCGCACATTATCTTTCACGATGCACTTCTTTTTCTTTCTCAATACACACATACAAAAGAGAGTTTAGCTCGATCTCTTCTCCTGTACCTGTCTACTAATACAAGGCTGGGTTTTTGGTTTCTGCAAGCATGTACCAGCAGGCCCAACACTAGACACTTCTAGAGATAAACTTGCTCCACAGATTCAGTCGCACATTGTCCTTCGCATAATCACTGTCATAAAGTCGGCTGATGGCAAGAGTGCGCCGAGCATGGCAGTGTGTCGAGGGCAAAAGTGGATTCACTCTTCCCTCCCACTCGCCCCCTTATCCCCCTTCCGCGCGCAGCTCACCTTTAGTTTATTAAAAGGGACATGAGAAGTAGCCTGGATAACTATGTCCCATAGTTATTCAGGCTACTTTTCAAGCACTCGCTCGGTTCCATTCGCCAAATAAGCACCGCGCAAAGCAGGACACATCTTGGTATCACTGACCAATGACTGAGTGTGACGCTCAACAGTTCTATCGTAGTCAACACATCGCTTTGGGCGAAACCATATGTAAGTTTTTGCACGGTTTCTGCGCAAATATTTGCGAATTCGGTTGTCTATGCTTCGCTTCTGCTTACGTGGTGTGGTGCTCCTCCACTGCGGAGAAAAGGGGAGAAACGCTCATTGAATATGGATATGTTCAAACAACCATATGCAACATATAACACAACCTGCACGTCAACATATACAGAGTGTCTTTTTAGCCAATAAAGGTACCTTTATACAAATGCTAGACAAGCTATACGTCGAGATGGAGCTGCTTTACTGCAAGTTACATTGAAAATAATAATTAACAGTAAGTTAACATATTATAAATTGAGGACAATTGGTTTTGTAAGGCGGTTGAATGAGTCATGATTTGTGGCATATCCATTACATAGATGTACAAACATTTCGCACGAAATTCGAAAAGTTCATAACTGAATCTCCGCGACCAAGGCAATATGGAAACAGCAGTATTTATATTGCTATTCGCCAATACTGCCAGGGGCGCAATAATGGCATCTCATGTTCGCCCTTCACCAGACTGTTCGCAGTCAATCTAGGTCGCCTTTTCCCTTTTGTTTGATGATGATAGCTTTCATGTGAAGACGCTGGCACGAAAACTCCCGGCCAACCATCGAGAGGCTCATAGAATTCACTATAAAAGTTGGAAATTTTGTTTGTGTTTTCTTTATTGCACTCAGTGTAACAGACAAGGACCAAACAACACTAAAACTCATACAGGTAAGGTGACCTGCTGAGCACAAGTGGGATGATTTGCCTCTTTGCTCTCGCTCCTGCGCTTTCATTCAAATCATGTCCGTACCTCAGTCACGGGGCGGTTCAGCGTGACGCAGCACAGCGGCCACCTTTCCTGCGCCATCGGCGCACTTGAAGTTTAATGATCGGTATCTCACATCTCATACGACTTTCTCGTTTTCTAAAGAAATGGGTGTAGTGCCGCATTGTGACGTCCTACAACTTTCTATACAAACTCAAAAGGACAGAAAGCGGAGCGAGTTGGTAAGGGTCCATGGTAAAGATAACAGGTGTGCAAGGCACGGGACACAAAGGGAAGAAGTGGACAATACAAACACCCACCCCCAAGTTAAAGGAGTACTGACACAATTTTGCCGGGGCACAAAATATACATTTTTCCTTTTCTAGCCATGTATTGTTAACACCCTGCGCACACGGAAGCCAAGAAACACGTACAAAATATTTTAGCTTGGTTTTAAAGTTTTCGTCGCCCAGCACTGCAAGCCAGCCCCAGCGCAATAGACACTACGATGACATATCAACACAGACTCTTAAAGATCGCCGAAATAGCTGTCAGAGTCGATGGACGACCGTGAAATTGTCGTTGTTTGCGTGCCCCACGTGTAACTGACCACAGACGACAGAGTTGCAGCGACGCTATCACGAATTGCTGTCCCTACGTGACCTGGACGTACGTCCGACTGTCCTGACACGTCACTAGGAAACCGCCGCCTCGAAATCGAAACCGAAAGTGGACCTGTATTAAATATATATCTATATATATATTCATTGCATTGATAGGCACCATGATACTCTTTTATTGCGATAACAATTATATGGACAGTCTCGGCTGGTTTATGCCGTCCCCGTCGCCGCCGTTATGAACCGTATATGTATAAGTATGCATATATATACATTATGTGTATATTTATAAAAGCCCCAAAGAAAAATAATTCAGATAAATGCTTCCGAAGCGCGGAATCGAACCAGGAACCTCTCGCTCCGCAGCGCGTGGCGCTAACCACTACGCCACAAAGAGCAGATCCTCCGGAGAGCTAACGGCGAGCCTTATATACACACCGTTTACCGCTGGCAGGATTCAGAAACGGCAGGCGCTTATAAGCGTTTCTTCATTACCAGCGAGATGGCGCGAGGAGCGCAACGGATTTCAAGCTGCCTCCGTGCTCCTCGCGTTGCCGTCCCCTTTGTTGCTATCGCATTCATTGCTTCGCCCTTGCGGCGAAACCGCGACTTTCTTTTTCGGGGTTCTCCACGCCAGTGCTTTCATTTACAGCAACAATACGAGAATGTCAAAAATTCGTGTCAGTACTCGTTTAAGGTAATGAAATTATCATAGAAGATCTTGGTGTTCACTCTCCTTCAAGCAGTCGTATTACCCGCCTTGAGTGAAAACGCAATCGTATGAACCGGGTTAATACGATTAATACGATTGCGTTTCTCATCCGCTGGTCAGAAGAGGAAGACGTACGTATCATACGAGCAAACACGTGCATGATCGCATGAACGAGGGTCGAATGTGTAAAAATTATGTGCGCGAGCATTGTTGACTTTGGTGTATGCCTACCCTGTTCTGGCGCCGGTGCGGGTACTGAAGGTGCCACGGCGGAAGTCACCGCAGATCCACGCATGGTGGTTGCCGTCACGGCCGTTGTCTCATCTTCGGCTACTGTCGTCGTGACGAACGTCGAAAATGCGTTATCCCCTTCCGACTGGTACTGGGCGACTGCGCAAGGGACAGTGGGTAGTTTTTGCCGCTCTAGGTTACTGCACGGAAATCGCGAAATATACTGCACCGTCGTGGATAGCGTGCAGTTTCCCGAAGCGAAGTTATATGGGCTGCCAGACTAGCCTCGCGGAATCGGCTCAATAAAGCTTTCTGATATGTTATACTTGTAGCTTATTTAGAAAAGCAAAGTATATAATAAGCAATGTATAACTAGGTTACCTCAGCGGACGCCGTCAAATTCGATGACGTCGCGGCTATTAGTGCAGGAACCTCAGACCGGCGTCATCACCTGCATCTTCATTTTGCGCGTTTCCTATCGCTTACCAGGCGTCTTCCCTCCGCAAGAGCAAGGGCTCATAAACTTACACGACAAAAAAAAAAATAAATAAATAAAAGTTTTTCGCTTCAGCGTTCCGGCCCTTCGCCAGGTCTGGCCATTTTGATCTGGGTGCAAAATGCGCGCTCACGACCGTGTCTGCTCAAAGTTACATCGTTGTGCGCCGTCTATACATCTGAAATTTCAAAACAAGCACCATTTGCCCTCCCCGCGGACGTCGCTCACCAACATGAGGGATCGTGTGAATAAAGTGCAAGGATTTACAGCCCCCCCCCCGTCCCCCCTCCCAGTTGGAGTCTCCCTCCCCCTCCCCCCGCCAAAAGAAAAATGAAATTCTGGATAAACCGCCTGAATCATCTGACCAGCCTCTGAGCCTGCCACGGACGACAAAAAGCTATAGTCTGTTTCAGGAGTTCCGTGCAGCAGAGCCAAGGCCACGAGGCCATCGAGCACAGAATTCTTCCGAGGCGAGACGAAATTTCATTGTTCGGACCGAGGAGTTAAACCTCCTTGGTTCGGACACGCGCCTGCACGCCACTCCTGCTCACGTTGTCCCCCTCCTCCTCTTTCCAAAGCTTCTCCTGCCACTGCAGCGTTCACCATTGGCAGATGCCATGGTGGAGACACGTTTAACACGTATATGCCCGAAGGGGCCTGTAGCTCCCACAGTGGTGCATGGAACTACTGCAACAGACTATAGGAGGCGGTGTCGCGTGGTTCCGCTGGCCTCGGCAGGTCAACCTCCTCTGATATCTTGTGCGCGGTGCTTCACGTGTAGTATATTAGGCCCTTCATGCCCAAGGACCTCATTGTTCATGCCCTCCCCACAGAACACTTACACCCTCCCCACATATGGCGCTTCCAGCGACGTAGCGCTTACGTGGCGTTCAGGGAAGCGCGGAGAGGACGAACGAGAGAAGCGGATGAAAGCGACAGGTGAGCCGCGGCTGCTTTAATATTTATAATAACAACTTCTGGCATCTTACGTCCCAGAAACACCATATAATTACGAGAGACGCCGTAGAGGAGGGCTCCGGAAATTTAGGCCACCCGGGCGTTCTTTAACGTGGATTGATATCGCACGTGCCGTATACACCGCCCTCTACATTTCGCCTCCATCGAAATGCAGTAGCCGCGGACGGGATTCGATCCCGCGACCTTCGGATCAACAGTCGAGTGCCATAGCCACTAGACCACCGTGGCGGGGCCGGCGGCTGCTTTGTCGATAATCGAACTCCTGATAACTCTAATAATATGACATTGTTCTGAACAAAATTCTTGTCCCATATGCGGGTTGTTGGGCACGAAGTTCACCAAGGAAGAGTGAGACGTGCTCCTGAGAAGTCCCGTCTTTGAGGACCAAATCCTGGCTGTCCAGCGCCCATGATCGGGCCTGCAGGTTAGACCTGTCGGCCCCGTCGTGGGATTAGCCGTGGGTGCGCGAGTTATCGCGCTTTGCTGGATCAAATAAAAAAAAAAGTTTGTTCACAGCCCATACGCGCGTGGGGGTAAGTAGGGACTCGAGCTGTGGTGCCCCATCCTCTCCTCACCTCCGCCCTCTTTTATTCAGCAAGCACGGATATTAAACCCCGACCTGAATGTCTACGCAGTATTTAGAAGATAAGCGTAACGAAACATGCAAAAACGGTTGTTTACAGAACAAACAGCGTGAATCCCTGGTAGGTGACAATGGACACTGAGCCTTCTTATCTGTGAAATACACATAACCGGTGGCTTCCCAGAATAAATGTGTTTGCTGATGGAACGCAAATTCCGTTTGATGGGAGGCCGACGACAAACAGAAGCGATTAGATTACGGGGTCAGGCGCAGTGTCACGAGTTACTGGTGTGCAGTCGTTGGGAAACTGCTTCACCCTGCAATAAACATTAGTCGACAACAGTGGAGATGTTGCTGTGGTAGTAGTAGCATAGTGAGAACAGTGGTAGTGTACGGTTTCGATGGTTCGTAATGGTGGTACCATACTGATTGTTTGGTCCGGTCAAGTACTGGTGGTTGTTCTCTTTTTTTGCTTTTTTTTAATAACGTCGACGACGACAAGGAAGACAACGACCACCAACCACCACCACCACTCTAAAAAAATCGAATATACGGAGACCGCCACTTCTCTTGAGCGCTTTCGTTATCTCAGCGCACGTACCTGGTGCTTCCTGGTCACCGTGTGGCGTGATGGGGCTGTCAGCGCAACATATGGCATTCTTGACAGGAATGCGACGAAGCGCCGAGCTTTCAAGAAAGGAAACTCGAGCAACCCACATGGCGTACTACATTGTTGTGGAACGAAAGGTGCTCTCCAAACAAACTATCTTTATAGCATACAACAGCTACTATACCACCTCCGTCGCTACATACTACTACTAGTTCTACGTTACTACTACAACCACCGTCGATCGCAACCACCTCATTAACTGTTACTACTACTACTACTACTACTACTACTACTACTACCACCACCACCACCTCCTTGACTGTTGCTGCCGCTACTTCTGCTACTACTACATTACTACTACAACCATTACTACTACTACTACTACTACTACTACTACTACTACTACTACTACTACCACCACCACCTCCTTGACTGTTGCTGCCGCTACTTCTGCTACTACTACATTACTACTACAACTACAACTACTTCTACTACTACTACTACTACTAGTGCAGCAGCAGCGGCAGCGACGTATAGCGGTATTCTGTAGGCACCATACAGTCGCGGCTATAGTATGGTCCGGCCGGCGCGTACCGCTTGTCTTCGATTCCATACTGGAGGAACGCGCGAGCGTCGGCTGCACAGAGGACGTCGGGGCGGCCGTTGTCTTGTCGCCCGGCACTGTCGCCGATGTCAACGGCGCGTGCGAGTCACCTGCGGAAAATGGAGCGCCTTACCAAAACATCGCTGCTCATGAAACGCGCTGCAACATCGAAACTTTCACGTCCAAACTCTAGCTTAATAGGTGAAATTGTTCGGAAAAAGCACTTGTCATTGCTTTATAGAGCACTTCGCTAATCCGTCGTAAGAAATGCAAAAAAGAAAAAAGTTAGTAGACAACTGAATCATTGCACTGAGACTGACTACAAGAAAGCGAGGTCGCTATATATAACAGCTGGTTGCACGGCCCAAAGACCAGCACGGTCCAAGTACCTGTCCATGCAGTCCGCTATCATGCAGGAATTTGGCGATGTATGCTTCAGGCTATCAGGTTGATACGAGGATCGTGCGGAGCTCCCAGTAAAACCTTTTCAGTCAACGGCGCAACGTCAAACTTAGTTCAACAAAATGTCTGTCGGCGATTTTCTCTGCATAAATCAAATCGCGGGCAGGTGCAGAGGGGGTGTTGGCACATCAGAAACAGCGCATTCCTCGCAGTTCTGCCTGTCTGCAGCGCCGATAAGATGTAGGTGCATGTGGACGTCCCATCTAGTGGTAATCTGTGCAGAAAGCTTGCATTGCACCTTTTCACGGTGGGTCGTATATATCCGTATTTGCACATCTGTGTCGAGTTCGTGAAGGCGGTTATCACAATCACGTGGTGAAGCCAAATATACTGCGATATTTTCGCGCAGGAGTTCATAAATATACTGCGATATCTTCGCGCAGGAGTTCATAAACTTGGCCAGACTTGGACATTATAGTATCTGGTCGTAAAAATGGGATGGACACTGGTGCGGCATCGGTGAAAGGAAAAACTGACGTCCACGTGCTTGTGACACAAAGCGATCCAGGAAATCCGTACGTATTTTGCAGAAATGAAAGCCTCAAAGTACGCGAAAAATTCGCCCCGGTCCGAGGATCCAACCCGGAACCAACGCCGTTATTGTGGATGCCCTTTGCCTCCATGTCGGCGAGCTCATCTCCAGGTTAAGCCATTCTGCTCCGGGACCCACTGAAATCACATTATACAACGGCCAGCTCTCCGGGAAATCTATGGAAAAAGTGGAGGACCCCTAAGCTGTATTTTCTGGGCGCACCACATCTTCGAAAAGTTGGCGCCGGAACCTTAAGACAAACATGACGAACGAGGGCTGGCAACAAACGCAAAGGATAGCGTATATGAAAAGCTCTGGCCCCGTTCTCTAGTCGTCGTCGTCATCATCATTATCGGCAGCACCAGTAGCAGCAGCCTGTTTTCGCCTACTGCAGGGCAAAGGCCTCTCCCAGAGATGTCCAATTATCCCGGTCTTGTGCTAACCGCGACCGCTTTATTCCGCAAACTTCCTGATCTCATCTGCCCACCTAACTTTCTGCCACCCCCTGCCCCGCTTGCCTTCTCTATGGATCCACTGTTACCCTTAACGATCGACGGTTGTCTTGCCTTCGCATCGCATGCTCTGGCCACGTCCATTTCTTCTTGTACGAAGATGTCCTTAACACGCGTTTGTTCACTGACCGACTCCGCTGCCTCCTTGCCCCTTAACATTCCCTATAGTATTGTCTCCTAAAGGTTATCTTCACCCGCAAGATAAGCAGCTGCTGACCCTCAGAAACAATGAACACCTTTTTGGGCGTCCGACTCCTCGCGGAAAAACTGAAACCAGTTCCGGCATCGGAGATTTCGCGTTTGGCAATGCATACAAAATTGCACCCAAGTGCGCAATGTTTGCTCCCGTTCTCGCACCTATTCAGGGCATGCACCGCACGTCGTACGAAAGCATTGATGGCTCGTTCTCTCAACGCCACAGGACGTCTCAACCGCTGGAAAACAATGAGCGAGTGCTGTCCTATAGATTGCAGTAGACTGCTCTACTACCATTCCACGGAAAGCCCGAGAGAAAAACAAATAAACCCGTTGTTTCAGCTGTTGCTGCTGCGTAGGCCATAAAATGACCTTAGGTTATTAAAGATTACCTTCATACGTTTATACGCCGAACTTTCCACCTCAAGAATCACAGCGACCATATACAGGTGTTGAAGATTGGGCGAGTTGGATCGACGTACTTGGACTGGTATAGCGCATTATGGAAAACGGAAAACGGTCAAACAGACCGAAACAAAAGGACATAGCGCTCTGTCCTTTTGTTTCGGTCTGTTTGACCGTTTTCCGTTTTCCATAATGCGCTATACCAGTCCAAGGACCATATACAGACGGACTCCTCCCCGCATTGTTAGTATCAAATGGTGGCCACCCTGGTGTCAGTATTGATTAATACAATGTCTGCATGTATACATCTAGCATCGGTTGGCTATGGCAGCTTTTTTTTTTTTAACGCTAAAGTGTTTTATGCCGGGGTCCACCAAGAAATCACTGGCATATACTTCGGTCTGGACGTCTGAAAACATGAACACAGGATCACATTGAAA
This sequence comes from Hyalomma asiaticum, assembly GCA_013339685.2. Lineage (NCBI taxonomy): Eukaryota > Metazoa > Arthropoda > Arachnida > Ixodida > Ixodidae > Hyalomma > Hyalomma asiaticum. The sequence continues at coordinate 22,114,442 of CM023489.1, forward strand.
AAGAAGCACACTCTGGACACGAACCCACAATCGCCTGGGATGCGACGGGAGCTGCTGGAAGCGCTACCGACAGCACCGCCGACACAGTGGAGATATAGGGAACAGATGTGCCTTGTATCTTCATCACTACACCGCTTTACAATTTGCATCAATTAGGTCAGTTAGAGCAAATGTGTTTAGCAAGCAGAGTTACTCCTAGATTAACATCGCATACCTTTCGCTGCACTCTTAGTCCGCAGCGGCGGTACCGCCATCTAGGAACGATGGAGCGAAGCAGATCACCGTGCTAATGCGCGTCGGCGGTTAGCGACGTGGCGGCGTCCTGCCGGCGCGTTGCTCGAGCAAAGTACAACCACGGCCGCTACAAAATTTGCCTTGTGTTCGCAATTGTTTCGACGCTCTGCTCCAAGAACGCAAAGACAGTCGTCGACAAGGAAACGATCGACGCTCTCTTCGCTGAAGCGGTCTGTATGTTCACAAAAACTATATACCCCATGGACGCTTCCTGTTTTGCTTGCAAGGTTTCACCGTTTGCAGACGCTCCTGCTTTATCGCAAGTTTGCGCATGGCTCTGGCGCGTGCAATGCAGTGCCTCTCGTTCGACATTTGCTTGTGTACAACTGTCGACGATTCCTGTGCAGTGTCCACGTGACACTGATGTATACATGCAACGGGATCACAAAGCACCCAACCATTTTTTCCCGCCCCTCGATTCGCAAGGCTGTCGCTTATGCATTCCACAGCTTCGCAAACACAGGTTTCATTTTTGTGTTATACTGACCCCTGACAGAAGGACCAACCAAATTGTCACTACATTGTTTCAACGCGAAAGCATCTATGCCCTATGAAGCTGAAAATACAGGGTCCACTCACCGAGCATCGGCGTTAACATTCAATGCCAAAAAAAGCACACGTGTCCACGTGATGTTTCCACATGGCGGCACAGAGGTCAAACATGCAAACGCAGTACTGTTATTCCAGAAGTAACCAAGCGTATTATGTTCGACCGCTGGTGCAAATTATCAGAGTTGCCACAACTGCGCAATTGTTACTTTTCGAAATGCTTCATTTTTTTTTTTTCTGTGGAAGTATAATTAACGGCCAGGATGGGTCTGTAATGCGAAGTGGTAAGACGAAGTTTGTCAAGATGTCGCAAGCGTCTTTGCATATGCCGGAATTCCAGACACGATAGAACTAATGCACAAGAAAAACTGCTGATTATTGCCGTTCGGGGGCAATCCAGTTAAGTCTCAAAACGTTGCGAACACCTGTTTGAAAGGCAAGCTTCGCAGACGCCCCTTTTGTTTACAAACTCGCTGATTACTGCACACTTACCCGTTTCCGCCATTACACTGATAACCAAGAGCGGTGATAAGAGGCTCCGTGCGGCACAGTCTGAAAGAGCACGAACATGATTTCATCGTTTCGAGATAACAAATAGATATGTGCACTTCAAACGAAACGGTCTAGCAGAGATTTTATAGACAGTATTTTCATGCCACGTATAAGGAAGATACGGCCATTCGACGTCCTTGGGGCTATAGGACAACAATGGCTCTATTCTCTAAGGAATTACGCAACAGAAGAATCGTTGCCATCGTCATTACCATATCATCATCAGCCTGTCTACGCCCACTGCAGGGCAAAGGCCTCTCCCATAGATCTTCCAATTATGCCTGTCCTGTGCTAACTGCGAACATTTTATCCCTGAAACTTCGTGATCTCATCTGCTCACCTAACCTAAACGTGGAAGGGGGCGGCAGAACAGAAGAAAAACCACAACTAAATGTACTCGTTGCAGCAACTGTGCACAATCGAATGCATTAATCCTTTGACGAATAAGCCATAAGCGTTCACCTATTCGCTTGGATTCGTCAGCAATGGCTTTTTTTAAGAGGCCCGGCATCAATTTTCGAACGTAGTCTGAAAACAGTGCCATTCAATCGTAGAGGCTCCTTTGAAGAGGTGAGCCGAATATATTAGGGTGGTGCGAGCACCAGGGAATCCGAAGTTTGGTTTCAAATATGCATCTGGAAGTCTCTTGCCCTTCTTCCAGCAAATGACGTCACTGGAGGCACCGACTAGGTCGCCTGAGGCACAAATAGCATTTCTTGATCTCACGATCGTGAAAACGTCCGCAATGGTTTACTTGTTCGTTTTTAGTTCAACGAATAAAGGCGACGGCTAGTCACTAAAGCTTACGGGATCCGAAACTTCGTAAGAACCCATATTACCGCTTAGCCTCGCAACATAGCCTCGAATTAAATGTTACAGTATTTACACATCGCAAAAAAAAAAAAAAACTACCCACCACAGCTTTTAATTCGAGGATATGTCGAGAGGCTAAGCGGTAATATGGGATTTTACAAAGTTTCGGATCCCGCAGACTTTTGCTGTCGAATGTACATATCCATCTACAAGAAGATCCAGAAGAGACAAGCAGCCTATAGTCGGTGCTTCCAGTGACGTAATTTGTTGAAATGACGTAACTGGCAGCACACTGACGTCATTAGTGCTCACAGCGCAACGATTGGCTCACACGTTCACAGTAGCCTCAGCGACTGATTGGTGCTATTTTCTGGCAAAGTTGAAAAAATATAAATCACAAAACCTTTTTTTTTCCCTTTTTTGTGCTTGTCGAGGACGGAAGTATGGTATACATACGGTTTCTTGCTTTCGGGCATAGAAAACCTGATTTTGCCAAATTCTTACAACATGCTTCAGGAAAGTCGGGTTGAACCGGATGTATCCCCGAATTGAACTATACCCACACCAATCTGGTTTTTATTTTATTTTTTTCCGTACTACACGGAGTTTGCGGTGCACATGCGCTATGGCTGCCCGACCTCGGGCCAACGATGTTGCATTCTGTTGCATTACGTGAGCTCCAGGGACGCAAAGTTCATTTTACAAATGGCGCGCTGCGCTGTGAGCGCCGTGCGGCTGTCATTTGTCAATTTAAGATTGTAAATATAACCCGAAAAAGCCCGAATTTCGAAATGCATGGCTCAACAAAAACAAAACACATTTCTCCCAGAATATTTCCTGGGAAAGTAGTACCCAAATTTTTTACCCCAGAATTTGACCAAAATATACAAACCGAAAACGAACTACTCTAAATGTCCGCGATGTGCGACAGTTCCTGCAAAGTGTACACGGTAGATGTAGGGTGCGACACAAGGTTAGCTTAAATTAAGAGCTGGACTGGAAATAAGTACGACGTAAACGTTCTACTCGTGCCCCTGAACTCTCGATGCAAATGATTCTGCCCTCCGCAACAGAGCTCACCCGACTTGAACTGCTGCAAAAGTGCAGGACCAAGCGCAGACCGGATCGAACGCCAGGGACTTCTTCTTCTTCGCCGGTGATGAGCTCGCCAACTTATACGTCGGGATGATGGGAATCACCATCATCCTGTACGGGGTGAGTTGGCCCGTACCAGTAATTATCTCATAATGGCGATGGGCTGTCACCCAAAAAAACGCGGGTTCCATCCTGGCCGCGGCGGTCGCATGCATTTTCAATGGAGGCGAAAATGCCAGAGGCCCGTGTACTGCGCGTTGTCAGTGCACGTTAAAGAACCTCAGGTGGTCTAAAGTTCCGGAGCCCTCCACTAGGGCCTTTCTCTCCTCTCTATCTCTTTCAGTCCCTTCCCCCTATCTCCACCGAAGCTTAGCCGTACTCGCGACATGGGCTGTAGAAGTAAGCGTCTTTTCCTTAACCGAACCACAGTCATCATCATTTCATAATCAATAATACAGTGCGCATACAATTACCATGTACATTACAACTAATCTGCAATTAAGCTGCCCTTGAAGGCGTATTTGACATGACAGCTGTTTTTTAGGGTGCCATACGGAGAGTAGAAATATATTGTGCATTAAAAGTGAGATGCCTGATTATTTTTATTCATTTATTTTGCAGCATACCTGCGTTGCCTCGAAGGCATTATCGCGGGGGTGATAGCTTCAGAACAATGCGTTCCACTCTTTTACAGAAATAAAAATAGAATACATAAAGTGCATGAACAATGTTGAGATCGAAGTAAACGGGTTAAACAGACAATAGGCTAACATTCTCATAGGTAACAGGAGGTTTAAGCGAAATTAGGGCAACAGCACATCATCACAAATTTAGAAACAACAATTTGTCGATCCGTGTTTTGTCGTCTATATCCTTTAAAACAGAGACAGACTGGGATACTTATGCCTTGGTGAAAATGAGGGCCAACCCAATCACTGGACAATTGCGCTTGATGTATCACATCATATATGGCCTTATCTGCACAATTCCTCGTACAGCCATAATGGCAGGTTTATTACTGGTCCACATTACGACATTGTTGTGAGGGTATCTTCTTGTGAGTTTGTGTCGCTGAATAATTGCTAATGTTGGCTAGTGAGAGCCTGCATGGCTAGCAAATGTGAGCTAGTGTGGCCACGCGATGGCTAAGTGACCATAAGCGTTACCCATTCGTACTTATAATAACAATTCACTCGATCTGCATTTAATCCGAACACGATGACAAGGCTGTCTACCAGTTTCCTCTTGCCATTCGCAATCGTTCAAACACTATATCTTCGTGTTTCGCATTCACCTCGTCCAGTTCTCATCGTCATGAGGCTGGGAATTCCGATGACCGCTAGATATATATATGTAGAAAAAAAAATCATGAGCCATTTCACCGGCTGCACGTACGACAGAGAGAACGTTCTTTCTTTCTTTCTTTCTTTCTTTCTTTCTTTCTTTCTTTCTTTCTTTCTTTCTTTCTTTCTTTCTTTCTTTCTTTCTTTCTTTCTTTCATTGATTTATTTATGGTGTTTTACGTCCCAAAACCACGATATGATTATGGGAGACGCCATAGTGGAGTACCCCGGTAATTTCGACCACCAGGGGTTCCTAACAACGTGCACCGACATCTTTCTCTTTTAAAATATTCAGTAAACGTTTTACTCTCTCTCTCTCTCGCTCTTGCACAGTACACTTTTACCCCTCCTTTTTTGTCTGAATATAATTTGGCGCAGGCTTTATTAAGGCCAACATATATGGCTCATATGCCCGCACAGTCCACCTGGCAAGTTGGAGTTTCTGCTTACGAGCAGCTTCACTGCGAAAAGCATCACAAGCATATAAATAGTGCGTGTCGTAATATGCGTAGGGAAGGGAGTCAACGAGCTATATATCTATTTTGCAATGTTCCTTTGTGAGCGACTTATCTTTCCGGTGACCTTAGTGGTACGGCGACATTCGCCAGATTGCCTTCATCGGCCTTATCGGCTGAATAATGTACGCCTACTTCCCGATTCACGGGTCCTTTGTGCAAACAAAATAATCTATATCGCATCGATTGTTTCCAACGAGTTTAAAACGGTGTGGTACTACGTCCAGGCACTGCCTTCGCACATTGGACGCGATGCATGCGGTACTTCGAAAAGGGCTCTTCGTTGAGTGCGTGCTGTTGCTGGCGGCCCAGCAATGGCTCGGTAACGACGCAGCAAGCTTTGTGCATCATCCCTATACCTGGGCCGCACCCACTAATATCTCAAGTACAGGTAATGTCGAATGCTCCGTCTGTGAATGTTGCTACGCGCACGTATGTACGTCACCACGTATAGGCTTTACTGAGTCGTTCTGATCTCCTTTCACACATCTTACAGTTCTTTAAGCTCGACAGTGATCGCTTGTGCGCCGCCAATGGACAAGCTCGTATGTTCTGCACCCTGACAGTCGCACCTTCTTTCTGTTAATACATCTGTTCTTCTTTCTGTTCTGTTCTTCTTTCTGTTCTTCTTTCTGTTAATACATCAATCCCTTTGCCACAGAGTAGGGTAGCGATTCGGACGCGCGTCTGGGAGTGCTATCCTGGAAACTGTCAAATTCTGTAATGGTGGCAGCGCCCGGCCCAGAGGGCAGCTATGAGCAGCCCGCAGCTGCCCTCTGGGGGCCTATCAGAGCCGCCGAGATGGCGGCATTTGACAATGTCCGAGATATTGTTGTTATGTGGGGTTTAACGTCCCAAAACCAGCTCTGATTATGAGAGACGCCGTAGTGGAGGGCTCCGGAAAATCTGACCATCTGGGGTTCTTTAACGTGCCCTGACATCGCACAGCACACGGGCCTCAACGTTTCGCCTCCATCGAAATGCAGACGCCGCAGCCGGGATTCGATCGCGCGACCCTCGGATCAGCAGCCGAGTACCATAGCCACTACAGACCACTGTGGCGGGGCAATGTCCGAGATAGCACCCTGGTTTATATCCCCGTCTTTCCTTCCTCCTCCTCCTCCTCCTCCTTCTTCTTCTTCTTCTTCTTCTTCTTCTTCTTCTTCTTCTTCTACTTCTTCTTCTTCTCTTGATCACCTCATGAACATTCAACCCCGATCCCCATCCCCACACGCATACCAACACCAAGAAAAGTAGGTGAGGCCGTCGCGGCTTGGCAGTGGCTACGGCTCCAGGCTGCGGACCCCGAAGGCAAGCTTTAAGTCATGGTCGCGGCAGTTGCTCTTCAATGGAGGCCCTTGTCCTGCCCGACGCCAGTTCGCGTTAAAGGACCACACGTGGTTCACACTTCCAGAGCCCTCCACTAAGGCGTGCCTCCTAACTATATGGTCTCTAGTATCCCACACCGTGTTTTTCACGCGTGAAACCACAGCAAAGATTCGTGGCGTATATGGAACTGGCAAGGTCAAGGCGACGGTGACGCCACGCAACGCACGAATTCACGGCGTCCAACCAGTTTGAAGAGTGTTTTGAGCATGAATGCGCAAAATGCTAAGTGTACGGCTCCATGTTACATGGGCGGGCCCCATTGGTGCATGTGCAAGAGGTTTGCTACGGCGACAACATTGAGAATTTATGAACATGCAGCTTAATCAAAGTGCAACTAAGGTTTTGCATGTTTGGAATAAATTAAATCCATGGCTATATCCCTCGTTCCTAGTACGCCCTGTATTTCTGCAAAATTTTGGCAAGCTCTTGCTTTTGTAGTGCACTAATTTATGTGTGCTTCTTGTCAATCACTCCAGCTACATCTTCTACAATAAATTCTACGACAGCGGCTTCTCTGACAACGTCTGTAACTGTTGCAGCATTCCCGTCAGGAAGAAACACAACGACAAGTACGAATCCATCAACTTCGAAAGTACCAAACGTAACCGCAGTCAACAATGCCACAGCAGGTATTCACTCTAGTTGAAATGTTGCGGGTTGAGAATTCTGGTGGTCGAGTACGTGTTTCTTCAAACCTGCTCTGTTGTTTCTCCGTAGTGTAAGAAAGCGCGGCGCACCATCGGTGACAAATAAAGTCAACCAGATCCATTGTAGGGGCTTCAAGCAGTTACACTCATTAATTTTACTTATCAGTAAATACTTTACTGACCTCATTGGTGCATGTCTAAGGGGTTCGCCAGCTCTATATACGGGAGCCATACAATCAAAATTAGTGAACACCAGTTTAATAAAAATGCAGTGAAGTTTCGCGCTGTCGGAATAAATTAAATCCATGGCTATATTCCTCGGTCCTAGTAGGCCCTGCATTTATGCAAAATTTTGACAAGTTCTTGCTTTTGTAGTGCACTAATTTATATGTGCTTCTTTTCAATCACTCCAGCTACATCTTCTATAACAAATTCTACGACAACGCCTTCTCAGACAACGTCTGTAACCGTTGCAGCCACTACATTCCCGGCAGGAAGAAACACAGCAGCAAGGACGAATCCATCAACTACGAAAGCACCGAACGCCACTGCAGTCAGCAGTGCCACAACAGGTATTCGCTCTAGTTGAAATGTTGCGGGTTGAGAATTCTGGTGGTCGAAACCTGCTGCATTATTTTTCCGATAGAAAACAGCGCGGCGCACCATCGGTGACAAATAAAGTCAACCAGATCCATTGTAGGGACTTCAAGCAGTTACGCTCATTAATATTACTTATCAGTAAATACTTTACGGACCCCTTTGGTGCATGTCTAAGGGGTTCGCCAGCTCTATATACGGGAGCCACAACAGTCAAAATTAATGAACACCAGCTTAATCAAAATGCAGTGAAGTTTCGCGCTGTCGGAATAAATTAAATCCATGGCTATATCCTCGGTCCTAGTAGGCCCTGCATTTCTGCAAAATTTTGACAAGTTCTTGCTTTTGTAGTGCACTAATTTATATGTGCTTCTTTTCAATCACTCCAGCTACATCTTCTATAACAAATTCTACGACAACGCCTTCTCAGACAACGTCTGTAACCGTTGCAGCCACTACATTCCCGGCAGGAAGAAACACAGCAGCAAGGACGAATCCATCAACTACGAAAGCACCGAACGCCACTGCAGTCAGCAGTGCCACAACAGGTATTCGCTCTAGTTGAAATGTTGCGGGTTGAGAATTCTGGTGGTCGAAACCTGCTGCATTATTTTTCCGATAGAAAACAGCGCGGCGCACCATCGGTGACAAATAAAGTCAACCAGATCCATTGTAGGGACTTCAAGCAGTTACGCTCATTAATATTACTTATCAGTAAATACTTTACGGACCCCTTTGGTGCATGTCTAAGGGGTTCGCCAGCTCTATATACGGGAGCCACAACAGTCAAAATTAATGAACACCAGCTTAATCAAAATGCAGTGAAGTTTCGCGCTGTCGGAATAAATTAAATCCATGGCTATATTCCTCGGTCCTAGTAGGCCCTGCATTTATGCAAAATTTTGACAAGTTCTTGCTTTTGTAGTGCACTAATTTATATGTGCTTCTTTTCAATCACTCCAGCTACATCTTCTATAACAAATTCTACGACAACGCCTTCTCAGACAACGTCTGTAACCGTTGCAGCCACTACATTCCCGGCAGGAAGAAACACAGCAGCAAGGACGAATCCATCAACTACGAAAGCACCGAACGCCACTGCAGTCAGCAGTGCCACAACAGGTATTCGCTCTAGTTGAAATGTTGCGGGTTGAGAATTCTGGTGGTCGAAACCTGCTGCATTATTTTTCCGATAGAAAACAGCGCGGCGCACCATCGGTGACAAATAAAGTCAACCAGATCCATTGTAGGGACTTCAAGCAGTTACGCTCATTAATATTACTTATCAGTAAATACTTTACGGACCCCTTTGGTGCATGTCTAAGGGGTTCGCCAGCTCTATATACGGGAGCCACAACAGTCAAAATTAATGAACACCAGCTTAATCAAAATGCAGTGAAGTTTCGCGCTGTCGGAATAAATTAAATCCATGGCTATATTCCTCGGTCCTAGTAGGCCCTGCATTTCTGCAAAATTTTGACAAGTTCTTGCTTTTGTAGTGCACTAATTTATATGTGCTTCTTTTCAATCACTCCAGCTACATCTTCTATAACAAATTCTACGACAACGCCTTCTCAGACAACGTCTGTAACCGTTGCAGCCACTACATTCCCGGCAGGAAGAAACACAGCAGCAAGGACGAATCCATCAACTACGAAAGCACCGAACGCCACTGCAGTCAGCAGTGCCACAACAGGTATTCGCTCTAGTTGAAATGTTGCGGGTTGAGAATTCTGGTGGTCGAAACCTGCTGCATTATTTTTCCGATAGAAAACAGCGCGGCGCACCATCGGTGACAAATAAAGTCAACCAGATCCACTTGTAGGGACTTCAAGCAGTTACGCTCATTAATATTACTTATCAGTAAATACTTTACGGACCCCTTTGGTGCATGTCTAAGGGGTTCGCCAGCTCTATATACGGGAGCCACAACAGTCAAAATTAATGAACACCAGCTTAATCAAAATGCAGTGAAGTTTCGCGCTGTCGGAATAAACTAAATCCATGGCTATATTCCTCGGTCCTAGTAGGCCCTGCATTTATGCAAAATTTTGACAAGTTCTTGCTTTTGTAGTGCACTAATTTATATGTGCTTCTTTTCAATCACTCCAGCTACATCTTCTATAACAAATTCTACGACAACGCCTTCTCAGACAACGTCTGTAACCGTTGCAGCCACTACATTCCCGGCAGGAAGAAACACAGCAGCAAGGACGAATCCATCAACTACGAAAGCACCGAACGCCACTGCAGTCAGCAGTGCCACAACAGGTATTCGCTCTAGTTGAAATGTTGCGGGTTGAGAATTCTGGTGGTCGAAACCTGCTGCATTATTTTTCCGATAGAAAACAGCGCGGCGCAGCATCGGTGACAAATAAAGTCAACCAGATCCATTGTAGGGACTTCAAGCAGTTACGCTCATTAATCTTACTTATCAGTAAATACTTTACTGACCCTCATTGGTGCATGTCTAAGGGGTTCGCCAGCTCTATATACGGGAGCCATAACAATCAAAATTAGTGAACACCAGTTTAATCAAAATGCAGTGAAGTTTCGCGCTGTCGGAATAAATTAAATCCATGGCTATATCCCTCGGTCCTAGTAGGCCCTGTATTTCTGCAAAATTTTGACAAGTTCTTGCTTTTGTAGTGCACTAATTTATATGTGCTTCTTTTCAATCACTCCAGCTACATCTTCTATAACAAATTCTACGACAACGCCTTCTCAGACAACGTCTGTAACCGTTGCAGCCACTACATTCCCGGCAGGAAGAAACACAGCAGCAAGGACGAATCCATCAACTACGAAAGCACCGAACGCCACTGCAGTCAGCAGTGCCACAACAGGTATTCGCTCTAGTTGAAATGTTGCGGGTTGAGAATTCTGGTGGTCGAAACCTGCTGCATTATTTTTCCGATAGAAAACAGCGCGGCGCACCATCGGTGACAAATAAAGTCAACCAGATCCATTGTAGGGACTTCAAGCAGTTACGCTCATTAATATTACTTATCAGTAAATACTTTACGGACCCCTTTGGTGCATGTCTAAGGGGTTCGCCAGCTCTATATACGGGAGCCACAACAGTCAAAATTAGTGAACACCAGTTTAATAAAAATGCAGTGAAGTTTCGCGCTGTCGGAATAAATTAAATCCATGGCTATATTCCTCGGTCCTAGTAGGCCCTGCATTTCTGCAAAATTTTGACAAGTTCTTGCTTTTGTAGTGCACTAATTTATATGTGCTTCTTTTCAATCACTCCAGCTACATCTTCTATAACAAATTCTACGACAACGCCTTCTCAGACAACGTCTGTAACCGTTGCAGCCACTACATTCCCGGCAGGAAGAAACACAGCAGCAAGGACGAATCCATCAACTACGAAAGCACCGAACGCCACTGCAGTCAGCAGTGCCACAACAGGTATTCGCTCTAGTTGAAATGTTGCGGGTTGAGAATTCTGGTGGTCGAAACCTGCTGCATTATTTTTCCGATAGAAAACAGCGCTGTGCAGCATCGGTGACAAATAAAGTCAACCAGATCCATTGTAGGGACTTCAAGCAGTTACGCTCATTAATATTACTTATCAGTAAATACTTTACGGACCCCTTTGGTGCATGTCTAAGGGGTTCGCCAGCTCTATATACGGGAGCCACAACAGTCAAAATTAGTGAACACCAGTTTAATAAAAATGCAGTGAAGTTTCGCGCTGTCGGAACAAATTAAATCCATGGCTACATTCCTCGGTCCTAGTAGGCCCTGCATTTCTGCAAAATTTTGACAAGTTCTTGCTTTTGTAGTGCACTAATTTATATGTGCTTCTTTTCAATCACTCCAGCTACATCTTCTATAACAATTTCTACGACAACGCCTTCTCAGACAACGTCTGTAACCGTTGCAGCCACTACATTCCCGGCAGGAAGAAACACAGCAGCAAGGACGAATCCATCAACTACGAAAGCACCGAACGCCACTGCAGTCAGCAGTGCCACAACAGGTATTCGCTCTAGTTGAAATGTTGCGGGTTGAGAATTCTGGTGGTCGAAACCTGCTGCATTATTTTTCCGATAGAAAACAGCGCGGCGCACCATCGGTGACAAATAAAGTCAACCAGATCCATTGTAGGGACTTCAAGCAGTTACGCTCATTAATATTACTTATCAGTAAATACTTTACTGACCCTCATTGGTGCATGTCTAAGGGGTTCGCCAGCTCTATATACGGGAGCCATAACAATCAAAATTAATGAACACCAGCTTAATCAAAATGCAGTGAAGTTTCGCGCTGTCGGAATAAATTAAATCCATGGCTATATCCCTCGGTCCTAGTAGGCCCTGCATTTCTGCAAAATTTTGACAAGTTCTTGCTTTTGTAGTGCACTAATTTATATGTGCTTCTTTTCAATCACTCCAGCTACATCTTCTATAACAAATTCTACGACAACGCCTTCTCAGACAACGTCTGTAACCGTTGCAGCCACTACATTCCCGGCAGGAAGAAACACAGCAGCAAGGACGAATCCATCAACTACGAAAGCACCGAACGCCACTGCAGTCAGCAGTGCCACAACAGGTATTCGCTCTAGTTGAAATGTTGCGGGTTGAGAATTCTGGTGGTCGAAACCTGCTGCATTATTTTTCCGATAGAAAACAGCGCTGTGCAGCATCGGTGACAAATAAAGTCAACCAGATCCACTGTAGGGGCTTCAAGCAGTTACACTCATTAATTTTACTTACCAGTGAACACTTTACGGACCCCCAGTGGTGCATGTCTAAGGGGTTCGCCAACTCTACGAGAGCTATAACAATCGAAATTAATGAACACCTCCCTAATCATAGAGCAACGAAGCCTCTTGGCAACGATCTGGTTGGTGCTGTTAGAATTAAATATGTGGCTCTACACTTGGTCCCTGGTATACGCCCTGTATTTTTGCGTAATGTTGGCGCGCTCTTTCCTTTGTAGTGCACTTATCTTTTATGCACTTCTTGTCAATCACTCCAGCTACACCCGTTACGAGTTCTACGGCAGCGGTGTCTCAGGCAACGCGCGTAACCGCTACATCCACTGCAGTCCCGGCAGGAGGAAACACACCAACAACAACAAATCCGACAACCGCGAAAGCACCAGACGCCACTGCAGTCAGCAGCACCACAACAGGTATTCGCACTAGTTGAAATGTTGCTGGTTGAGAATTCTGGTGGTCAAAACCTGCTGCATTATTTTTCCGATAGAAAACAGCGCAGTGCAGCGTCGGTGACAGATAAAGTCAACCAGATCCATTATAGGAGCTTCGAGCAGTTACACTCATTAATTTTACTTATCAGTGAACACTCTACGGACTCCCATTGGTGCATGTCCAAGGGGTTGCCAGCTCTATGTACGGGAGCCATAACAATCAAAATTAATGAACACCACCTTAATCATAGCGCAGCGAAGCCTGGCAACGATCTGGTTGGTGCTGTTAGAATGAATTAAATCCATGGCTATACACTTGGTCCCTGGTGTACGCCCTGTATTTTTGCGTAATGTTGGCGCGCTCTTTCTCTTGTAGTGTACTTTTATCTATTATGCACTTCTTGTCAATCACTCCAGCTACATCCGTTACAACAAGTTCTACGGCAGCGGCTTCTCAGACAACGCCCGTAACCGCTACATCCACTGCAGTCCCGGAAGGAGGAAACACACCAACAACAACAAATCCGACAACCGCGGAAGCTCCAAACGCCACTGCAGTCAGCAGTACCACAACAGGTATTCGTTCACAACCTTTTCAATATTCCTTGCAGTTGAAATTTTGCTGGTTTCTGAATTCAGTAGGGTGAGCATCAGTGTTGCGGAATGGGTGCCTCCATTCCATTCTAATTCCATTCCGGGGAATTAGAAATTGCCGCAATTCCATTCCTTTCAATTCCTCGGAATGAAAAAAACTTAGCCCATTCCCACTCCGGGAATGGCCGAGCAGTTCAATTCCATTCCTGTAATTCCTCAACGTAGGAAAGGCATCTTGATACTTTTATCGACTTAAGAATGAACGCTCCATAAAGCTGATGTCATCACATACATAATTAAGAACTGCAAAAGTACTCAAAACACGTTACCAAGGTCGAGAGGTAGTAGCTTGGTGACACATCTCGTGCAGTACGACCGCCCTACTAATTCACATAGGGGCAGTTCTCCCGCTATCTATAGTATTTGCATGGTCAGCGTGTTGGAACGAATGGTGATGTTTTAGTACTGTTTAAGCTTAAATGTCTTAATGCTAAAATGGCGACATAGCGTATTTTTATGCTGACAAAAGCAGTGTTCAGGAAGACTAAGCAGTTTTGCCACGCGTCTGGAGCGGTCGTGAATATGGCGAAAACTAAGAACTGCTTCGCCTGGCTTCCCGAACCAATGCTTTCAAAAATTTATTCTCTCTCTCTCTGTAAGGAGGGGGAGGGTAAACAGTTCATCGTGTACGACTGTGTGCTGCGCTGACCTAGAGACATTCGCCGACAGAGTTTCGGGCAAAGGCGTTCATGTGTCTAGACAGGGGAGGGCAGTATTGCAAATAGGTGGGAAGGGGGGGGGGGGAGGAGTATGAGGTGAGACGGCGCGCAAGCTGTTATAAGAAAGCTTGCAGTGAACACAAGCATCCAGCCAGCGTCAATACGCGTCAAAACTTAGAGAAGCGCTTTTGGAATATGCGTCGGTCGCCGAAGGCGACAGAAGCAAAAAAAAAAATTGAAGCGTGGGGAGTCAAAAGGCGCCAGGGGCGCCGATGAGGAAAAAAAATCGCAAGGCGTAAGGGGGGGCGGGGGGGGGGGGGTAAGCCGCCGCCGTAGTTCCTCACGATGGTTACGCCAAGAATAGAGACAAACGTCGGAGCAACACAGTCTATATAAGGACAGAATTGTAGTGGGCGCGTTGCTTATAAATGCACCGCGCTTGTAATCAGCCAAGCCATTTTAAAAATACTGCTTTATTGTTAAATTAGAAGCTCTGACTTACTAATGTTTGAAGTTTGAAAAACAGCGCGTAGACGAAAACGTGCTCTATTTTCGGAAAAAAACGTAATTCCATTCCCATTCCATTCCTCCAAGCGTTGTCCCCATTCCATTCCCATTCCATTCCGGGGTCGCGAAAATGTGGAATGATTCCGGAATCATTCCAATTCCGGAGTGGCAACTCCGCAACACTGGTGAGCATACGTTTCTAACATTATTTGGTATTTGGCTGTATTAAAATGCATTGCAGTGAATCGTCAGTGAGAAACAAAATCGTACCCTATGCAGGGTATTGGCCGCAGTCAGCTACATTTAGTAATTCTGCTTACGGCGCAAAGCGATATGTGTGTCACAATTGGAAATTCCCTGGTTGAAAATCTGGCGTCGCCGCGGATAGATGAATGTGACGTGAGCATTGGAAGCACGAAGCACGCCATATAGCGTAAGCGCGCTGTACCAAAAAATCATGTGACCTACTCGTGGTGCCACGAGTAAGTCCGTTACACATCATGCTGACGTTGTGATGACGTCACAGCGTGGGGTTATGCGATGATGCCACCGTACGATGTCGTAGGCGACGCAATAGCTGACGTCCCAACAGTATGACATGATTATTCACTTTTCGTACCACGTTTTGGTTGGCAAACGTAAACAGTTCTGGGTGTTGCAGATGGTCACATGTTATGTGCCTATAATGTCGCTGCAAATGTACCGTTTGACGACTCTGTTTTAGGCCTCCGGGATTGCTGACCCGCGGGATCACGGATGCGACGCTGTTTTCTAGGAAAATTGCAAAACACGGCTGATGCACACAACTTTCCAGCAATGTGAATGCGAAACCTAGTTAGACGACCTTGTTATCTACATTTGAGTTTTCTGTTCGAATGTCTGCTAATCTGCTGCTGAAGTTTTGGTGAGCGCCCTCGTGATCTTGCCGTCAAAGTTTGTGATGAACGCTCTGTTGAAAATTCTCCTGAACTTTCTCATGGATGCTGTACTTTTGTGTTGCAGTGTTTTGCCAAATGCAGCAGGCTTTTTATACCTCGAAACGCGACCTTGACGGAGACATACAAGGATTTTACCTTAAGAAGGAGACAAACGAATCGACAGCACTCTTAGTACAGCAATATACACCCTTCACGCGCATCATTGATTTGACATACCGACAACACCTTTTTTTCCTGGGCGAGTTGAGACTACAGGACATGGTTACGTGATATACCGAACAGCTGTGATGACCGAAACGCAAGGTGTCCGTACGCATCGACAATAATATCGCCGGAGGCTTCTGCACGATTCCTATGTCCGTGGCTGTTCTCGCAGAAAACGATTTCTCCGTATCACGTGCTCAGACAGGAGCCTCCTAGCTAAGCCTGACCCAATGCCGCGTCTTCGTTATCAACGAAACCCGTAGCTCACTTAAACAGTACATCCGATAAGTTGCCACTTTTAATTCGACGTTCTATCGCGCATAAGATGTCCTAGACATTCAAAGATGAATGAGAGGCGTGCGTCACAGATGTCGCAGACCCGTATATACAGGGCAAAGTCCAGGAACTAATACTGGATGATATTTAAGTACTCCCGAGGGGTATCGTTAAAGGTTTGCGATAATTTCTTTCTTTTTTTTTCTTGAGGGGGGTGAGCTAAAGTGAAAAGCGAGATCGAAACCCGGCCGTGGCGAGCTGCATTTCGATGAAGGCGAAATGTTGAGGCCCGTGATTGATTGATTGATTGATTGATTGATTGATTGATTGATTGATTGATTGATTGATTGATTGTGGTTCAGTTAAGGAAAGGGTGCTAATTTCTGCCACCCATATCGGGAGCCCGGCTAAGCGTCCGCGGGGTAGGGGGAAAGGGACTGAAAGAGATAGAGAGGAGAGAAAGGCCGTAGTGGAGGGCTCCGGAAATTTAGACCACCTGGGGTTCTTTAACCGTGTACTGTGCGATGTCAGCGCACGTTAAAGAACCACAGGTGGTCGAAACTTCCGGAGCCCTCCACCACGGCGTCTCTCACAATCACAGAGTGATTTCGGGACCTAAAACCCCAGAAATCAATCAAATGTACAGCGGAGCTGTTAACGTCTCGCTAGGTTGGTCATGTTCACGTCCGCAGCATCGAGCGAAGTGGAGAGAGTGTAACATGAGGAGAGGAGGTGCAGAGGAAGAAAAAAGAGACAGAGAACGACAGAAATAAAGAAAACAAAATAAAACTTACTGGCGAAGCGGGATCCGAACCCGGGTCACCCACGGTCCGAAGGCGAGCATCATAGCCCCTATTTGCGTATTCTGCGACCTATTTGCCCTTGACCGCGGCGGTCTGACGACAACCGGTAGGTTGGCCTTGCTGGACCGATAAGCGCGCCGAAAAAAATCAGGACAATGGCGGCAGAACAATAAATACAACTACTTCCGCGTGTAAGTCGTTCCAACGTGTTTGTCCGCGGATATGACCCGGTTGGTATCTGAACGACGCTGTCAATCGGCATCGACTAGAGCGGTCGTTGGCGCTTAGCGATCGTGAGGCCGGCGACTACGTTACCGACTTCAATGCGACGGCTGACGAACAATACCGTGAAGTCATAAGCTCTTTACGCGCGGTGTTGGAACTTCGTGGTGGTCTAGTGCTTTATGCCACTCGGCTGCTGATACGAAGGTAGCGGGATCGAATCCCAGCCGCGGCGGCTACATTTCGGTGGAGGCGAAATGTTGAGGCCCATGTGGATAGATGGATGGACATTAGGAGCGTCCCCTTTATAACGGGGCGGTAGCCGGGCCACCAAGCTCTAGCTTTATTTCTTTTTCCTCTACAAGCATCTCTTTTCGCGAATCGCACATATTTTCACAACTAATTTTTCTCCTCGCCTACCTATTTTATCTATTATCGTTCTACTGTGATGTAACAATCTTACCCGAACTACCTTGCGCTTCTGTTTGCTCCATACCTTTGCGTCACCAATACTCTAAGCGCCTTTTACTTATCTCTATCGCCGACATGTTCAGCTTTCCCGTGCTACCCCTGAAACCCATGGCCTCCTGTAGGGTAGTGCCCACAGCTACACCTGGGTGGACATCTGTACATTCAATCAAAATATGATCTGTCGTTTCCCTAGCTTTTTTACAGCACGTGCATGTATCCCCTTCTTTATTGAATTTCGCTTTGTAACTTTGGGTTCTCAGGCAACCGGACCTTGCTTCAAACAGTAAAGAGCTTCCCTTTGAAATGTCGTAATTCTTTTCTCTCTTGATTTCGTCTTTCCCTTTTCTGTAGTTGCTCAATGCCGGCTTCTTCTCCATTCTGCTGTGCTGTGCTGTGCGATGTCAGTCCACGTTAAAGAACCTCGTTTCGTACAGCCCACCATTACTTTCATACGCCTTTGTATCAGTACATTTTCTTCTTCATAATCACCGTCAGAGTTTGGCAAAATCTCTCATGAATTTAGATTCATTCATACTGTGATCCACCACGACCTCGAGCCTGAGTGCGTCCGTCTTATAGGTCGAGTAAAATTATATACTTACTGATTCGTAATTACTGTTCGTTGCTTGTAAAACGCGCTTATGCGGTACACGCATTAACAGAGATGCCTCTATCGACCTTATCATGCGAGTGATCAGGCGACGATCAGGTCGCCTGAAGTTATGCGGTCGCCAAAGCTATATGGGAGCAGAACGATGTCGACACTGTACACATCCGATAAGGCCATTGTCACTGAAGTTCCTTATCTGCCGCTCAACGTTTAGAGGCGTTACCTCCAGTACAAGCTCCAATTCTTTCGAGCCAGTTTAAAAGGCTGGTAGAGATCATAGGGGTAGCGTTCGGGTCTCCACAACTGCATAGGCTTCGGACAGCGGGCGCGATGCGCAAGATGCTTCGGAAGGGTTTCCTCGCTCAGTGCATCCTCTTGATGGCGGTAGGAGGATGGGTCGAGACGGACGCAGCGAACACTACAACCGGCCTTTCCACCACGACCACACCTAATGGCACCACAACGACAGGTAACAAATGACCCAGTTTCTGCACACATAAGTGCACGTCACTACCTAGGTGCGCGTACATAGCTTATCCCAACTGTCTCACAAATCCTCGATCCTTCTATTGCACCATCAGCTCGCCCGCTCGCCCGCGCGCAATGTTTGACGAGCGCTACA
Organism: Hyalomma asiaticum; assembly: GCA_013339685.2. Classification (NCBI taxonomy): domain Eukaryota; kingdom Metazoa; phylum Arthropoda; class Arachnida; order Ixodida; family Ixodidae; genus Hyalomma; species Hyalomma asiaticum. Next base: position 22,133,374 of record CM023489.1, read on the forward strand.
GGCAAATTTGCGGGAAAAGAGTCAACGTGGACCAGCGAGGTAAAATGCTAAAAGCATTCATTCATTCCTGCAGCCATATATAGTCTGTTTCAGGAGTTCCGTGCAGCAGAGCCAAGGCTACGAGGCCATCGAGCGCAGAATTCTTCCGACGTGAGACGAAATGCCATTGTTCGGACACGCACACCCCGCTTCACCTTCCTCCTTCCAGGGCTGCAGCTTCCACTGCAGCGCCCGCCATTGGCAGATGACAAGCCGCGGAAGGACACTTTTACATGGTTCGCCCTCCGGATTGGCCGAAGAGGCCTGTAGCTTCCACAGTGCTGCACGGAACTTCTGAAACAGACTATAGCTCCTCCCGGCGCTCCATAGAGTGCTGCAGGGGTTCCAATTTTCAGGGAGCTTTGGCGTGACGACCACAACGTCAACACAGGCTAGACTGAGCAAGCTTCGCTTGAAAACCGTGTGAAGTGCAGAAAGGCTTCAGCCGTTCCGCCACTACAGCTCAGCTGGTAATCCGCTTCCACAGACCGGAGCGGCTCCTAATCCATTTTATGTAGCGAATAGTTCCTCTTCAAACATGGGACTTAGGCTTTGGGCTTAGCTCCCCCAGGATTTATCGCACCGGTTTAGTCGGTACTTCCACGAATAAAATGGGACGGAACTGTGAGCGGTAAGAGAAGAGGGTGTACAGAGGAAGGCGGTTTGAGGAGTGGGGCAACCATGTTCTCATCATCATCATCATCATCATTATCATCAGCCTGTCGATCTACGCCCACTGCGGAGCAAAGGCCTAGCTCTCCCATATATCCCCAGTCATACCGGTCCTGTCCCCACCGCGACCAATTTATCCCCGCTAACTTGATCTAACCTGCCCACCTAACTTTCTGCCGCCCCCTGCCACGCTTGCCTTGTCTCGCCCCGCCACGGTGGTCTAGTGTTTATGGCACTCGGCTGCTGATCCGAAGGTCGCGGGATCGAATCCCGGCCGCGGCGGCTGCACTTCGATGGAGGCGAAATGTTGAGGCCCGTGTTCTGTGCGATGTCAGTGCACGTTAAAGAACCCCAGGTGGTCGAAATCTCCGGAGACGACCACTACGGCGCATGAAGATTAATGCAAATAATTATTTACTACATTCGGACACAACCAATTCCAGAACCAAACACTCCAAGCACTTAGTTGAATACAGATTTCACAACGATATCTTCAGGTACTCCTTCTTTCCGCAGGCAATCCGAGATTGGAACGGTTTGCCCAATGATGCTGTCATCTGCACTTCACTCGAATCTTTTATCGCTGAGTTATCTAAGAATTCTTCGCAGGTATCGCCTTAACGGCAATGTCTTCTACTTCTCAGTATCTTCTTTACATTATCTTGTTTTTTTTTATTGCGCTGTTTTTTGTTGAATATTGTGTAAAGTGATTGCCTATTTATGTATTTATTAGTATTTTTATATTTGATTGTCTACTGTAGTGATTGTACAGTTTCTTTTATTGCTTTGCTTCTAGCAATTCTACAGCTTACTCTAGATAGCACATGTTTTGTCCGGTCCAAGTGAACCTGTGTAGGCGCCTTATTGAATTCTTTTTTGCTCTTGAATATCTGTATCATCCCCTTTCCTGCAACAGCCTCAAATGTGAGGCTAGCAGTATACTTCAAATAAAATAAATAATATAATAACAGCTAGTTTTGGGACGTCAAACACCACAAATCAATCAATCTTGCCTTCTCTAAGGATCCACTCTGTTACCCCTAATGACCATAATGTTCTCATAATGCCTGTCAAATAACTAAAAGCGTGCTTCCCGTCGTCTCTGTTCTTTATCGTTGTTTTTGCGTATATATGTGTCGCAGAGCCAGACTTGGACGCCGGCTGCAGCGAAACGGTCTGCAAGCTTCCGAAGTGCGCATGCGCCTCAGGAGAGCCACCGGCAGGCCTCAGAGCAGACCAGATGCCGCAGTTCGTGACGCTGACGTTCGACGACGCGGTCAACGTGGCCAACATGGCCTTCTACCGCGAGCTGCTCGAGGGCCACCGTAGGAAGAACAAGAAGAACGGGTGCGGCATCGCGGCCACGTTCTTCGTGTCGCACGAGTACACAGACTACGTGGCCGTGAACCAGCTGTACTCTTGGGGCAACGAGATCGCCTTGCACTCGATCAGGTGCGTGAAAGGATAAAAAAAAAACTGAGCATGTCTTCCCCATATCGAGAAAAACGGGGCAAGTGAAGCTAGGCGTGTGCGTGCCTTTTTAACGCGAGAGCATTAAGAGACCACTCCGGCGATTTTAGATGCAAAGCAGCAGCAGCGCACCCAGGATCTCTGCCAGGGGGGGGGGGGTTCAATTTTTCACGAAGGTCCGGGCATGAGATTACACAGTTGTTGAGTGTGTTAAAAAAGTAAATAAAATGCCAAATAATAGTAACATCAATGATGATGATTATTTTATTATTTTTTTCGGCGTTTTGCAGGGACATTAGCGCCACATTCTTCTAGGATATAGGAGGAGTTACGGAGTGGGAGGGGGGTTAAGTCGGCCTCAGGGGGGGGGGGGGGGTTACAACCCCCGAAACACCCCCCCCCCCCCGTCGGTGCGCCACTGCAAAGCAGCTTATGGCGGGTGCTTTGTCCGCCCCTCCTTCCGTCCCACGTCCCACACCCCCACAGCGCATGCGCGTCCCCTCCCCCTCTCTCTCCTCTCCTACGCTCCCCCTTTCTCTCCTCTAGGAATCCTCTACACTACGGAAGCGGCGCGCACGACAGGTGGTTCGACAGCTGCATACTCCGCTGGGCGCGCCACGGTAGTTCCGCGGTATTCGGTCCCCTGAGATGAGCTGCACTTGGGTGCTTATTCTGTTGTACTGAAAATGGAAAAAAAAAGAGAAATGAGCATATCCCATTCCGATGGAACTAGGGAGGGATGCACAAGTAAGGGAAAGCCAAGACTGCTAACTGGGATTTAAATTGTTTGGTCTGCTACCTTATACAAGCAGGAAGCGAGATAATGATAATGAACAGCGTAAATATAAAACATGCGGACAAAAAAATACCCTATTCGAGTTGTCGCGGGACCCTGACGCGTCTGAATTTTTCGAGAACATCACGGCGACGGCGAATTTTCGGTTGGAGAAGCAGTTGCTCCAGTAAATGTGCGGGAGGTGAGGAATACGACAATCCTAGTCCATTAGGCCACTGTTTGTCTGTCTGTCTGTCTTTTCCTCTCCAAGTCCTCCCAGCATTTTTCTTTCTCACCCATTGCGCAGCCACCGGACCGCGCCCGACTACTGGCATACCATCAACAGCACCCAGTGGGAGCGGGAGGTGTCCGACCAAAAGCGTATGATGCAGGAATTCGCCAATGTGCCAGCTGCCAACGTGAACGGCGTCAGGGGGCCATTCCTCTACACCGGCGGAGACCAGGGATTCCGCATGCTACAGCAGCATTTCAAGTAGGAACGACATCTCAGCATAGGAAGCATCCTAGTCACACCTAGACAGTACCTATTCATTTATGTATGGCACATATATGCCATGAATATGTCATGACACCTGCATATCAAGTTTTGGTATACGTATAACACGTTATAAAAAGCCTGCATAAGGGCCAATGATAGATAGATAGATAGATAGATAGATAGATAGATAGATAGATAGATAGATAGATAGATAGATTAAAGAATGGAAGAGGCACTGCTGTGACGCTTAAGTTGCTCCCCCCATAGATAGATAGATAGATAGATAGATAGATAGATAGATAGATAGATAGATAGATAGATAGATAGATAGATAGATAGATAGATAGATAGATAGATAGATAGATGAAAGAATGGAAGAGGCACTGTTGTGACGCTTAAGTTGCTCCCCCATAGATAGATAGATAGATAGATAGATAGATAGATAGATAGATAGATAGATAGATAGATAGATAGATAGATAGATGAAAGAATGGAAGAGGCACTGCTGTGACGCTTAAGTTGCTCCCCCCTAATGGAGAGCCCGGTGCACGCCTATCAAAGGCCCCCACGATTATTGTGGGGAGCTCTTAAGAAATGTTTTATTTGGAACGCCTTTCTGACACACAACAGTGGTCGTTATCTGGACGTTTCAGTTCTTGAAAACTGGGCACTCGCTACACTCAAGAATGCTATCTCACGCCGATAACTGCACCCCGTCCCTGACCGGGAAATAGCGGGCGCGCGTCGATAACGCAATTAAAGCCAGATATATAACTGACCTTTGTTGCTCTGTTGTAGAAAGACGCCCCAAATACGCCTTTATTATTTTGGACTCGCCAGAAAAAAGATCTCAAGCATTTGGAGAGTCTCTCTGTCGCACTATATCCATCGTCGATCTCGGGTTGTTTCCTCGTGTTATCTATGCACGCCCGCAACCTTGCAGTCGCGCGCGATGTGCGGCCATCACAGAGACCTATCATATACTTGACAGGAAGGTGGCAAGCTGCGCATTTGCAAGAAAATAAGCACGAGCATGCTTAATGATGATTATCGTTTTGTGGCAGAAACACTGAGGTCTTGGGTGTGTCGCAGAAGTACAGTCAGAAGGCATGTGCAATGGGTGTCGATACAGAGATAGCAGTTCCTGATATCAAAAATTCCATATTTTTGGGCACTCTTTGCCCGCAACGTTTTCCAGAAACCTCTGCGAATTTCGCAACAAAAAATAACAAAATAAAAGCAAACAAACATACAGGCGAGTGCATACTTAAACACGTTCCTGGAAAAGCCCAATATATGAAATGGGGATAAATTTTCTAGGAGAAATTCAGAAGCATGAGACAGAGAGTTTATAAGTGCACAGCAATCGTATATATCGTGAAATCAAGTCGGCAGCGGCGGTCGCTGTTTTCGATGGAGGCGAAAATGCCAGTGGCCTTTCTCTCCTCTCTATCTCTTTCGCTCCCTTTCCCCCACCCCCACGGACGCTTAGCCGTGCTCCCTACATGGGCTGCAGAAATTAGCGTCCCTTCCTAACCGAACCACAATCAATCAATAAATCAAATCAAGTGTGCCCTGCAGAAACTGTCCACATATCTTTCACAGGTACGACTGTACCCTCGTGCACCAGCGCGTGCGTGGATCCGAGGACCCCGTCTTCCCGTACACCATGGACTTCGGTTTCGGACGCAACTGCATGGTGCATCCGTGCCCCGAGCTCAAATACCCGGGACTCTGGGTGATGCCCATGAACGTGCTTTTCCGTAAGCGCTCGGGCCAGGTATACCCGTGTGCTATGGCCGATGCCTGCCTGCCGCAACCGGTCACCGCCAATGACACCTTCGAGTACCTCAGGTTCGTTTCGGGCTATACGGTGTGAAAACATGTTGACTGGTTGGTGGGTCAAGGACCCCTAGCAAGAGCCAATATGAAAAAAAAAATGTGAGCCATATTACATCCTGTGAACGCGGTTGTCCAGATGGTGTGGTTACGTATATGACAGAGAGCCTGCTTGCTTGCTGCTTTCATCCTCTCACTGCTTCTTCCCTTCTTTTTTTTTCTTTGAAAGTAATTTGTCAGAAGCTGTAAACGTTAACATCCAGTAGATCAGGTCTGGCTCATACCCTAATATCCTCGGCTGGTACCTGTACTGGTGTTTCTTGAGAAGCACCAATGCAGGGTTAGCATGGCCAGAATGGGAGAATTATATGCAGGTTCACTTTAAATAATAATAATCGGGAGCTAGCTCTCAATAAGAAGCATGCTTACTTCTCTCTCGCTACGCAATGAAAAATGTTAGCCCAGCTGTTCTTATTCAAGTAGGTGATGATGAGGACGACAATGATGCTCCTTCACATTTGGCAACTACCCACATGGGGGGATTAGCAAAGACTCAGGCGATTAACACGGCCGCACAGCGTAGCGTGCTTCGTACCCATTATCTGACTTAAAATTTTAAAATAATTAAATTTTCTTTTAAGATACGCTCGCCAGTATTAAGAGGAAAATGTTTCCGCGCACAGCAGACGGAAAGAAGCACGCATGGTGAAGAAATCGGTAGCAGCATGGCGACTGATGCAGTAACAGCAAAAGAGACAAAAAGATGTCAAAAATAAATAGGAATAAACGTAACTCATTATTACACGAAGACGCACCAATGCACCTTTTCTTATTGGTAAGTTTATTAGGTAGAGCCAAATATGCGAAAGATTTCCCTTATTTAGTCGGCTACCAGGAACATGGTGGCAAAGCGAAGCTGTATCATTCCGGACATCGTAGAGTTCTTCCTTTATTTCAGCCTATGTAACGGCAGCGTTTGTCAATCCAAAAAAAGATACGTTAACACCCTCCTCCCCCCGCACTACCAGTTGGGCGAATCAGAGCTCACTCACAAAATGGCGGACAGATAGGCAAACCTTTACCTTTTCCGGAATAGTGTCTCAGTTCACTCAGTGCACGATGTCTGAGATGCTATACGAGACTGAAAACTGGACAACAGTGTGACATGCATGCTCGCCTATCTCCATACAGGTCTAACTTCGAAGAGGACTACTACAAGAACAAACGTGCGCCGTTCCCTTTGTTCGTTCACGAGGCTTACTTGCGCCACCCCGACCGCAAGCAGGGCTACCTGCAGTTCATCGACTGGCTACTAGAGAAGGACGACGTCTACATCGTAACCATCTCAGAAGTGCTGGACTTCATGCAAAACCCTAAGCCACTAGGCATCTACAATCAGCAGTCGTGCCCCGGACGCCTTTCCCCTGTGAAGAGCACCTGTCTCAAGTCAAGGACCTGCAACTACAAGAAGACGCCACTGGGAGGCGACCGCTATATGACAACCTGTTCCCAGTGCCCAAAGAATTATCCGTGGGTTGGAAATCCCATGGGTGACAAGTAAAGATGTCTCATCTGTCGGTCCAACACCGGAAATGAACACCACTTGTGGACAGTGCATATAAATTGTTCTGAATCGACGCTTGCGCGTAGAGATCACGTCGTAACTATAGCCATTTGCTGTTGCGGATATGTCCGTAAACGATGGCTATTGGACAGGAAAATTCCAAGGTGCAACGATAATAAACTCATCAGACTCAGTCCAGTGAGGTAGCGTGGTGCCTTCAGCAGGCTTTGACTTCAATGTTCTAACGAACCACAAGAACTGTTCGAAAATTAAAAAAAGAAGAAAAGGTGCTAAAACATCTCAGAGTCATCAGTGCCCTTTCTCCCACAATTTCTCCTTGCTCTGTTTGCAGAGGAACAACTTCAAGTTGCACTCTGAAAGTATCCTGTTACCGTAAGAGGGGCAATGCAGTCACTATGTAATTTGAATAGTAGGGCTAAAATAGGTAGATTTAGTATTGCGGAAAATTTTTGCGTTAGCGCTTGCGAGTCACGCTCGCTAAATTTTTTCGGAGTGCTATTCGATAGCGTTCCATAGCTCTTTAGTATAGCGCGAGACGACGACGACGCGCCGCACAACTCAAGGCACGCAAACCTTCGCTGCGCCATCTAAATGCGAATAGTGAAAGCGTCAAAACCGTCGGCCGTTGTTAGTAACTTAAAAAGCAACGCAAGCGCAAAAAGAATTATTAAAAAGAACATCGTGCAATAATAATTGCACAAGTGTTGCTGTAGTCTGACGAGGCGGAGTTTCGCTTTCGTTGTGCATGTGTAATGTGGTCAAACTAGAATCCACAGCGAAAAGATCGTTGTCTTCTCAAAGCGAAAACCAGCAACACGATTTATTGTGAATCAGCTAGTCCCACAACGCAGCAAGACGACACGATAGATGCGAAACGGGCAGCCGCCAGTTGTAGGGAGCCGCCATGTTCTTCGCGCTAAACAAACTTAGCGAGCGTTTTGCGTCTCCGCTAAATTCGGAAAATAGCGAGCGATCGCTAAACGCAAAGCTGGAATAGCGTGCGTACGCATGCGCAGTCTGACCCCGCTAAATTTTAGCGTTTAGCGGGGCGCAACTTAAGCTGCACTAAAACTCTCTAATGCCAGCAGTGAAGGCCCCGTAACGTCCAGTGGACGTCCTAGAATTTTATGCAGAGACCTCGGGACATCCTTCAGGAGTCCTGCATCTAATGGTATATATGCTGCTTAAGTCATCCCTAAAACAATCTGCACGGGAGCGTTATTTCACAACGTACAATGGACGTCCACATGTACTGAACCTCCTGCGCCTAAATACTTAGGACATAATACTTCGGACATTCGCTGGATGTGCTGCATGGAAAGTCCATTTCAAAACGTACTGTGGACGTCCCCGAGATCCGACTCCGACGTACGGCGGCCGCTTCAAGGACGTGCTTATTTCCTTGCGTCGGACAATCCCGCAAACGTCCGCTGTACATCAACGGTATCTCTGCGGGTCCCTGACGGACGTCCGAATATCCGTCGTAGGATGTCCCATGGGCATTCACTGGGAGATCTGATCTAATGGGGGCAGTTACGCTGTAAAGAACACCACTCCCGTGGGGATTTTAATTCAGTTCAATTCAGATTAATTGTCAGTCATCCGTCGTGATTTTACCGACGAAAGCGAAGTAAAATAGGAATGGGAGGAGGAGACAAGGATGAAGAAGACAAAGGATATACGGCAACGACGAAAATGAGGGGAAAATACGAAGAAGACAACGGGGAAGTATATAGCAACAAGACGACGACGAACAAGAATCTGAACTCAAGGCCGTGCCTGGAATGCATCTATGGCTTAGCAAAATTGAAAAAAAGGCGGCAGTAGCGCGAACTCGAACCTACCTGTTGTTCAGCCAAGTGTACGCGAGGGGGCGACATCCAAGTCACGTTTTCGTCCTTCTGGAACAAGTTTTTATCCAGGTGACAGTTCCATTGCCTCCCCCTGTGCAGAACAGCCTTCGAGACAACAGCCGCACAAGATGTGAAAGCATATGGAAGTACCGCTAGTCTCTCCTGTACGAAGCCGCACAAAGCGCAGGCGCCGGCGGAGGATGGGGGTTCCTAAGAGGTCTCCCGTCCACTCCTAGCGAAGCCGCGACAGCCTCACCGTGGTCTAACGACGGTTTCAGAAAGTATTTCGCCAACCGCACCAGAACGGCTATGAGAAATGCGGAGCTGACACCGACCAACACTGTCCGACCCGTACGTAAACGTCAGACGTAGTGTAAGTGTTCTGTGGCTGCATGGGATATTTTGCAAATACAAATGGCGCCAAGAGTGCTTCTGTAGCGCCCACACCGTGGTCGCACCTAAAGTCCCTAGATCTTTTTTCCCTGAAAATCTAGGGACTTTACTGGCAGCTTTGCTTTTCAGAGCAGTCTTTTTTTTTTTTTTTCAGCTGTTGGATCACAGAACTTCCTGCTCCGAGGATGTCCTATATATGTGCGCATGGCTTTGATGTTATGGTACTCGGCTGCCAGTCAAGAAACGCGGGTTCGATCCCGACTGCGGCGTTCGCGTTCTCGACGGATGCGAAAATGCCAGAGGCGCATACATGTACTGCGAGTTGTCAGTAAACATTAAAGAACCCCAGGTGGTCAAAATTTCCGGAGCCCTCCACTACGGCTTTTCTCAGTCCCTTACCCCTACCCCTCACGGACGCTTAGCCGTGCTCCCCTACATGGGCTGCAGAAATTAGTGTCTTTTCCTTAACCGAACCACGGCCATCACAGACGCGAGGTTTCTCTCAGTTAATTACTGAGTCAGTGTATTAACTTTATCGTTTTTCTGGCGACTACGGACATTGCTTCGCTGTTAAAATTCAGTTTCCGTATCACACACAACATTATGCTTTTGCATTTCATCGCATGCAATGAAGCCGCAGCTACATCAATGAAAAGATGCTTAACTTTTATGTTATGAACAATTCATACAAATAAGGAATCAACCATGAAATTTCTTGATCACAGAGCTTTCAAGCTCGAGTTCCATCCAGGAAGGGTAACCGCTCAAAACTGTGTGGAGAGAGTGTGAAATGAGGAGAGAAGGCGCAGAGGCAGAGCAATAAACACTTTTTTTACTCTCATAGAGGTGGGGATTCAAACCATCCTGGCAGCACCATAACCACCATGCCTGCAGAACATGCTTATGTGGGGACAACACGATTGCGTTGTACCGAAAATTAACACAACTTGCAATTGGCAAGAGAAAGCGAAATCAAGAGATAGAAAGCTACACAGAGATAGAGAGACAGGCTGGAGCTAGGACAATCGGAACAGAACTTGCTGTGGGTGACAGACGCGCAGATATGCACAAACAGACAGAGATAACACAACTTGCTATGGGCGACAGAAGGATAAACAGAGAGAGAGAGACTACTGTCAGGACCCTTGAGGAAGTAGCCGCTTTCACAAGCGCCCACAGCCCCACTGGTCATTGGTATTTGCGATAGCAGAGCCATGTCTATTTTTTTTTATTGCTTGAACATTCAACAGTAAAGAAGACAAATACTTTGAACAACAGCTTGAAAGGAGAGCATGCGGTGCAGATATGGCAGGCGCAGATGCACACAATGGCAATCAAGACGATGACAGCAAGACCACTGCTCACAGGTGTGCCAAAGAAATAAAAATAAGTACGTCAAACAGAATATGGGTTAGCGACATTTTTCAGTTGAAGAACTTTATTAAAATTTCCAGCGATTGGTGGGACGGGCGAAAGGTCCCGCTAAGTAGCGGCCAGGCGTTTTTGAGCCCTGGTGGCTTCCTCGGCCTGCTGGACAGCCCAAAGTCGATCTGCAAGGCAGAGCTGAGCAACACAGCTTCCCAGCATGCACGGAGGTGATCGCTAGAGGCTGCATCCCGGTTATAGAATTTAGTCCCTCAACACTTCCATAACATGTGTTCCAGAGTAGCTCTAGAACCACATTTCTGGCACTCGTCTTCCATAGCTCTGGATAAATTATGTGCAACATCGCCAGGTTTGGATAGGTTCTGGTCTGTAACTGCCGCCATTCGACAGACTGTCTTTTGGTCAACTTTTGATGTTGTGGTGGGAAAATGCACCTTTGCAATTTTTAGTGCTGTGTGATGCCATTGAACCTGGTCATACAATCTTCCCATTCCCAATCCACTCCATCTTTGTTGCAAGCTGCACCGTTTCATTTTGTTCAACTGTAGGCTTGAAGGGTGAGCCAGACATGGGAAAGCTTTCACCTCTTCCACTAACTTCCAGGACTGTAGCGGCCTGAACTATGCTCACTCACTCTCACTCGCCCTGATTTTCCAGGACTTCCACTCACATTCACCTCCACCCATGCTCACTGGCACTCACCTCCACTCACACTCAAGTCTATGAAATGAGCTGCCAGGGTGGCCAATTCAACATGGCAGAATTGAATTAGTACACCAGCCATCTGCGCATCATTCAGTCTCAAAGATCAGACTCGTACAATGAAAACCGGAGAGATATGCATAACACACACACTATTTAGACATACAGCGCTCATCAAGTGAAACATGATAATCGTTGGTGGTACAGTTTCTTCTAACACCAAAGAGTTCTGGTTGCTTAAAAAGTGCTAGCCGCCATATGGTGTCCAACTGTTACATTTCACTTAGCACTGCAAGGTGAACACTAAATGGCGAGTAGTTCTTGGTGCCACAGGAACTATCTGTGGCTTGGATATGCATAAGGCAACTAGTAAAAATGTTGCCTGCACTTTCAGTTGAAGCACAGTAAATAAAAACTACATGCAGACAGTGCGAAGTGTTCTGAACAATGGGCATTGCATTGTAAGCATCTGTGGTCGTAGCCCTGTCAAAGATAACGAGGGCTGTCCTATACGGAATTCGAAAGTACAAAATAGACACTTCACACTCAGTTCTGTATTAGCTTGTGGTTTCACTTCTCACAGATGAAGGTCAACAAGCTTTGACTTCAACAGTCATAGGTGCCATTTGGTGAACCATTCAAATGTCTTAAAAGTGCTTTAAAAAAAAGGTCAGAAATCTATACTGCCTTTTCTTCCATAATTGACTCGTGGAGCTGTCTTAGTATCATAACACCCAAGTTGTTCACCGACACTATCCTACATGTAAACCTCTTTGAGGTAAGGCGATACTTTTATTTTTTAATGCACTTAGCAGCTATAATTGCAAGCACCTCAGCAGGAAGACTGTAAATAATAAGCAAGCAGAAACCAATATACTTGAGGCAAAATTGAATAGAATGAACTTGTAGGCACATGCATGTCAACACAAACTTTCCTTTCTGGCAAGACGACAAGTGTCACTGCCATGATAAGTCGGAGGTGCACCTTTGATGTCTGTGCCCAATTATCCATTACACAATATAAAACAGTCAACGTTATGGAAGCTCCAAAGCAGTGCAGCCATTGACTTGACAGTTACAACTTGTGTGCACTTATTTAAGTGAGAGTCTATATTAAGCACATACATTTGCGACTCTTCAGTAGGCATTTGTACTAATCATGTCTAGGTCCCAACTGTGAACAATGCACTGTCTCGGATTCTGAAACATGTAGCTCTATTTGTTGGTGTAGGGTTTATACTTCTGATAGATGTATTTTGATAGATAGTGCTGTAAAATTACAATTTCATTTCACACCGAGTTATGTGGAGTGTCACCAATGTCCAGCTTCCAGATGTGACAATCTACTTCCTGTTCAAGGATGCGAGCTAGCCTTCAGAGCATGCACTAAAAAACATTTGCAATCCTAGGTGCTTCTCTGGCACACATGAAGTGTCACCCGAGCTGTTCGAAATTCCTTACTGGAAAACTATGCACATACCACCGTTTTACTTAAAGGGACTGACAACCGATATTTAAGGACCTTGTTTTTTATGGTGCAAGGAAAAGATCACCCCCTGTACTTTTTTTATCTGCTGCGGTTACTTCCAAAAGCGCGAGGATATTTTGCACGCAGAATTATTACAAAAAAAGCAATTTTTGAACATTTCTTTTACGAAGAGCCTTAATATTCCTAAACAAATGCATTGTTTCTTCGTTGATTAAAATATGTACCTAATGTTGTTACGTCAGTTTTTTTATAACATGATGACCACGTATGCTGATTACTTTGTGCATGAGATCTCATTTTGCCGTCTTTCATTTTTTGTATCCGCGACGTAAATCATGGAGTTGTAAAATGATGTCTTTTTTTGTTGTTGTTGTTGCTTATTGTTGCATTGCTTGTATTCTTTCAGCTTATATTGTATAACCGCTTTCCACTGTCTAAAATGTTTATGCCTTCTTTTTCATGCGCCTAAGATACCGCCAAGGTGTTTGTTTGTTGTAGGTGTCCACGGCGTTGTCAAACTATCGAGAGATAGTTTTTACCGCGGGCTGCTCGGCTATCACGTTTTGTTTTGATGGCGAAATAAACTGAATTGAATTGAATTGAGTGCGCACTCTAGCAACGTTGGAAAAGTGATCGCGATGCCGATAATCCGTCCTGCTTCCGAATATCGTTCTGCTTTCGCAGGAGTGGCGTAGCTGCGATTAACTACCCATATTTCGACCTTTTCGATTACTTAGAAATAAAAAGACGGTGCAATGAGTTGGCGTTGTTGGCCAGGCCGATCTTGTATTTGTAACACGTTCTTTCACATGTCCGCGTCTACTTCATGAATGGCGGGGCTCCGGCGCCGTTATTATGGCGATAGCCGAGCAAAGCCAGGTCAGCTGGATCCGAAACCACGCTTTCTCGCACGTGACGGCCGGCAGAAGCGCGCAGTAGCAACGTGCACTACAATCGAAGGGTTATCTGCAGATTGTAAGCGAGAAAAAGCTTATAATATCAAGTTTCATGTGGTCCGATACTAATAAACAGATAAAATATTGCGTAAATTTGTAGAAGGTCACGTGACCGCACTCTAACTTTACTTCGTATGTTTCCCGCTCGAGTTACAAAACGTCAGTTTTCACGACTTCGCATGAAGAAATAAAAACATAAACCCATACTTAATGAGGGAAAGTGGCGTCGTTTGAGCCAATGAAACACATAATCGTTCCACCAGTGGGGTGATCTCAATCCAAGTTTGGGGTGGTTGTCTGTCCCTTTAAAAGACTTCGTCACACTGATACGGCATGTGTCCTTTGAGAACTGGATGTGCTGGGCACGTAGCATCAGGAAAAGGCACACTATACATAAAAATTATCAGAGATAAAAGAAAAAGGAAAAATACACTGAGGGTTGCAACTGCTTTTAGAGAACAGTATGTATGGAGAGTTTGTCCCCTAGCATGACAACCACTTTTGTTTTTGTGAGATTAACAAAGTTTGGGAATCTGTATATGCAGTAATGTGCACTTAGCCTTCTCATAACGCAAAACCCCAATGACTTATGGTATTACCACTGAAGATAACAGCTTTTGTAGCCTCTGAAGGCTACCGATTACACCATGAATGCTAACGTGGGTGCTTCAAGAAAACTACGTCATGCATCCTTCTCTGGAGTGCTGCTATATGATAAATGGATCCCCTGCGCTTGTCCTTGTCGTTTTTGTGTTTCGTCTGTGTATATTTTTCGCGTCTTGAAGTCATTATGAATGGTCACCAACTAGCCCAAACAAGAGTTCTGGTCCCCTGCTAATGTGCTAATTCTTTACTAGTACCCCGTCATGGATAAACTCAAAGATGCAAGCACGGCAATAGGCAAGAAGTGAAGATGGCAGCAGCAGACTGTGCAAGAGGAGCAGAATTGAACAATACTGCGGCAAGAGCATGCAGCGAGTGAGGCTGATTCTCACCAGAGGTTGCAGTAAATAATGAACATAGAGATACTGTCGAGTGGTGCCTGGCAACACATAGCTTTAAAAGATGGCTGCTTAGCGGCGAGCAAAATACATTCCACTTGCATCGATTTGCCAAGTGCTTCCACAATCACCGTTTCTTGTAACCCCATTACTATTTAATTTTTACACAGTCAAAAAGGGTTTTGGTTCACAGACTCCCACACAAGCACAGGATTCATGTAAATGAGCCACAACCAATACAAAATGCTCCAATGACAGTTACTCTTTACAATTAATGGTATCTCCAGTTATACAGGGTGCAACTACATTGCTTGGAGCTGTTGTGATATTTGTTTTCTCTGAATATTCCCCACTGCTGGATTATTCTCTCAACTTTATAATACATGTTATGCACTTTAGTTATATTCTGCACATTGATAAAACTGACTGAAGTGTTGGCCTGCTTATAAAGGTAAACGTAGCAAACATATTGAACGGTATGAGAGAGGTGCACAGAACAAGGCTTCATGTTTTATCAAAAGGAATTTCACAAAGAAATAAGCCTTTCTTTTTCCACGACTGCTGCAAGAATGTCTCAATTTATTGATGTCATTATACACAAGCATGTCCCTTTCGTTTTGCAATGTAATTGCCTTGCAATGACAGCAGCTCAGTTAATTCGTGTCATCTCAGTCAGTGCAGCAAACCACCTACAGAAGGAAGCACATTCTGCTGTAACTTGGCTTTGAAACGGCGGCGTCTTGTTACCAGACTTCGCAGCAACCAGCCAAGTGGCTCAAGACTTCAATCTAGAATTGCAATGAGTGGCAACTTGAGCGAATTTCATTGCAAACTCAAATTTTTCTTTAAAAGGCCACTCTTTGGCCACTCTTTGGGCTCCTTTCATAAAACGTTACTCCACCTTGCGGGTTTCCGCAGAACTCATTTGTCTTTGGGCTCTTGCACTGGGCACACATACGACAGGACCTTGTCATGCTGGTAATCAAAATCTGAAAGTAACTTCATCCTGCTTGCATGCTTGCTGTAAGACTTCTTGACCGCAGGCGAGTCGAGATCACCAAGCTGAAGTTGTGGAGATCGGGGCGACACACGTCCCACGCAACACCTTGTTTTCCTCAGAATGCCCCTACATCCCTCTCTCCCAGCTGAACGGAGCGGCGGCCAGTCACTGTCGAAGGCCGCCTACTTTCCTCACGTGTTTTTAACCAGACCGTCATTGGAAAGCTGGCAGGTTCTTGCAGGTTTCCACGTTTGGAGATTCAGAGGGAGAACTCGCTGCGACTTGGAAGGGTGTGCACATACGTTTAAGAGCCTCGTTGGCCGGATCGTGTGCCATTCTGAGCCTCAAAGACCACTGGCGGCAGCCTGTGATCGGCACCCATCTGTATGTTGTTTTCCTTTTCTGGCGGTGCGTGGTCGCAGGTGCGCTGGACGAGGATTAGGTGGTTTCTCCCACTGCATGGTCTTTGTGTTTTGTTTTGCGTGCGATTGATTGTTATTGTCCTTTGTTATATTTCATTCGACCTTGGATTTGGACTGTCTTTGTATAATTAAAACTTTATTAAATTACCATGCTCAGGGAGTAATCCCTAATGTTCTCTTTTGCCGTGTGTGCCGGCTCGTGCTCTTCTGTCTCGAGGCGGGCTGCGAGGCTGACGCGCACATCAGCGCAACGGTGCATGCTTTCAGGCAAACAACTCCAGTTGTGGTTCCTTCAGTTCGGCAAGTAACGTCTCCGCCACCTCATCCTGTGAGCATCCGGCAAATTAGTTTCCCGGAAACCCGCAATGTGGAGTGAAACGGAACGGAACGGAGTGGAGAGCCGGATAAAAACTCTTCAGGTCGTCTGTCTGCATCTTGACATCCGAACGCCCTCCTCGATCATTGTGTGGCTCAGAGGCAGCATCACATCCAGCGCGGTAGTGACTTGGCCAATTCTCGCGTGCCACAGTTTCCTGGCAGCGAGGACATTTTATAGTATGGTAAGTGCAGTGCTTCTCAAAGTGCTCAAGCAGCTCTGTGATGGGGCCGTCGAAGTCACAGCCATACCTGGCATTCCAACAGCCCACCTGTAATGGTGAAACGTAAAACAGAGAAGGCGGGGATAATTAACGGATCCGATGGGATAATGTGATGCAGAAGCAGGAAAGAACAAAACAGGGTACATGTGAAACATGAAAGGTATGGAAGTATTCCACAAGTAGCAACGCGAATGTACAACCTCACAGTGCTACTTATGTGGTCACCGACAGTGATCGAAGCATTTGCGTAATGCATGATCGCAGGCAATATTATACATTGGCAACTTTTTTTCACAAACAGAGTCAGCAGTTCCGGAGATTATCAAGTTCTGCCACAGTGTCTCTTGAATGGCCCAATGCACCACATGATTAAGACTGGAAACAGTTTACTTACTCAGGCATCAAAATGCTGTTCAAGTGGGTTATAGGGAATCTTGGAAATGCGAGTCCAACTAATTGCCATGCAAAAACTGTCTACAGAGTTCCATATATATAAGGTTGTTCATTTTTGGGTAAAACCCAATTCTATGCATTGGTATACCTTGAACACGTTTCATGAAAGTCGGATTAACACAATCTTTCCGTAAATTTGAACACTACATAATACCAACTTATTTTTTTTAATGCTGCACTTACGGTTCACATGATCTAGCAACCCCCTTTGAGACAAGGAAGCTACATGCTGTTGGCTGAAGTGAATGACAGCGGCATCCAGCACTCAACACTATGCAGTTGCCATTTGTAAATTTACTTTTGGAAACAGAACAACAAAAAAAAAAAGAGAGAGAGAGAATTTCAGTATGGTTCCCCAAACACCTAATTTCTTCCCATTTACCACACTGAATAATAGCACACAATTTTTAAACACTCCCTCCCCCCCTCCCTTCCACATTTGAAAAAAATAAGGCCGCGCCTATAGTGCCGGCAGCCGGCAAAACAGACCAGCAGAATAGTTGCCGGCGCATTTCCTGTTATAGCTATTTTAAGCGTGTCCGTGGTTCACCCGTGTCACTGGAGGGCCCGTTAACATACGTTGCCGCTTCGGAGTGCGCCTTCGGCGCTCTCACTATTTTGCTCGTGTCACTACTGCCAGAGCCAGGACCGTCAGCAACGGGTGCTAGCGCGCCCGCCGCTGACACCAACGCAATTCTGTTTTAAAATAACATTACGGCTCCTTCGGAGCAGTTGTATTAGCGCTAATAGTTCTTAAAAAAAAAAAAGAAAAGAAAGAAACACCGAAAGGAAAAAAAAATTTCACGAAGGCTGCGATTCGAACCACGGTCCTCCAAACCACCAGCCAGCGCGGCACGCTAACCCACTACGCCACTCAACCGTGCAGTTCTTCACTGAAAAAAATATCGAGGGGCCTGTAAGCATAGGTCGGCGCACTCACTCATGAGTGCACTCACTCGCACTCATTTCATAGACGTGAGTGCGAGTGCGAGTGAGTGCCAATGAGTGTGAGTGGAAGTGAGTGCGAGTGAGTGCAAGTGAGTGTGAGTGGAGGTGAGTGCGAGTGAGTGCCAGTGAGTGTGAGTGGAAGTGAGTGCGAGTGCGAGTGAGCGCCAGTGAGTGTGAGTGGAGGTGAGTGCAAGTGAGTGTGAGTGGAAGTGAGTGCGAGTGCGAGAGAGTGCAAGTGAGTGGAAGTGAGTGCGAGTGAGTGCCAGTGTGTGTGAGTGGAAATGAGTGCGAGTGAGTGCCAGTGAGTGTGAGTGCCAATGAGTGTGAGCGGTATGTATGTATGTATGTATGTATGTATGTATGTATCCGTGGCCGTCTCGTTAATGGATTGTATACGAAAATCGCTATGCCATATGACTGCATGACGAATAAAATGACAGGTCATTATATGAAAATCATGACATGCATGATTTACATGAAACGGTCTTGGTGCTCTCCTGGGCCGTTTCGTTAATGGGATGTATACGAAAATCAGTATGGCACAACATGACTGCATGACGAACATAAATGACAGGTCATAATATGAAAATCATGACATGTATGGCATGAGCGGCTTGATTTACATGCCACGGTCTTGGTACTCTCCTGCCCAGCTAGCATACAAAGGATTTATGACGACTTCGAAACGGATATCCGAGACGTTAACGTTGCAGACGGCACGCGTAAGAAGCCTTAGTCCTGGATGCGTCGTATATCGTCTGATGTCCGGCTCGTTGCACATGCGTCTTCAAAAAGCTGGCCTTTTCGACGGCTTCGAGGAGACTCCAATAATCCCATTTTCCGGGAATTCTGAATCCGTTCAAAGACTTGCACGTGCGTCTTCAAAAAGCTGTTCCTGAAATGTTAGCCGTAATCTGAAAAAGAAGCAGGAATCGTGCTCGGGAACTGGGCGCGCCCACCAATATTTTGGTCTGGTTGCCACCCTCAGAATATATAAATGATGATCTGACCTCAGAGCTAACGTCTTAGGGGTTCAAATGACGCCAAGGCATTTTTTGCACCCCTAAGGCATTAACTCTGTGGTTCTGAAGGTGTCAACGGGATAATAATTTTGGGGGGCACCCATGATCCACGGACGTCGTCCCTGCCTTATGGTAGTAGCTTCGACCCGCTATGTTACCAGCTCCACCATAAGGTTTAAGGTGCTGCAGAGTGGGGGTTAGTGCCAGCCCACCTGAATACTTTCGTCCTAGGAAGAAGTGCTGATGTCGCACTTGCGTGGAACGTTTTTTTTCTGGTGGGTCAAAGCACTAGCATTGAGTGCAACAGAGCAATAGTGCAGTAAGGTAGGCACACAGTTGTCTGCAAAGGCTTCATCAGTCTTAGCATTTAGGTCACAATTAGTTGTCATGCACACAAAAATCAATATAGCTTGTACTTTGTATAGTATGAAGCAAATCTACCAAAAACAGTAGTGACATATCTTTCTACAGTTAAGGATAGAAAGTTTCTTGGCAAGCGGCCGAACAAGGAGGCCCCACTGCCAATGATCATGACGTCAACAACATTTTATTCAACATTTCATTGAGAAACTAACTTATGGTAGTTTAAAAAAAAGAGAAATGTGAAAAAAATAAAACCATCAATATTCATAAGGAACTGCAGAAGAAATAATTTAAATATATCTGGAACTTATTAACGACTAGAGGCTTACAGAAAGCGCACTAGTAACAATAATCAAAAGCCAAACGACAATGCATTTCTCAGCATGAGAGCAGCGCATGCTGTTGTATGAGCACAGACAGCATAGTGGATGAATGTGTGATAGCCGCTTTCAGTCATGTTATGCAGTATCTTCGCCACATAAAATCAATGAGTATGAACAAAGGAACTCAAATATGACCCAGGTATCAAAGTGAAAATTTGCCTAGGACATCAGCTGATGTAAAGAGGCAAGCTTGAAAAGACTACCAAAAGCATCAATCAAGTGACAATGAATACTGACCAAAGTGACCTTCAAAGAAAATGTCGCATGAAATATTAACATAATCGTTATAATGAACGACATCACAATGCAGTGCATAATCTGTCACAGCGAGCAACGTTACATCGAAGCAACCTCAGTTTCATAATGAAGCTACATACTCGCGTACTTGAAGTCCAATACACTGGAGACAGGTAGAGAGGGTGGCCTGATCTAGTACGCCCCGGCCTTCTACTCTACTTCGGGGACAACGCAACAGGGGAAGAAGAGTGATGAAGCATGAGGATGGGGATAAGAATGAGTGATCCGTATATACATAAGACATGACTTATTGCGCAAAGGGGACATGGACGCCAGTAATCATATTTCATTACGCTTGATACCAACTAGCCCAACTTATGGCAGCTATTGACTTATGCAAAACAATGTGCTGTGACGCGGAAAATGTCGACCGGGCTCTCTTGACATAAACACTGGCAATAGTCAAACACCAGCACGGGTAACTGGGACCTCGCCTCTACTTGAAACGTGATAGGGGCCGCCATTAGTCGGACGAGTATGCTGTGCAGGGAAATGCACTCGAAGGTTATGATAAAGGTCTAATAGTCGCATAATGAAAAGAAGCCACTTTAGTTGCATCTAAGTTTAATAGTCGCTTTTCATAATCCGCAACTTTGCGCAGTGGTACCGAACGTCTAGCATCCAGTCCATTTCTATTGAAAAAATGACCTTGTAGCATTTGGTAATTCGGTATGGTCCCCTATTTCGGGTGAAATACAGCTTTCATCTATTGCTTGTACTCCCATATCACCCAGCCTAGTGGCCGCCGTCTACTGCTGTGGCACGAATGGGGGACAGTCGCGAAATACTATGTGTTCTAGTCTCTGATACATTAGACAGCGCTCACAGTTCGAGATGTACGCGCGACTGAAGAGGCGCGCGTACATCTCGAACTAGGTCGAGTTAGGTCAGCGACCAGGTGAAACCTGCGCAGTGTACTGGCACCGCTGCCGTTTATTCTACCCAGGAGGAAAAACTCGTGTCACTCTATTTGCCGCAGATGCCTGATAGGTCGGCGCACTCACTCATGAGTGCACTCACTCGCACTCATTTCATAGACGTGAGTGCGAGTGCGAGTGAGTGCCAATGAGTGTGAGTGGAAGTGAGTGCGAGTGCGAGTGAGTGCAAGTGAGTGTGAGTGGAGGTGAGTGCGAGTGCGAGTGAGTGCCAGTGAGTGTGAGTGGAAGTGAGTGCGAGTGCGAGTGAGTGCCAATGAGTGTGAGTGGAAGTGAGTGCGAGTGAGTGCAAGTGAGTGTGAGTGGAGGTGAGTGCGAGTGCGAGTGAGTGCCAATGAGTGTGAGTGGAAGTGAGTGCGAGTGCGAGTGAGTGCAAGTGAGTGTGAGTGGAGGTGAGTGCGAGTGCGAGTGAGTGCCCTTGAGTGTGAGTGGAAGTGAGTGCGAGTGCGAGTGAGTGCAAGTGAGTGTGAGTGGAGGTGAGTGCGAGTGCGAGTGAGTGCTTGTGAGTGTGAGTGCAAGTGAGTGCGAGTGCGAGTGAGTGCCAGTGAGTGTGAGTCGAGGTGAGTGCGAGTGCAAGTGCTTGTGAGTGTGAGTTGAAGTGAGTGCCAGTGAGTGTGAGTGGAGGTGAGTGCGAGTGCGAGTGAGTGCAAGTTAGTGTGAGTGGAGGTGAGTGCGAGTGCGAGTGAGTGCGGATGCTGGAAAAATTTGGGTGAGTGAGTGTGAGTGAGTGTTCCCCTACACTGCCGACCTATGCCTGTAAGGCAGTCATCACCGTGCTGCCGACAAGTCACATGGTCACGGGCACCCAATAGGCGGGAACTGCCGGCAAGTATTTTGCTGGTCTGTTTTGCCGGCTGCAGGCAATATAGACACTACCAAAAAATAAACACAAGACACAGAATAACCCTGTGTATGTCTTGCCGACCTATACCAGCAGCATGGGACAGTGAAGAGAAATTGCACTGCGCCAAGCCTGCAGCACAAGACAGAGCTGAAAAGAATAAAAATTGGAGAGATTGATTAATTCAAAACCATACAAGTGCTACTCTTATCAGTTTGACAGCTTGCAAGAGGGAAAAATACATATATCACTGGTAATAGACTATGATACGGTTAAGTACAACGCATTTGGCAAAGTCAAAGCGAGTTTTTCCAAGGTGCTTGTACATTGCCATGAATATGAAGAGGACCCTGCAAGAATTTTGATTTTGCACAGTTGCACTGTGTGAATAGCCCAAGTCCCTCCGATCATTAGCAGTCCAATATGAGCACCCCGCAATAAGCACATTTACTACAGGGTTTTAAATATGTGCATAGTGAAAGACACCACACAGCCTAATGAGTTTTCAACCGGCCATGCCCATACTTGGTGCAACAGGCGTGCAATGACTGGCCCTCCCAGCTGACATGAGCACTGAAGCGTCAGCTAATGGTATCGTCGCACCGCGTAGTGGCATATACACGCACCGCCAAGTGTTCATTGCTGGCACCCTACGAGGGTAGAATTCCAGCCACCCCAGCACTGATGAAGCTGGCGGGACCTCAGCAGCGTCATTAGCATGTGAGCACCATGTTGTTAGCAAGGACTCGGCATAGCTAGTGCGCACCTCACAGCTGGGCAAGTTGAGGAGAAACAGCAGTAGCACAGAGGAAGGCAACAGAAATAAGTCCACAGCTGCCTTGGTACAAGGCACTTTGCTTAATTTATGGTGTGAATGACTCAATAATGACACAGCCCAATCGGGGGCACAATGTCAAGAAAGCGTTTCATGGACCATTTAAGTCAGAACTCGAGAGTGAAAACTCTTCATCATTTTAGTCGCCTTCCTCTCTTCTTCGCTGTCTTCTTGTTTTCCCGCTTTCTTCATCCGTCTTCTTGCTGTTCGTCATTGTATTTTTCACCTTTTTCTTTATCCGCACTCTCCTTTTTCTTCGGCTTCGCCGATGTAACAATAGTGGACGGGTGATAGAATATTATGTCCTGAAACACACCTATCATATCATACCAACAGCTGACTGTTCATCACTGCACCTCACTGTTGTAGTTTCCTTGCTATCGTTTTGTCTGCGTTTGAACTGTCGTTGCGAACACAGTTATATCATCATCATCAGCCTGTCTACGCCCACTGTAGGGCAAAGGCCTCTCCCATGGATCTCCAATTATCCCTCTCCTGTGCTAACTGCGCCCAATTTATCCCCGCAAACTTACTGATCTCATCTGCCCACCTAACTTTCTGCCACCCCCTGCTACGCTTGCCTTCTCTAGGAATCCACTCCGTTACCCTTAATGACCAACGGTTGTCTTGTCTTCGCATTACATGGCCCGCCCAGGCCCATTTCTTCTTAATTTCTATTAGTATGTCCCTAACACGCGTTTGTTCCCTAACCCACACCGCTCTCTTCTTGTCCCTTAATGTTCTAAAGTAATTAAAGTAATGTTCAGTAGCCTTGGGCGAGTAGAGCGATTTCAGATAGCTGGCGAGGCACTGGAAGTAGTAAGTGAATATGTCTACTTAGGCCAGGTAGTGACCCCCGATCCGAATCATGAGGCTGAGGTTATTAGGAGGATTAGAATGGGGTGGAGTGCATTCGGCAAGCATTCTCAGATAATGAATGGTAGCTTACCATTGTCTCTGAAGAGGAAAGTGTATAACAGCTGCATCATACCGGTACTCACCTACGGCGCAGAAACTTGGAGGTTAACTAAGAGGGTTCAGCTTAAATTGAGGACGACGCAGCGAGCTATGGAACGGAAAATGGTAGGTGTAACATTAAGGGACGAACGCACTTATATGCGAGGCAATAAAGAATAAAAAGAGAGCTGCCGAGAACACAAGATCGCTCTACTGCGAGTCACTCTGTCGGGGTGATGTGGCACAGCCGCTACTGAGCTGGGATCAAATCCGCACGGGCACGCGGTCACTTTTTTTTTTTTCCCCTCATCGTGAGCTCTAATGAATACCCCCTATCAGGGGGTATTCACTGACGTCACTGTGGCCGCCATTTTGCTGTCCAGCAAGCACAGTGAAGGGTTGCGCTTTTTCTCGAACCGGTTATCTCCATGAGCACAATGGAAGCTGCGAAGCGGACTACAAAATGGCGCACGCTGATGTCACGTGAATAACCCCGGACGCCATCACCACCAACATCGGTCATTGCTTACGCCGTAAAATGCGAGTGCCTGAGTGCATGCACAATACCCAACTAAAATCCTCTACCGCCGCCCGTCCGTTCGGAATGCCTGCAAACGCGAGACGGGCCAAGGTAGGGTGGACTAGAACACTTAACTAATGATAACTGTGCAGGCGTTGCAATTCGCACTTACCCGTTGTTGTTCCAACTGGTAGCGATGGCTACAAGACCAGACCACGTGCTCCGCCTTGAACGTTTTCATGTCCCTGAGACAACGGAAGGCATCTTCATCGTCTCCATCGCCCTGCGCACAGAGTTCGAAGCAAGACGCGCACACTACATGAAAGCAAGGAAGCAGTGCGAGCTTCCCAGACACATAGCCGCAGAAGCAGCAGATGAAAGTGAGGGGTAGAGTTTCCTTGAACTCGACAGGTCTTTGATCGACTCCGGCGCCGAAGTCCTTGACACGATACGTCGTCGTTGACATCGTCAATAATTAGAGACACCAGCAGACGCTACCAGTTTCAACCAGCGCTGATTCCAACACTACAACACCGCAGCAAAACTAACAATGCGAGATCAGCACGCCTACGGACTTGTTAGGACTTGACACCTATGCTTGTGCTCACCACGTGCTCACTAACCGTTGACTAACGCGCGCTTTGTTATTTTTCTTTTCTTTTTTTCTTCTTGGCCAATGGCGCCCCTGTCCTGTGGCGCCGGTGGCGCCCCCCAGAACACTTGCGCCCCCTCAAGTTTGATCGGTCACGGCCGGGCTAGACTGCGCGCGCGCTCGGCGCGCAGTCAGCGCAGTCTAGCCCGGCCGTGGATCGGTGTAGTGCCTAGTAGCGCGTTGGCTGAGCGCGCGCGCTGTCGTGGCGACCGCGCTGATGCCTTCCCACAGCCACCGCATAGCGGCGCTGCAAGTCTCTAAGGTGCATGGCGCGTCCGGGATCCGCGGCACCCGCGGTTTCTGCTCCGAATTCAGCGTTCCTCGTGGCTTTTGAAACGGTCTCGCCTGCGTCTGATAATCGTGGTTCGGTTAAGCAAAGGACACTATTTTCTGCAGCCCGTGTAGGAATCACGGCTGCAGCGTCAGTGGGGATACGGTGTAATTGTAAGAAACTATATGGGATAAGGTAATGATGGAGATATAGAAGGAAAAGGAACACCGTAATTAATAGAAGGCTCAGGAAATGTTGACTACCTGGGGTTCGTTAACGTGCGCTAATAAAGCACAGTACGCGGGCCTCTTGCATTTTCGCCTCCACCATAAATGTGACAGCCGCAGCCGGGGTAGAACCCGCATATAACCACTACACCACCGCAGCGGACTGTCGTCTGAAACACTCACAGAAAGAAGAAAACTTGGCGTTAAATCACCGCCCGCCGAAGATCGTTGCATGATGCGGTGATAGAAAACGACGGAACGGCACTGAACGTGTATACACACGCCGTCTGCTAGTTTTCGTCATTCTGTGGTTAACCACTAAAGTGAAACAAAAAATGTTGCAGTGGCTTAGCTCGGCTATGCCAGGATATACGTAGCGTTAGCAAAGGTTCAGCTGATTATTCTTAGCTTCCCTGGTTGTCTAGATTGTCTACGATTAGCTTGATTGTCATGCTTACTGCTGCTCCAATGACACACACGCGGTACACGTATTATGTGGCACATGTATATTTATTTTTGCTCAACGTCACGTTGCTTCTCTATTGCCACAAAGACGGCTCGGTGATCAGTGAAGTAACACGCTGCCGTCTCTATGGCCCCAACACAGTATTTGGAGTTGTCTGTCTGTCTCTGATAGACAAGACCAATGGTGCTAATGGTGGATCAAAGGCAACTACTTCGGGATTCGATGAGTCAAGCTTCTCCGCTCTTCTGCGCTGTTGAGCAGCATTTGCGCTCTCCTTCTCCATGGCTATACCACACTGGCAAACGCCAGTCAGAAGCGCAGCGGCTCCAGCGCAGTGTCAGACGGCGACTGCACAGCGAGCGCGCGCCGGCGCCAGTGCGTCTACCACGGCTACGACGTCACTCCTCTGGAATGCGCAGACCGGCGGCGGAGAGCGCAAGAGGTGCCGGCTCCGGTGGCTCCGGTGCGCAAGCTGTGTGACATCACTAATCCTTGCGCTATGCACAAGTGAACTATGCACAAGTGAAATCTCCCACCGGCACTTCATTGCAAGTCAAGATCCAGTGCATATATATATATATATATATATATATATATATATATATATATATATATATATATATATATATATATATATATATATATATATATATATATATATATATATATATATATATATATGGAGTCGCATTCAAGCAATGATGTATGTACGTGTAAGCTGTCACAGGACCACAACCGCACCGAGCCCAACGCGCCGACGATAATTCGGTGAGCAGCTAAACAAACCTTTTCTCATAATGGATAGTAGAAACTTTTAGTTACTAACGCAGTTACATGTTCTCACATTATTCCGCACAAACGGAAAACCGATGCGACGCTGGACATAACCGACCGACGGTCTCCGATAGTAGCAACTCGTGAGAAGCGGAGAAAATTAGATAGATAGATAGATAGATAGATAGATAGATAGATAGATAGATAGATAGATAGATAGATAGATAGATAGATAGATGACGAAATTAACATCACAAGCGCAATAAGGAGTATACATTACTCATTGATTACTACTTGCCGTAATACGCAAGCTGTACACTACTAACCTCCACACAAATCTTTTAGCTGGTCGATGTAAATTTGATGACGACTTAACACTTTGAACTCACTTTCTATAAGAATGAACACGATACTATGCCTTCACCACCACAATAGAAAGTTTGCGTGTGTCTGCTGGGGTGTATGATTGCGTGTTTATACTGTTATATAGATATGTGTGTATGTATCTGTGTGCCTGATACCTATCTATTTCCATTTCGTCTTCACACATCCACTCCGGCATAAGAAATTATGGATTGCATTACTCATTACACATCATACAACCGCGATTTCTTACAACCAACAATTTGTTGTTTTTTTTTTTTTTTTTGTCATATGCGCGTACATCGCAAGAGAAAAATGCGTCTAGGCACGCGGCCGCATACCTGCATAGCGCGAACGGAGAAGGGAAACGCCTCACTAACACACGATTTTCCACGCGCGCCGACCTTGCTTGCAGAGCAATTTTAAAAACCGTGACGTTCTGGATGTCAGCAGTTAGCATTTGCTCCTTTGCTCCTAGGCGCGGCACGTGGCAAAGGAAGTCGCCCCGCCGCATTACTAGTACAACGATCAGTACAGCGAGGTAAAGGGGAGAGGGAATCACTTTCCTAACAATGGGCCCTCTATAAATAAGACGGACATTGCGATTACCAGCTGAGTCGCATTCAAGCAATGATGTACCTGTAAGCTGTCACAGGACCACAACCGCACCGAGCCCAACGCGCCGACGATAATTCGGTGAGCAGCTAAACAAACCTTTTCTCATAATGGATAGTAGAAACTTTTAGTTACTAACGCAGTTACATGTTCTCACATGATTCCGCACAAACGGAAAACCGACGCGACGCTGGACATAACCGACCGACGGTCTCCGATAGTAGCAACTCGTGAGAAGCGGAGAAAATTAGATAGATAGATAGATAGATAGATAGATAGATAGATAGATAGATAGATAGATGACGAAATTAACATCACAAGCGCAATAAGGAGTATACATTACTCATTGATTACTACTTGCCGTAATACGCAAGCTGTACACTACTAACCTCCACACAAATCTTTTTAGCTGGTCGATGTAAATTTGATGACGACTTAACACTTTGAACTCACTTTCTATAAGAATGAACACGATACTATGCCTTCACCACCACAATAGAAAGTTTGCGTGTGTCTGCTGGGGTGTATGATTGCGTGTTTATACTGTTATATAGATATGTGTGTATGTATCTGTGTGCCTGATACCTATCTATTTCCATTTCGTCTTCACACATCCACTCCGGCATAATAAATTATGGATTGCATTACTCATTACACATCATACAACCGCGATTTCTTACAACCAACAGTTGGAAGGCATCACTCACCCTGCCACCTCCTCCCATTGGGAGCCCCCTCCGCTCAGCACACTAGCCAGTATAGTCTAGGCACTATAGTTTCGGTTTCGATTTTAACGGTGATGTTCGCAGAAAAAGGCCGTGACGCGGCAGGGCCTCTCCTGAGCTTCCTCCGTGGTGAAGTTCCTTCTTAACGCACAAATGGATTGCATGTATGAAGCGAATGACAACAGAACGGAGGAACGGTGACATTCCTTCCGAACGCGTATTTTGGCGCACAAACCCACTGCATGTGTGGAATGAATGACGATAAAACAGAGGTACAGCCAAAGGTGTTCTCTGGCACAGTTGACATGGGCTCACAAAGCGTCTTATTCCCTGTAGACGCTTCGCTAATTTGCGTAAAATGACTGTAGATGGCGTGTTACGCTAATATTTGCTTTCTTGGGAGCCTTGATTGACCCTAAGGCACAGCGATAGAAGGGGCAATGCCTTGCAGGAGTTTATAAAGGGCTTGAAAATATTTCATTTATAGAGACAGACGTCACTGTTTAGTTAAGTTCTTCTGTCTTATTTGTTATTATTCTTTGCCATCACAATTACTCTATGCTTCAGCTTATTCGTGCCTCCAAATATTTTACCTGCGCCCCCCCTCCCCCCTTTTCTTCTTAAGTTGCTCAACATTCTTGAGCGACTGCAGGGTCTTTCTTTTTGTTTTTGTTTTTTTTTGTAACTACCTGGCTCTTGTCCAATCCCCCAGAGCAGGTGTGCACCATACGATTTGGTGTACATCTACAGCTACATAAATATGCCCACAAACGGAAGCAGGTCGCGAAAGCTGTGCTGCTGCTACAATGAACTAGAATATACTATTCTAGTTCACTATAGTGTTGCGGTCACCGGACTACGCAGTTCCACGGTTTTGTTCCGTGGTATTCAGCCTTCCAGGGCTGTGTTCGATGGCTTTGCTCCTGCCTTCTGATATCTGAATCACTTTACGGTGGTTGCAGCGAGGCGGTGAGAAGAGCAGTTGTCGTACAACGAATAGATACGATACAATTATAGATACACCAACTAGCGGAAGTTCCGGTAAAACTCAGAGCGCACTTTTATTCATTGCAACTATGTCGGCTTCGCAGCAAGCCGGCGAACAAAACGTGATCCTAAAGATGAAATCGAAACGCGTTTACATTCATCCTAAACTTGCGGTAAGCTGCGTATGTTGACGCTAAAGCAGCTAAAGTCCCTAGATTATTTTCCGTAAGCGGAGAAAGATATCTAGGGACTTTGGTCAGAGCTAGGGGCCAACGCCAGTCGCACATTGTCGAGTAAAATTCGGGTCAGTGTCGTCTAGACAGTCTTCAGCGAGCAGCTCGCTGGCTTTGTCGAATATTTGTTTATGTCCTAGCCACGCTTGTCGTGTGGTTCAACGAGTGCCATGCACTCCACAACTGGTGAGTAGTTTAGGTTTTCTAATGCCGCCATAGGTTTAGCTGCCTGCCGCTGAAGTGAAAGTGATGTCCGCGCGAGGGTAATTAGTGGGGGAATTAATCAGCAAGAAAACTTGCTTTCTGAGCGCAAAGTGCAAGAGATAACTTGGGCGACTTTTGAAGCCCTTCAATCCATGCTTGCGCACGTGCTTGTGTCTTACCCGAACAGCTAGGTCACAGAACACTTGCTAGGTTCTCATTCTCCTACCCATGCTGACGCACTAGTTCCAGCCGCAACATGAGGCTTCTAAAGCCAAGCTAATTCTTTGCCTTCCGACTGCTTTGAAACAGTTTATAGTTCATTTGCGCTTTTGCTTTGAATAAACGGCCATGCGCTACGTAGTAGGTGACGCGGATAAAAGGAACAATCAAAATGGCCGCTCTCGTACACTGCTTGCGCCTTAAAGGAAAGTGGTTGCGGAATGGGTGTCCACGCGCTCAAAATGTCACAGAAAGGGGTCAGAAGGTCCAACCACGGGTTATATTCCGCAAATCCAGGCGACTATATGCTCTTGTGGCAGTAAAATTCGGATACCCCGCATGCACGGGATGTTAATACTTGCGTCGGTAGGTTTTACACGAACGCTGAACACAGGTGTCAAATGCAATAGAAGAGTGCCTGGATAGGCAAGCTGCTCTAATTCATGGCACGTGAAGCTAGGGCATACGGACATCCTCCGCCTACTCTCCAGAATGGCCGTATATATGCCATAGGTAGGTCTTGAGTAAAAGAAGGAAATAAATGAAAAAAAAAAATCATGAGCCCTTCCCCTACCGATAAAAATGGGGTCAGCCCCGCCACGGTGGTCTAGTGGTTATGGCACTCGGCTGCAGATCCGAAGGTCGCGGGATCGAATATCCCGGCCGCGGCGGCTGCATTTCGATGGAGGCGAAATGTTGAGGCCCGTGTGCTGTGCGATGTCAGTGCACGTTAAAGAACCCCATGTGGTCGAAATTTCCGGAGACCTGCACTACGGCGTCTCTCATAATCAGAACTGGTTTTGGGACGTTAAACCCCACAAATCAATCAATCAAAAATGGGGTCAAGCGAAGCTTGGCGTATTCGTGCCTGACCTAATTTCTTTCTTTCGTTGAAAACCTAAGGCATTCTTATGGTGCTGGTGTTCAAACCCCGGCATCGATCGACGAAATTTTGAAACTTATTCTTTCTCTCTTTCTGTCATTTTGTCTTTATTTTTTTTCCCCTTTCATTCAATCGCGGAGCGCCTCTGCTGCGGTTGCATTCCTGTGCGCTCGCCGTGGCGCGAGCTCCCTCAGCTTGAACAGTCTTTCTTTTTTTTTTTTCGTACATCGACGCAACCACCAAAATCTGTAGCTGATAAATTGCTTCGCGTGAAAACGGGGCCCAGTTGTGCATAAAGGAGGTGTTGAAAGTGAAGGTCCACCGAAGTGAAGACGTTTCAGTGAACATGAGCTGAAGCCTTGCTTGTAACAGATTCTAACATATAGGTGGGCACCCGACAATTTTTTTCCTTCCGTGTCTTCTTCCTGTTCCACCTTGAATAAGAACCACTTGCTGGAATGGCAAGTAAGCGACTCATTACAAACTGATTCTTGAGGACAACGAATGCAACCGAAACTGAGAAATGATGCGCAAATGTTTTGAGCTGGCCTAACTGCGTCCAGCATGGGCGAGCAATGCAGGTGTTGTTGTACCTCCAGGAGTGCAGGCAAGACGAGAATAAGACATCAGATGACGAGATAAAGGGACAGCATGCATTTCTTTTGCATAAGGCACTGTTCTCCATGTTGGCAACGAAAACAATTTGTCAACCTGTGTGATCATGCAGATACCCATGTCGAAAAGTGTGGCTCCACTGGTGCAGCATCAGACGCCATTACCCGCCACGATGGTCAGCAAGGACCCCCTGTTAGAGAGGGTCAGCGCTTGCAGGATGGTTCACAGGTAAGTGTATGCAGATAGTGATTTGTGAGACTGAATTGAACAGTGATAGAAGTGAATTGAGTATAGGAACAGTATTCAGATAATGAATTTCCTTTATGATAGTATATGTTCATAATTTAAGCATTAAAAGCACAAGTGGAGCATCCAAGGTAAATACGAAGGTTCTCTGAATGCACAGAACAGTCGAGGTAGTGCGAACGACATTTTACGGTTGGCAAATAGTATAGCTCCCCAAGTGACGCAGCTTGCTGCACCATAAAAACTCGTGTTTGATTTCTATACTGCCCATGGCTGCCGGGTGCAATTTATTGTTTCACCCAATGTGCCGCCCACATTTTGAAATATTCAAAAACAAAATATTCAAAAGCTATTAACATTTATGGGCAACGGCCACTTATGCATAACCGAGTGGAACTCCCTTCCACCTAATACTGCCGAAATAACAGATCCTTCCATATTTCATTCGATGCTGCAGGGCTGTTTGCATAGCAAGTAACATTGCTAACCTGAATCTGATTGTCCTCGTTTCATTTACCTTTTTTTCGCAATATATATTCAGTGTCTTCAATGTAATCTTCATAAGTGTTTTCAGCATTATTTTTAAAAAAGAACGTTTTGTACTCATCAATATGTATTCGACTGATGTTGGTGAATGTATTAGACTGGATGCTGTGATTCAATTTACTTGCTGTTTCATTTTTCTTGTTTTCTTTGGTATTTCATTTTCTATTTATGTTGTTTGAAATGTATGTATTCACTTTAAATCCCCCCCTGTGTAATGCCCCATAGGGCCTTCAGGGTATTGAAATAAATAAATTTCAAATACTGAAGCAAAAACAATGGTATTCGAATCAATATCCATACTTTTCTAACATTCACAGGCTCAGATGGACGAAAGGGGAATGCCCATGAGCGACGCATTTGCCATTTGCCAGTCCCTGGGGATGTCCAGAAGCGAGCTTGTCAACATGTCGGTGAGGCAGCTGAATGTCTGTGTGCGCACGGCTCGTCTCTCTGGCCAGCAGACGCGTGCCCTCAAGCACCTTCGGCGCATGCTCAAAAACCGGGGCTACGCGGCGATCTGCAGGTACCGTCAAGCCTTGTTCACAAATTCAACACATGAAAATCGCATCTTTATACCTGATAAATTGTTATAAATGTATATTTTTAACACCTGCTGGTAATGGTCATACCATCTTTAACTCGTTATAACTGATAGTTAATGTCCACACTTGTTATACTGAGGCTTGTCTGTGTATTAAACATGTGTTTAGCTGATTTGGCATGGCATAAAGGATGTCGAAGCTTTTTTGTGTACCATAAGAGGCAAGCATTTACAGACAAAAGCATTGTCCATAGATTTATGTGTCATTCACACTGTGTACTACGTTACGTTAATCGCAAACCGACTGGGCTTGGTGAGTGTTCTCTCTGCTTATGTAAGAGAGCAATTCCAGCTAGAAACTGGTCAGTCTTTTTTTTTTTCTGCTTATCTAAACACTCAGCTTATTGAAAGATGAAAGGAAAATTCATTTTGTCTATCTGAAACATCTTTCGCAAAGTACTGATATCAGAACTGACCATAATATTTGCCAGAATGTTAAGGCATTGACACCACATTTTGCTAGCGAACAAAATATTTTCCATGCCCAGCTAAATGCATTAATGAAGAGTGTTAATGTTTTAAACTGCAGAATCAGCAACACGGTCTGCATTGGAAAGTTAACTTCCTTAAACATGCCCCGCCACAGTGGTCCAGTGGTTATAGCACTCGGCTACAGATCCGAAGGTCGCGGGACCGAATCTCGGCCGCGGCAGCTGCATTTCGACGGAGGTGAAATGTTGAGGCCCGTGTGCTGTGCGATGTCAGTGCACGTTAAAGAACCCCAGGTGGTCAAAATTTCCAGAAACCTCCACTACGGTGTCTCTCATAATCAAAGCTGGTTTTGGGACGTTAAACCCCAAAAATCAAATCAATCAACTTCCTTAAACATGCAAAGGTGTCTGAAGTCATGAGGAGGAGCTCACTAAATCAGCTGATACATGTGTTAAAACTCCCTCTGGGTCTGAATGCGGTAACCATGCCAACATAGACTCGGGCAGTGGCTGACTATGGCTTGTACGAAGCCATTCCTGATACAGTAGAACCTCGTTATAACGAACCCGGATATAACGAACTATCTGATATAACGAAGTAATTGCAATTCCCCTTGAAATTCCTATAGATGAAATTGATATTGGTTATAACAAACTAATGGTTATAACGAAGTAATTACCGCTCCCCCTTCAACTTCGTTATAACGAGGTTTTACTGTATACAAAATAGTTAGGCCAGTTTATATCTTAACAATTTGCCGACTCTGACAGCACAATACAAATAAGACACGCACTAGTGTGCATAATATAGTGCAACTGAGCTTTTGTAGACATACATTGCCCCTTGAGCATATCTCCCTCTTATTTCAGCCAGCGTGTTCTCTGAATCATCATGGTATATACATATTTATTTAATATCACTGCATCCTCATCTTCTGTATTGCACGAAACTTCCATGTCACTGACAGGCTGCAAACTTCTTCGCCCCTGCTGCGAAGAAAAGTGAGATCTTGTGATAACAGCGAATTTAAGTACTGTGTCTGCAGCATCCGTCACGGTATTGTGTACGTTATAGTGTTGTGCAACGTTTCACATAAAGTGCACACGTAGAACTTTTGTGCATGCACTCTGTGTGAAAGACAGCACGCTTATGTGTGCGATGCCATTATAGTTGCTACCTTCACAATACTGATACTTGCTAATGTAATCATCAGCCACAGCATGGTGGCACTGTTCTTGTGTTTGGAAACCTTGTTTACGAGGAACAAGTGACAATACCTTTGTATTACGACTATGACCGTACTTAGACACTGATTAGTATACATTCAACTGCTCGCAATACACACCCATATGTTCATTGTAATAATTCACTGATGTGAACATTGTAGTATTTGCTTGAACAGTGCATGGCGCTGTCAGTGGTGCATACATGTTCTTGTTTATGCTCCTGGTCCTTGTACCTAATATTTTCATACTCCCACTCCTATGTCTACAGTTTGATTTATGCTGGGCGTGTTCTAAAAAAAGAAAATCCAGACCTTTAAGAAACCCCTTGTGGCAGATAGCACCTCTGTAGTCCTCGAGCTTGGCGACTGTGTGCGGTGGCCATTAGCTGTGCCAGAGATGCAGATACAGAATCGACTTATTGGCAAACGTTACTCCACAGCATGTATCTCAATTTACAAATTTTTATCTGTTGAGCTTCAAGGATATCTTGATTTGGACGAATCTTCAGGTCACGTGCCAGTTTTGAAAGAGTGAAATCTTGTTGATATGACTTTCACAGGAACCAGAAAGCAAAGCGTATCCCAAAAAGTGTACCAACCATATCAATATGCAATAGGCCTAACAAAAGCAAAGTACTTTTCCCAAAAAATGTTACGCATTATATCATATGAGTGAGATTCCAATGTCTTCATTTCCATAAATGTGCAACAAAACACATGGGCATCCCAGTTAGCCTTATGTTCAGCGCATGAAACTGCAGTAAGGTAACCAGAACAGCGCATTTTCATTGCAAATTTGAGGACATATATGCCATGATCTGCATCACCCTCATATTTGTGGGTTAGGCCTTACACACACACAAACCACACTTCGTTTCAACATGCGCTGTAAAGCAAGTGCTCTACAGCATAGCTTTGTTAATTTCAGTTTTTCGTGCAAGTAGTGTCACTTGCATAACTGAGTTCAACCACTACAACCGCGGTTTCGGTCATGGGCAATCTAAAGAAATTTTGCACATGCTACGTCCGGAGTTCACCTTGGAGATGCGCCTACGTCCTTATTAAAAACTTATACAGTAGAACATACTTTGAAAATTAAAAAAAGCCTGGAGTGGCTAAAAGAATACCAATATAATGTGCCGTGCTTCCTCTGCAACGTAGGACACGCAGAGTCGAGCAGCGCGGATACTTGGAAGAACAGAAGGAGCTCATCCGCGCCCACATCGAGGATTTGGAGGCCGAAAACAATGAGATTGCCACAGACATCGCACGCATCCAACGGGACTTCACTGGCCTTCTCGCTTGGTGCGTTGAATACCGCATGTTGACTGCCGAACAGATCCAGTCTATCACCGGTCCTCAGCAAGAGTCAAAGTAGAGAGCTTTTCTGCATGCCAACAGCCTGTGGTCTCACCGGTGTTCTTCTTCTTGTCTTCTTCTTTAATTTATAGCTTTTTAAAGAGCACCACGGCAGGATCTGAGCACAGCACACCTTTCATGAGTGTTAACGCTCAGCCCACATGGTTTCAGTTTGTGGCCACAATGAAGCCGAGGTTTACTGGTTATATGTTGCTGTTCTCTCTTTCATCTCAATATCTCTTGCTGTGAAGTGCACTTTGTCTATGCAACTCCCCTGTGGCAACCTTGTAGGTGCGGAAGTCATACAAAGCACTTTCACCAGATGAATCCGATCTCGTGTCGCGGTGTTACTTGTAAAATAACGCAGGTGTATAATGCGGCAAATAAAATAAAATGTTTACAATCTCACATTTTTCTTCTGCTGTCATATACAAGCATCTGCAAGAAGGTTCCCCCCTTCCCCCCCTCTCCAAACTTCTTCAGAATAACCTTTCTCCTTCCCCTCTCTGAAGCTGATTTGACTTGCACAAGTCTAAGCGTATATCCATCATTTAAGAATGGTGGTCAAAACTGTGCCACATTAAATTGATAACATAAGATGCAAATGTAAGAAGATGCTAAACTGATTAGCTACAATTCATCTTTTTTTTTTTTTCGGAGAAGGATTCAAGTAGTCACTTCTCCTCATTCCTCTATTTATGTGTAGAAATTCATTTCACTCTAGGTGATGCCATCCAACTAGTACAGGATGATAGCGCCAAGCATGGCATGACCTCGGAGATAACTAGCACAATACATGCAGTCCCTTCATGTGGGCAACTGGGCAACTCATACCCAGCCATTTTGTCGTCAATCTATTGTTCATTCTCCTCATTCCTCTATTTATGTGTAGAAATGCGTTTCACTCTAGGTGATGCCATCCAACTAGTACAGGATGATAGCGCCAAGCATGGCATGACCTCGGAGATAACTAGCACAATACATGCTGTCCCTTCATGAGGGCAACTGGGCAACTCATACCCAGCCATTTTGTCGTCAATCTATTGTTCACAGTAGACATGCAGCCTTCAATTGAACTTTTCACAACCGAATGATTTCATCTTTGGGCATGGAATAAACACACAAGGTTCTCTGTGAATGTAACGACACGATATTTATTGTCTTCAATACCTTTCTGAAGAAGTGATAACACAAAACTTTTTTGTCCTGTTACTATATTGGGTAGCTGTCTACCTCGTAATTATGTCTCTGAGCCTGTGCTTCCCGAGAGTGCGTTAAAGAGCTCTGTTACTACCTACCCTGACCACTTCGAAATGTGCACCAAGTGCGGCAAGACCTTGGACGTAAAGCAGGGTGCTGCTCACATCAACGAAACTTGCGCGCCCCGCCACAGTGGTCTAGTGGCTATGGTACTCTGCTGCTGATCCGAGGGTCACGGGATCGAATCCCAGCCGCGGCGGCTGCATTTCGATGGAGGCGAAATGTTGAGGCCCGTGTGCTGTACGATGTCAGTGCACGTTAAAGAACCCCAGGTGGTCAAAATTTCTGGAGACCTCCACTACAGCGTCTCTCATAATCAGAGCTGGTTTTGGGACGTTAAACCCCACGAATCAATCAATCAATCAAATCAACGAAACTTGCGTGGCGGTCGTAATGAACAGGACGGCACTGTTGTGTACATGCACACCCACAAGAAAAAAATAATTTTGGGGGGTTTTCTTTTGTGCAACAACCACTGTACGATTATAAGGCATGCCGTAGCTAGGGCTCCAGATTAATTTTCGCCACCCGTTATCAATCTAGAATCAACACACACCTAAGTAAAGAGACACGTAAAGGCTACGCAAGTCTATCCAGCATTCAATGGGACATGAGAGGGGTCTGTGCCTCGATGCATTCTTGAGATAGCATGAGCCAAGTGGTAAAAGCACTGGCCTCCATGGTGCAAGGTACTGGCTTGGAATTCCAGCACCACTAGGGCACATAGTATCGCTCTTTTCCGAACTAGTACAGAGGTACCTAGACTTTGTGTTTAGTGGTAGAGGCACATTAGATGGTGGCCTCTCTTTTCTGTCTTTTTTTTTTTTTCCAGCCTTTCACTCGCCCGCCGTGGTAGCTTAGTGGATAGGGTGTTGGCGCGCTAAGCTCGAGGTTGTGAGATTGAGTTCCGAACGTGGCGGCCGCATTTCAACGGAGGCGAAACGCAAAAAAGACCCATGCACTTAGACTTAAGTGCAAGCTAAAAGACCAAACTAATCTGGAACCCTCTACTATGCCGTGCCTTCTAATAATATTGTGGTTCTGACATGTAAAACACCATAGATTATTAATTTGCCCTTCAGCAGACTGACAGTTGGTAAACTTGGTAGGTACTCGGGATGAAATTTTGTATTTGGTCTTTTTCAAAAATAAAAGGTTTAGAGCAGGCGCCTTTTTGTCTACCTTCCTGTGTCTTTGTCTATTGTGCATGCTGCAAATTTCATCCAATTTGTTTCACTCCCCCTTGTTGCCCTGGTCGTACAGTGGTTAAGGTACTCGGCTAGTGACCTGGGCGGTGCAGGTTTGATCCCCACAGCGGCAGTTTCACCTCCATCTAAATGCCAGAGGCCTGCAACTGCACAATGGTGCGCGCCAGGGAAGCTGAGGTGTTCAAAATTTCAGGAGCCCCCACTATAGAACGTCTCCTAATTAAATGATGGTTTTGAAGTTTTGAACCCCAGCAATTGTTACCTTTCACTCCCCTTGCCCCTCGCTCCTGCAATGGTGTTCCATGCTACCTTTGTGGGAGGCAGAAGTGTCTTTGCTAAACCTCGAACTGCAACTGGAGATGCACACAATGGAAAAAGGTTGACTTGGCAGCTTTAGGTGACATGCTCATTGTACACCCTTCAATCGCTATGCAGGCCAATCTGGCAGGCGTTTGATTTGTCATGTCACCTGACTACCACCTCCTGTCTGGGTAGCGTGTATGATTCTCTGCTTCACTTTCAAAGTCTGACCACACTTTGGTGCATGCATTTAACGGGTCATCCAAAATGTGGTGAAATTAAATCTCTGGCATACTCTCGAGAAACTATGTTCTGGTATGACAGTTTGTACAGGTACAGCTAGTACCCGAAAACAGCAAAAGGAGTACTGAAAATTCACGTGCTTCTTATCACTTGCTAAGCTATTTTGACATTGAAAACCGATCCGCATTGTCATAAAAGCTATTTGATGTGGGTTTTGTTAATTTATATCTTTAAATTCTTTTGAAAGCACGTGAGTGTAATTTGGAGTAGGTTGTCAAGGTTAACATTCTGTCATGTGTTAAGAGTGGTTAACACTCTGTCATACCCGTATTTCAATGGGACGATGCCAGACGGTTGCAGTAAAGCCTGCAACTCCACGTAACAAAGAGCTAATTACTCTCTCTTCAAGGACTAAAGTGTGCATAGGCACAGTTCGGCACATCATCAACTACGTTGGACACATTGGTAGTAACTGCGTACTACATCCTGAGAGGTTGAACTGAGTGGGACAATGCCACACAGTCATATTTCACAGCGCATGAGCCGGTTAAAGCAAATTAGCGCATTGGCACTTCCTTAACACAGCCCAATAAATAACTGATAGCACTATCACAAACAATTCAGGTCCCCTCGTTTTATTAGAACACAAGCCTTTGAGTGCATGCAGCAAACGCTATCACGATTCCAACAGCGGCTACTAACATGGCTGTCACGACCACCA
The DNA here is from genome assembly GCA_013339685.2 of Hyalomma asiaticum. Lineage (NCBI taxonomy): Eukaryota > Metazoa > Arthropoda > Arachnida > Ixodida > Ixodidae > Hyalomma > Hyalomma asiaticum. The sequence goes on from CM023489.1 coordinate 22,172,983, forward strand.
CCAAGCATTGTCCCGAGCACTTCACATACGATTGTTGTGCTTGCTGGCTTTGGATGGTGGCTTGACTCGGCTTGATGCCCGAGACCTGACCTTTGGGAAGTGGCTTGGGAAGCGTTCGGTCCAGTACCGTGTTGATTCCGACGACGTTGCAATGCATGAAATGCTTTCCGGCACCGGTGATTTCGACGTCGACCAACTGACCCATGTAGTGGTCGTCCATGGGTAGCAATATCTGCGAAGGCAGATAGGCAATGCACATTTTTATGGTTGAAGGTATACAGGTGAACCCTTTCATATGTGAGAGACGCTCCAGGGAGCAGTTTCTGTCCCTTATATGAGGGGTCCCTCATAATCAGGGTGCCGTGTTTTTATTTTCTGATTAACCTTTATTTTTATATGAGCACATTATGTACAACTAAGCTGACCACAAAAGAAGGCTACAGCCTGTTGCAAAGGGTTTACTATATAAACCATTTGCCTGGTGGACACTGTCACTCGGAACATGATTAATGCTTTCTCCACCACAACTTCCTCCCATTACTTGGTTATTTCCGTTTGTTTCCACAATGGTTTAACCATAGTTAGTAGCCAACAGCGCTGCACTTAAAGGGAATATATCTGTTACAACCAAGACTGTTCACCAGAACTTGAGAATATATTTTGTCCTTTATAACCAAATGTCCTGAGGAGCATGTCTGGTACAAAAGAGGTTCAACTAATGGGAGAGATAAGGGGGCCAACAACGTGAGTAAATGATTTCTCTTGTACCCAAATGTCTTATGAAAACGCTAAACTGTAAAACCTTTCGTTTTTCCAGGAGTAGTACGAGATCATTTGGTCTTTTCAGCAGATTGCCCCGATATTTGTGACAGTATAGTATAAGCGGAGTTTCTTTTCGAGATTAGCTTGGTCCATAAAAAGGGGAAAAAAAAAAAAGAAAAAGGTGGGCTGAACTTCATGGCAATGTAATGAAAATCTAGGTTTCCTTAATTTTCTTTTTAAACACTTGCATTCAAGACTGGACAACTATCAACCAAAACTCCCACTAAATTGAATCGGAAATTGATAGATTCCTGGATTTGGTTAGACTGAAGTGAGGCAGATCCCCTTAAACCAACGAGAATACTCTGTAACTGCCTAGCCACCTCGACACAAAACAATCGCACAGCTATTTACATTGATCTCGTGAGGACTACATAGACGCTTTTTCGTCCTACAAAGGATGGCGTTGATGAAAGAACATTCATGTGGATAGTAAAATTGCAATTAAAGTTAAAGGATTTCAAAATCATTTATGCACAACCATATAGTTTTTCTTTCTGCGTGGTCAAGAGGGGCCCGAAATGAAGTGTTCGAATCAAAATGAGCCAAATATGAATGCCACATACCTATAGACGCCAAGTCCAAGAAGTACACGCTCTGTTCACTGAACAAAAAGTGGGTCACTGACCAAAGTATTGACCAAACGGTAGCTTGAGCAGACTTGACCATATTGTCAGCAGTAATGAACAAATGCATTTTTCTCAGTACCACTGAACGTGGATTTGGCCTTCTTAGAAAAATAGTTCCTCCTGTGTTACATTACATTCTCCATTTTCTCAAGGAATATCAAAGCTAAAGGTTTGTTTCAGTGCTTCTGTTCACAATGAAAAAAAAAAAAAAAAAGGTATGCTATATCAGAAACGTGAACTTGCCAACATAAGGGCAAGCAGCCTGTCAATCTTAAATGTATTTAAGCAAACGCAAGATTTATATAACTGGTAAAGTGTAGAAACGCAAGATTTATATAACTGGTAAAGTGTGGAAATGCAAGATTTATATAACTGGTAAAGTGTAGCACTAGCTTTACTTGGCAATGATCAAAACAACATATACGCACTGTCCACTATGTAAGTGGCACCACTACGATGGCTGCATAGTCTTGGGGACTACAAATACTCCACTAGTGCAAGTTTCCCTGGCTTTTGGAACATTTTATGCTTAAGTTATGTAACATCTAACCATGGATAACACTTCAGAATGCTGATTAATCCTGCCTATTAATTAAATGTACTATTCAGTGTTATTGTATGCCTCATGTCCTCGGAAACATTAAGTTTATGTGACGATGACATAGATTACAGGGATACTAAATTGGTTTCATGACATTAAAAGCATTCTTTCAAACTGTTATTTTCATTCATTTAGTTGCAAGAGAGTGATCAATGAATGAGAAAAGAAAGGCAACACTTTCATATACTGAGATTTGCGTGCAGACCATAACAGTTGGTGTGATACCACAACATTTAAAGGAAGTCAAGCACTGACAGACACAGACTTATTGGACATAATGAGTAATGTAAGATCTTGCAGCTACTACAGTCAAACTTCGTCATAACAAATGCCACATGATAAGAAAACAGCTTCGTTACCTCTGATAATTCATTACAAATGTGTATCTGCAACAATGTTTTAATAACAATAATATTTTTAATCAATTAATTATAAGAAGTAATTTGTTATACCTGCATTCACTATATCGAGGTTCAGCCATACGATGTTTGCAAGTACACAAAACAAATATACAACGTAATGAAGCTTTGTTCGTGTCATTAAACTTTATTATAATGATGTTTGAACAAGCTTATTCTGTTATGGTGCATTAGTAGTTCTCACAACTTGCTAAGCAAACCATTCGCATACAATAAAGTTTATCATTACCAGTGAGAAAAGTTAGCAAAGCCTAGATACACCGTCCTCTTTCTCGACGCCAGAAATTCTTGAAGCTTTTCTGGCTTTTAAGGTCTTCCTGTTACAGTAAAACTGGTTGTTTTCCATGTTGCTGAAGCATGACTTACTATATTTAAACAAAATTTATTTCTCCTCTACTGCTTAATTTCCCACACCCTTTCTTCGAAAAGAAGACAACCTCTGCACTACAAGCACGTGGGCATGTTTTACCAGAGATCAGGAAGCAGTCTTACCCGTGTTACGGGCTCAAGTGGGTGGTGGTAGATGTCAACATGATCCTCACTCCTCTACCTGTAGTGCAGCGGCACTTACATTTTTAAGTCACGTTTTTAACGTCTTAGAGGCGTGTATTTCCACACTCACAGACAGCAGTAGACGGCGGAGTTACCTTACATAGTGGCACGTCTGAATCCTGACAGCAACAGCAGCTATGTTACTTTCCTTAGCAATATCAGTGCACCATCAATGACTGCCCTTTCAGCAAATCAGTGACATTGTGGCTGTTTACTGAAGTGCCTCAAGGGATGAAATGAGGCTTTTGAGTGCCTCACAAAATGCCACGACCAATTTCGGACCACCAGCAAATTATGTGACTCACCTGCTCGTAAAACTTGTTGTGACCAACTAGGTGCTTCTGGTCATGGGCTGTGTCGGTCACGAGGACTGTATGTCGCTCGCCGATGCGAATGTTGTACGGCACATATGACTGGAACAGTTCCGACAGCCGCTTAGTCCTCTCCTTAACCTGCAACCAACCATGAAAACAAGTCTAGCAAGCCTCGTCATAACAAAGTCACGTCTTACATGAAAGAGCTTCGCTATATCCCCTTCACCAGCTGAGTGCACATTCCTACACATCAGTTTTAAAGGTGCATTATGCACTGCGTGTTAATTCAGCTGGTTTGAAGTACGACTTGCACATTTGTACACGCTTTCTCGCTGGACAACTACCCCTCATTTAACTTCAATTCGCCGCATATTTCTGGTGCAAGAAACATCACTCCCGTGCCATGTATCACTTCCATGCCTGAAGCGTTGACAGACACTGATAAACATTCATGAACGCCCATATATATTCCAGACGCTCACAGACACTCAGAGCTCACACAGACCAAAGCAGCAGATTGCTATCCTGTAACATTTATAGGAAACTTTGCAGGCACAATCAAGCAGAAGCGTTGTGCTACACAACTACATACAGCCTGGCATAGTCTAGTCAAACCACTGGCCAAAATGCATGCATCCATCCATCCCAAATGCGCACATCAGCATATCAGATCATTCAAGCATACCCTTTCTGAAAATTCAAGTTTTTCTTGCTCCAGCATATTCTTAATGTGAGAGCAAATAAATTACTGCTTCACTTTGGCCAATTATTTAATTGATAATTATTATATATCTCCAGGGTGCAGTTGTACATTGTAGAAGGGAGGGGCAAAATTTTAAAAATGACACGAGGCAAATGCAATAAACTGGAACCATACACATAAGACGTACATAATATTCTATCTTGTATTCCTAGTTTAATCACAACCATATGGAAACCCAGTGGTGCAAAGTGTGGCTAACAAGATTTTAAACTCTACTGTGCTGCCTCTTGTAATTCACTGTATCAGTATCGCGACCCTCACATCGGACGATGCTTTGTCCGAAGGTCGTAGGTTCGCTCTTTCCATCCACTTTAATTCCTTTCCATCTACGTCATAACTACCACACTACAGCTAAAAGCTACAAATAATTTCCTCAATGACTTCCTTGGCCTCACTGTCTGTTGGATTCATTAGGTTGTGTCTAACAAGAAACAAGCACTTGATCAATTTCCCTCGTTATTTCATGAGTGGCAAGTTACCCACATAGTGTGACATAAATACAGTAGAATCCCGCTGTTACGTTCCCGGCTGCTGCGCTTTCCCGGCTGTTACATCGTTTTTGGCTGGTCCCGGCATAGCTCCCATAGGATTCAATGCATTAGGAACCCCGCTGTTACGTCGCAATGTGGGAACGTTCCCGCATGTTACGTCGCGAATCGGCGTTCCAAGCGGCCACTGCCGACGGAAATATTGACTTTTCACGTAGCTTGACTTGGCTTGACTGTAGGATTAGCTGCACAATGGGCGACGCCAATTACGTTTCCAGCTTCCACCATCTCAGTTATGGCACAGCGATGCAAACTGTTGGTGGCGGAATCGCGTACATGATTACGTTTCCATCGATGACGCCATTGTCACCTCTGAGGCTTTCTCTGTCGACGAAATCGTAGCCGAGCGTGCCGATGCGTGCACTAAAAGCGCTAGCACTGGAATAAAATTGTGTGCCGATCACCACTTCTCTCATTTTTCCATTTTCCCCATTTCTTGGCTGTTACGTTTCCCGGCTCTTACGTTTGTATTTTACGGTCCCGTGAAAAACGTATCAGCGGGGTTCTACTGTACACAGTCCCACTTTTAGGAAAACATCTTTCAAGGGTAAAACATGTTAACTGGAACATACGCAATGCAGCACGGTTGATATAGGCTTATGGTCGTCGCTGACTCACTATGTGCGTAGGAATTCGTTTCATGCTGGCCGCAGGTGTGCCGGGCCTTGGATAGAACTGGTTGATGAAGAGGGAAGGGAACTGGTAGTCTCGAACCAGCTGCATCGTTTCCTCAAAGTCCTGAGTGAGAACCATGTGCATTGACACAAAGTGGTGAGACAGAAAATGCAAGGTCAAAAACGTCGTGTCAGTACTGTGCGCAGCGTAGCAGAAAAAGCTGGCAGCAGTTTTTTATTGGGTACCAGCTGTGGAAGATTGAAGCCTATGGTGGTGCACTGCAATCCACAACAGTGTGGGTTTGAATCCCGATGATATAGACCTTAGTTTGACAGAGGTAAAGTCTGAGAACACCTATGCACTAGATACAATCAAGCCTGATTATAGCAAATTCAATGAGACGTGAAAGTAGTTTTGTCATGTCCAATGGTTCATTATAAATGTATATTCTTAACGCCACTGTAATGGAAATACTATTTTTCATTTAATTTGCCATAACTAATAATTTGTTACATCGAGGTTCGGCTGTAGCATGTGCTAAGGAACCCCATGTATTTAAAAGTTATTCCAAAGTACCTCACTATGATTTACTGTGTAAAGTCGAACTTTGACATAATGAATGTGGATATAACAAATTATGTGAAAAATACTATTGACTTAGAAATACACATTATAACGAATTCGATATAACAATGCTATTTCCACCGTCATATTGAATTCCTTATATTGAGCTCTGACTCTAACCACACTGTGGATTTGGCATGTAAAAGCCACCAGTTTTTTCCTTGGCTTGGACCAGCCACTTTAACCTTTCATTTTCCTTTCCCTGTCATCCATTGTGGCAAACCATAGCTGTTCACCTGGGGGTGAAAAGCAGATGGCCCAAGCCAGTAACTAGAGACAGAAATAAAGAAAAAAAAACATACTCTCCTCACAAAAAAAAAAAATGAAGCCAAGCTGTAACACATACACAGTACAAAACTGCGAGGTGACCACACAAGTAATCTCTATACATAAGCCAAAGATAATAGGGCGTACTGTGAAACACAAACATTACAGATTGCGCTCCTACCTAAACACATGCTCAATGTTCCCTCTGCAACAGATCTGGTGCCTCAGCCGGTGTCATGAACAGAGCTATGCTGTAGGTGTCATGTGTATAGCTAGGAAATGCAGGCAGGGTTTGACACACCTGTTGAAATGTTTAGTTTGCATGTAGCATGCAGTCGAACCTTGATATAACAAAGTCGGATTTAACTAATCATCTGTTATAACAAACTAAAAAGTAGTGTAGCCATTACAACAGTATCACAAATATGTTTATAACAAACTATCACATATAACAAAATTATTTGTGTCACACTAAATTCGCTATAGTGAGGTCTGACTGTATATATGAGCAAAGTACAGACCCACACATGCACACACATGGTAGTTCTGGACACCCCCTCCCCACCTTTCAGCCCCTTGGTGCTAAAATGGTACACACTTTGGTGATGATGTATAATACAGTGCTCTAGTCTGGCTTGATCCTCAGTGTCCTTAGAATTTTTTGGGTACGAGAGACTTGGCTTACAACAGAAATGTTTCCCACGTTCCTTGAGTGTCTCTTGTAACAAGGTTTTGCTGTACGATTAGGGAGTGCAACCATGCAAGTTCCTCATAAAAGCTTTTCTACTGGCTTTTACTGCATAAGCTTTACGGCCTTGTTACAATCAACGATTTTGGGTGCAGTGGTGTCCACCAGTGCTGATGCTGCTGCCAATGTTCGTAACTGATATCATTCACATAAAAAAAGAAGACCCTCCATGCATGTGCAGATCTTAATCGAGCCCAACAAGAGCGGTGTCGCACACCCATGGTGGATCGTCATCACCTGGTTGTGGGCACCTTGTGTTCCCAGTCATGGCCCTGATGGAAGGAGTTATGCTTCAGGAGCCTATATGATTGTCAAAACTGGGTATGATTTCATCGATGAAAGAGGAGGAGGAGGGAGACGACCACGAATAAGAGGACGAAGAGAGAGAGCTAGAAGAAGAAGATGAAGAAAAAGAAGAAGACGATGAGGTAGAGGGAGACGGTGACGACGTTGAAGAAGAGGAGAAAAACGATGATTCTGAAGACAAAGGGTAAGAGAATAAGAAGAAGAAATGTAAGACAACAAGGAAGATAGCAACAATGAGGAAAGAAAAGATGGAGGAGACGATGATGAAGAAGAGGAAGTGGAAAAGGAGAAAAATGGATGAAAGCAGAAGAGGGGAACGAGAAGCAGGAATGAAAGAAGAAGACCAAAAGAGAAACAATGAGAGAGCATACAGAGAACTCTCACTTGAGCTATGACTGTGTTGCATCTTGTGCGCAGGCCTGGAAGTTTTTTGTCTGTGCCTTTAGACATCCAAGTGATGCTCATTAATGTTGATTTGATTTGCTGCGTCAGCGCTGGGAAATACATGGCAAGATACAAAGAAGGCAGATGCAGGAGTGCAAATGCCAAACGACAGTGCTACAGCTATCAATGATTTAATAATAAAAGACTGTGTCACTCGTACAGTGAATGCCATTGGCTTGCACACTACCTCGCAACTGCACCTTAACGATGAACCCTATAAAGGTTATATGCCAATGCAACCATGAAGTTAAATTTCAATGGATGGAAATTATGCTAAAATACAATGTAGCTGCCGCACAATTAAAATGCTTTCAACTCACCTCTTCAGTTTCTGTCGGAAATCCACATATGACATCTGTAGCAATCGTGATTCCTGGAACACTGAGAAAAGAAACAGGGAGCACAGTTAAAAACTGAGTAACAAAATGCTGAACAGCACTTGACGGCTTTAAGGTAGGGCAACACAAAACTAGAAGTCTACGTCTGCACAACTGCGCTTATATTTAAGCAAAAACAGCATTATTCATGCAGACACTAGTTATTGTAAAGGTTTTTGCAATTGCCACTTTTCTTTCTTGGGAACCTGCAGAGTTGAAAGCCATAGAATGTTACGATGTTAAAAAAAAAAAGAAAGAAAACGAATGATCTAGTTACATACCCAACCACAAAACACATAAACATGTAGCCTTCTTCATTAAACAAAACTGCCTGCAAGTTTTGAGTGCAATGGTGCAAGCCTAAATTTTATTTTTGTACTGTGAAGACAGTGCTTACATTCCTGAACTCATTGAAGGCTACAGAACCCTTGAAAAATATGTTATTTCATATTATGGTCCGACTTAATATGCTGCACTAGGCATTGTAGATGCCAATGTGGTGCTGAGCACAATTTGCTGATGCCATGCAGCACTTGGGTTAGGTGCGACAATGCCACTCACAAAAAACAACGGAGCATAGCTTATTTTCTGACTTCTGTAGCGCTCTTAAAAGTGATCCCTGAGCAACCCAGGAGCAGCTCAAAACACTTGAAGGTGGGCTCTGGCAATACCTACGCTTTCCGGAGGTGGTCCACTACACTGCGAAACTGGGCAACAGTGTATTCCCGTCGCATTTCGGTCAGCACGGGATCGCTCCCGGATTGCACAGGTACGTGTAGGAAGGAGTAGACGCGGGGATGGTTCAAGATCTCGGCCATGTCCTGTTGAGGAAGCACACAATGACCTAAAATTTTGAAGCAACTTATTTTTACTCTTGTCAGATGTTTTCCTTTAATCACTTGTTTTGAACAGACAACTGAAGTGTACAACTTGAGGAGAAAGATGAATTGCCTTAATTTAAAGGTACAGTAATTACTTAGCCAGTAAGCATTTGTAAATTAACTACCTTCAGCTAACCTTGTTAGGCAACATGTACAACTGCTGAAGCCAGTGAATTCCCAGAGCATGTTGGCTTTCAGTGGATTTCAAATTCAGCCCTGGTTTTGAATACATGTCGCAAAATCGGAGCAATATGCACTGTTGTATTGCTTGCTACGTAACGAAGTGCCTTTTCAGCGTGCCACAACAAATTTAACTGACATGTGGGCCTTACAAACTTATCAGCTCCAATTTGTCAATCATAACATGTTCCCTAACGTGATTAGTAAGAAAGCTTATTAATAACTGGTTATTCATCGGCATTTTGCCACGGATGTCTCGGGTAATTCCGGTATAAAAAGCACAAAACTGATCAGTCGTTTCGTTGCCACGCTAGTAGCAGCACTTATGAGTGGGTAGATCGTGAAACATCCTAAAAAATAAAAAAAACCATCTGTTTCGGCACGTGCAATGCCTAATCTACGCATAGTCTATAAGATTTCACTGACAGCATAAAAATACCTAAAAAACCCAATTTTTTTATCACAGCCACTGAATAAAGAACTCAATATCATGCAAAAATGCTATTCACAGTGCCACATTATCTTTCCTGCCACCAGGTGCATTTATCTTAGAATGGTTGGAAAGCAAACTTTCCATTCCCACACTCCTTACCTATGATGGCTACATACAAAGAAATAAAATATATATAAAAAAAGATATCAGCAGCCAGTCTGATGAAGGTAGTGACACATGCGCACCAGTAAGCCGCGAGGTGCCTACGGCAACTGTGCACCACCACAGCTAGGCCTTTTGCGAAGACATCGTCGATCCTCACTATTTCCTTTTGTTCTCAAGCCGTCTAGTATGCATGTGCGTTTGGAAGCCGGAGAAGTGCCAACGCTTGCTCTTGCGCCCATGAACTTCGTGAACTTGCATTGCATGCACTGCCAAGCGTGGCCAACCAATGATGGTCACATGACCCCATGCGAGCGTGGAGAGGAATGAGCACACAACTTCTTTCCTCCTCTCCTTACTTCTCATGACCACTGGTTCAGGGGTGGGAAGGAGGGCAAGGCCAGTGGCCGTAGATAGTAATCCCTCCGAGAACAACTGTGCCAGGCCACTTGCTTGCGGCAGCGGTTCCCATGTTTGTGTGAACCGTGACGCATTCCGAAACTGTTCATATAAACCTGAACCATGAAGTGTGCTGTATAACGTAGACCGTCCGGGACATTTCTAAACTTCGTATCATCACGAAATTCGTATCAACTGCGATCGTGTAATCGAGATTCTACTGTATCTACATTAATTGAAAGGGCAGTTGTTCAATATATATACGACAATTAGAAAAGTATTTATTATTCAATTTGATTCACTCCTGCCACTATACAATTCATATTCCATTCAATCTCCAGAATCACTATTCACACACTCCTATTGCTGATGCACACTCACTTTGCTTTAGTAAAGCAAAAATTAATAGCTTAGCCTGATCCTCGACTTAGCTGTCTCTTAGAGGCACTTTCACGTGGGTGCTATTGTGACCTTTGAGTCACATTATGTTAATTACCCACATATCCAATGTGGGTAGCGTTTCGTAAGTTAATCTTCACTACTCATCCTGATGGTTAAATCCCTTTTTAGAATAAAAAGACCTGCGCTCTGATATCAGTCCTACCATATAAAAATCTTTACATGTCTGCTTTTATAGTTTGTATATTTTTTATTACAGTCTCGTGATGTTTATTACAGTTTCGTAATTATTTTCATTAATCATCCCCTTGGTTCAATGCATTCTCAGTACAAGACCTACACTCTAATATGTCTCTTGTACCTATAGGTGTCCTTATCTATCTAACATATCCTTACGTTTAAACTTCGTAACGTTGGAAGCGAACAGGAGGTGCTGCACCACAGACAAGAGTGTCACTCAGTGCTCGTACCTCTAAAAAAAACTGACAGATTGATAACCAACAGGTATGCCCACCTCCAAGTGGTCGAGTATGTATGGCGGGTTCGTCATGCCAAGCCGTAGCATGCAGCCCTCGGGTATGACCTGCACCATCTCCCGCAGCAGGTCGGGCAGTGTGACCCCAATGTCCCGTCCATAGGCACCCGTGTCTTCCGAAGTCAGCCAGATCTTGCGCACACCCTCTGTGGGTTGAAATGACAAGCTCAGTTGTGACACTGAAATCTATATAGTTTCATCTATTGAAGTGTTTACATTGCTCTGAGACTTTTGAGGAGTACTTTCTTTTTCGTTGTTTAGAAGTCCAGAACCTTCAATTACAGAAAAAAAATAGACAGGAAAGAATAACACAAGTACATGAGATTGTATTGATATTCCAGACAATGAAGCATTCATGAGCTATGAAGCAATTTGAAACAGCCTGAACATGCTTGTCTGCTATGGTATTGTTGTTAATTATACTCTATTGTACAGTCTATTAACTTTTATTTTACCTCATCACCCCTTTTATTTAGTACCAACTCCTTCTGCTATTCTTATAATGTTACCCTCTATTGAATGCTCTTATTAGAATAGGCCTAAAATGTATTTTAAATAAAAAAGGAATTAATTAAATAGACATTTCCATTATCCCCGCTTTTAACTACAACATCCTTGGTGTGAATTTGCTTTATTTACCAGCAAGAACAATGTTGTGAGGCCGGTGTCTTGTACATTGTCAGAAACCGAAGCAGCTGCCTCTTCAATCTCGTCACAAGGATGAGGAAAGGAACAGGGTTAAAAACTATGAAGAGAGTTCTAACAAAAAAAAAGAGAACTGCACAAACAGAATCCTGTGGGCAGGCTCTAGCAGTCCCTGCATGACAGCAGCTATCATAATATAGCGGTTCTGCCAAAAAAGCCCCCTCATTATAGCTGGTGCCATTTTTTCTTTTTTTTTCACAAGGGAAGTCAATACGGCACAGAAGCAGCTTCATTACATCCAACAATTTGTCATAAATGTACATCCGTAACCCGCTGTGATGCGAACACTATCTTTCATTTATTTGCTATATCCAATAATTCATTATATCCACATTTATTATGTTGATTTCACACAGTACGCATCTACATCTCGTCCAAGGGCACAGACAGTAGTAAGGAGCTTCCCTACCTTCAAATGCCTGCCTTGCCCGTGCCACCAGATCTTCGATCGGGTAGCTGCCCAAGTCTCCGCGGGCGTGCTTGGTCTTGCAGTATGTGCAGCGGTTGAGGCAGCTGAAAGCAAGGTGAGAGTTAATACTATCTCATTTACGTTGGCCTTGCCGTTTCGTGTGAAACTTTCATGCACAATTTGGCAAACGAGATTGCACATAGGCCATGCCCATTGTGATACATAACCACTAACAAGGTCATAATGGAAAGAATGCAGTAACACTGTTTTAACGACGGGAACTGGGAGCATTTAAACAGTGAGAGCGCAATATCAAGGAGTTGAAACTGTGACAACATTGCGTGAAGTAGTGAAAATTGAAACAGAAGTTCTATCTAGTTGACCCAAAGTTGTTCATGCTCGATTAATCCAGCACAGTACATGTTCAATAACGAGCAATTCTGTTTGAAACCATCCCTCATGTGAACAATTCAGCAGTTCGATTTACTGCTGATTAAATGTAATAGCTAAGTACTTATACAACCTCTAACACTTTCTCTATTTACGACATGCCACCCTAATTTTTATTATTCTTATAAGTACTTTAAAAACATGCAGTTCACAATACCCTTGATAGCCCTCTCACCAGATTTCCAAGGTACAGATCGGAATGGTATTTTGTTCTCAATCGAGAAAATGAATCTTTAAACCCTGAGGTCAAAGATGCTATCTGAAAATTATCCATAAGTGGCATCCCAGGATGCTCACAGCAGCTTCAAGCACTCACAGTACACTAGAATGCCGACTTTGAGGTTTGAAGACGATGTCTCAAATTCTGAGGTTCGGATTTGAACATTTAGTATTGTTTCATTTTTACACTTGATTCTAACACACGTTATATTTTAGAATGTTCTCCAGAAAGTGTCCTCGCTGGAATCGAGTTATTAAGGTACGTGAGAGTACCCCGTGTTGATGGCGATGATCTCAACAAGAGGGTTGCGCCTAATCTTCGGCAGGGTCAATGGGGCACCACCAGCTTTCCGTCGGCCTTCCTTCTTAGAACCCAGGAGCCGCACTGAGTTGCCTGCACAAAACACATTCTCTAAATCTTTCGCATACCCCACTTAGCTGCCGAAATTGTTTGTCTAAGGAAAAGAGTGATGTGATGTGCAATTCCAACAAGGAATACACCGCAAAGCAACAGTCTATGATTTGTATGTCACTATGACATTGGTCGGCCATGGGCAACAGAAGTTACTAATGCGAGGCTTTTACAGAAGTAAAGAGAACAGTGAAGGCTCATTTTATGGGCACTACGAATAGTAGTAGACTGAACCAGCCTGACAAGCATGGTGTGATATGCCTAAAAGAGATGCATGAACAGATGTTGCTCTAGGACCACGAGTGCCAAAATGACAGAATTGGCACTCAGGGAGATGCTATAGAAAATGGCACAAGTTCAGGTGGCACAGTGCTCTATGACATTGATTGCAGCGACAGTGCAATTACTAAGATGATAATGATTTTGAAGCTCGTCGAGAAACATGTACGAGGCACAGAATGGCATGGGCACCTTTGAGAGTTTCCTCGACCACCTCCACAACGCGGTCGGTCTGCTGAACACCCACGATGCTGAGGCCACGGAGGTAGCCCACATTGGGGGTTGCCTGGGAAACACATCCTGCCACGACGACCTTCTTGCCCTGATGTAGGGCTGCTTCGATGGAAGTTCGGAAGTGGTCTTCCGCGGGGTTTTTCACCGTGCAGCTGTTGAGGAGCCAGAGGTCGGCACTTCTAGCATCGTCTGCATCGACGGCAGAGGAGAGATTTGAATACTGAAGCAGTGATCTCTTGTTAGCTTGATTCAAAACTTTATTACAATAAGTCAAATCAATAAGTCAAAATTGATCTTTCCGAGACCGGCCCAAGCACAACCGAGCATTTTCCAGATTTTATTGGTTATTGATCAATTATTGATTAGCTATCAATTCGCTGTTTCGAGGCTATCGTGAATGGCTGTTTCTGAAACTTGGCTGGGCAAGCAAAAGCCACCACATGGTGTCTTTCCCATATTGGTGTCTTTCCCTCTCCCATCCTCCTTTCCCTCGCTCTTCCTTTTCCCACCCCTTACTATACCATACTGCGCATGACTATGCCACAGCAAATGAAATGTGGAAACCCACAAGCTTTGTGCTAGAAGTGGGTGGATGCTAATTTTTCCTTCCATTACTATGCTCTGATATGAGGTGCTTGGTACACACCCACTTTCTGTGGTGCATGCCCATTTCTTTACCCTCTGCCATCCTCCTTTCCCTACTCCTCACTTCCCTTCCGCACCTCCTTTCTATACTATACTGTGCTTGGCTATGCTATGATACGGGCTGCTTGGCACACTTGCTTTTTGTGGTGCACACCCATTTTCCTGCAATACGAGTTAAGATGCAAGAGTTACGAACAGCTGTAACAGCTTCACTGTTAATAAAGAAATGCTTTTTTTTTCTTTTACGGATGCAGATTCAGTCTTCAGAAACTTCACTGCAGTCACAAGGCTTATCACGCAGTCTCCTTACCAATAATAGTATATCCTTTGGCTGCCAGCTGTCCAGCCATGTACTCGCTATCTGAACTGTTGTGGGCACAGCCCCAGGTCTTCACATGGATCTTGTGGGTGCCTGCACACAAAAACAATGCCGTCAGGTCTCGATACAACTACGAATCGCCCGAAACAAAAACGGCGTGGTTACGTTCAAGAATCTTTTGCACTCATTATTCGCCAACATTGAATGCAAGAAGCGTTTCAGGTTCGCTGCTTTATATCATATAACTTGAAACATCCGTGATCGTTGAATCGCGGTTGATTTCTATCACGGCGCATGCGCGAGTGTGCACACGCAACGTGCTGATATCGACAAAACTCCATATTCACTTCGTTATATCCGATAGCTCGTTATATCCGAGTTCCTCATACTGAGAGAGTAGCATTCCCGCAGCGCATGTGCGAGTGTGATGCCTAGTTAGTGAAAAGGCGAGGAACCGCGCTTTATCGAGCTTACGCGTACTAGTGAAAGGTGTTCCCTTGCGCACAAGCTCCGAAACATCTCATCTTCCGTTTCCACTTGCACGTTCCCGTGATTGAAACCTTCAGGTCATTCTGCCTTTCGCGGCTATTTTAAATAATCGATCTCATTCCGTTGCTAAGGCTAAGCGGGAGTTCGCGTCCGTGTTTGACTCGCGACGTACGCGAAACTGTTCCTTCTCGAGTGCTGCTAGAAGATGAATCGAATCGGCGCTGTTACAAGACTCCCTTACCTGGCAAGAAACTGTCGCCGCAGGCTTCGGGGGCGTCGTTCCTCCTCCTGACGCGAGGAATCACTTCGCTACGCGTCTTCGGCGAGACGACATCTTCGGCCGATCGGACCACGTCCTCGATGTCCTCGACGAAACCGCCAGGACAAATTTCGGGCATCGCTGCCGACGTGCTCAGTGGCACGGTCTCGCGTTTCAACCGATGATCGGCGATCGATCTCGGACGCACGACCAAGTTGAGAGATTCTTCCGAAGAACCACCGATATTTTGCGAGCGTACGTCATCTAAATAAATGGCGTAACTACGACGATTACTGAAATTGCGTCCAAGTTCCGAATGGCGTAGCTAACGCATGGGCGCCGCCATTTTGTACAAGTGGCCAGACGCCGAGACCGCCATATCTTTTTCCCCCCTAAAGATTGTATTACGTGCAGTACACAATGCCTCTGAGATTCGCAATTGATAGCAAAAGGGAAATATCGGCGAGACGTGAGTTACAGCATCAAATTTAAATTAATGCGTAAGTAAAAGCAAATTATACGTATTTATCCGAATTAGTTTTTTTTCTTTTTGTTATCAAACCCTAATGAAAACCGCTGAGGGGCGCCGCGATAGCTCGCGAAAATGGCGCGCATCGGCTGCTTTTGCGGGAAGGCTGTGAAGTACGGAAAATGAAGAATCCTGATCATTTAATTTCATACGTTGACACTATGAGTTGAATGTGGTTCCTGGAGCGTTGGGACGTGTCCTTATGTCGCGAGAATAACGTAGAGCTTTCGCGAGGTCACTTCGCGTGGTTTTGTTGTCACGCTTGTCTTTCAAAGAAGCCACAAAAGAAGAGATGACTGCACCTTTGGAACCGGGCAAGATTCGTCGGCTGGACGAAACGGTCACGAACCGCATCGCCGCTGGCGAGGTGGTCCAGCGACCCGTGAACGCGCTCAAAGAAATGCTCGAGAACAGCATCGACGCCAAGTCCACGAGCATCCAAGTGGTGGCCAAGAGCGGCGGCCTCAAACTGCTGCAGATCAAGGACAACGGATGCGGCATCCGCAAGGAGGACCTGGACATCGTCTGCGAGCGCTTCACGACCAGCAAGCTGGTCAAGTTCGAAGACCTCGGCTCCATAGCCACGTACGGCTTCCGGGGCGAAGCCCTGGCCAGCATCAGCTACGTGGCGCGGGTCACCATCACCACCAAGACGGAGGACTCCAAGTGCGCCTACAGGCTGTCCTACCTGAACGGCAAGCCCACGGGGCCCGCCAAGCCGTGCGCCGGTAACAGGGGCACGCTCATCGTGGTCGAGGACCTCTTCTACAACGTGCCCACCCGGAGGAACGCCTTCAAGAGCACCGGCGAGGAGTACCGTCGCATCGTGGACGTGGTAAGCCGGTACGCGGTACACAACGCGGGTGTCGCCATGTCCGTCCGGCAGGCCGACGACTCCTCGACGGACGTGAGGACGACGAACGAAGCGAGCGCGCTGCAGAACATCGAGTGCATCTACGGCAAGAACGTGAGCCGCGAGCTGCTCCCGGTCGAGTGCGCCGACGCCAACGTCAAGTTCAAGATGAAGGGATACGTGTCCAACGCCAACTGCTCGTATAAGAAGTGCACCATGCTTCTGTTCATCAACCACCGGCTCGTGGAGAGCGCCTCGCTACGCAAGGCTGTCGAGGCCATCTACGCATCGTACCTGCCCAAGAACGCCCACCCGTGGCTGTACCTGTCGCTCGAGATACACCCGGCAAACGTGGACGTCAACGTACACCCGACGAAGAAAGAGGTCCACTTTCTGCACGAGGAACTGATCCTGGAGAGCGTCCAGAAGGCCATCGACTCGGCGCTCCTGTCGTGCGACTCATCAAGGACCTTTCTCACGCAGGCGTGCCTGCCGCGCATTGCGTCGACCGGCAAGTCGACGTCGGCCTCGGCTGCTGCGACCAAGAAGGCGGAAAGGACTGCAGGTGGCCCATCCACTTCCGTCGACGAGAGGCACATGGTCCGCACGGACTCCCAGATGCAGAAGCTGGACGCCTTCCTCAAGAAACCGTCACCGCAGCCCGGAAAGCAGAGCTCGAGTCAACCCGCAAATGAACCGGATGACAGCATGGAAGATGACTCCGCTGAAGAACGACCCCAGGTCAAGTTGCAGAGCGTCATAAACCTCTGGGAGGCGGTTATGAAGAACAGTCACGCTGGTCTCCGAGAGTTGTTCAGGAATCACACGTTCGTTGGCTGTGTTAATCAGCGATATTCCCTGGTCCAACACAAGACTGAGCTGTACCTCATCAACACCCGAAGGGTGTCTGAAGAACTCTTCTACCAGCTGATGCTGAAGAACTTTGGCCGGTTTGGCATGTACCAGCTGTCCGAGCCTGCTCCAATCTACGACCTCGCAATGATGGCACTTGGCCTCGAAGAATGTGGCTGGACGGAGGCAGATGGCCCAAAGGAGGAACTTGCGCGTTACATGTCGACGTTTCTGACATCAAAGGCAGAGATGCTCGACGACTACTTCTCGCTCGGCATCAGCGCGGCGGGTGAGATCACCTCACTGCCCATCATTCTCAACGACCACATGCCACCAGTGGAAGGGCTCCCCATGTATGCTCTGCGGCTTGCGACGGAAGTCGAGTGGGAGAAAGAGCAGGAGTGTTTTGAAACGTTCTGCCGGGAGACTGCACGGTTCTATGCGGGTCCCTCAATGGGTGTTGGCCGGGACGATGACCCAAATGGCTGGAAATGGGTAACTGAACATGTTGTGTTTCCGGCAGCGAAGCAAACGCTGAGACTGCCTGCAGAGTACATGGAGAATTCTTGTGTGTTGCAAGTGGCAAGCTTACCCAACCTGTACAAAGTGTTTGAAAGGTGTTGAAGTTCTTGTGTGCCTGTGAAAAGTAGAGGGGCAGGGGTCATGTTCTAATGACTGACGGACACTTGAATACAATACTCTGAGGCAAAAGCAGTATAGTATGTATTTGTGGGTATACATGTGTAAATATGGTTGGGAAGAGTGCCACATGACCTCTGCCTGAAAAGCTGTCATAACAGTGTTCACCATAATCTTCAGCCCCATAGTACATCCATGTAGTGTATGGTACCCACAATGTGAAAATTGTGCTGGAGTGTTTGAGCTTGAAGCATCCAGACCAGCTGAGGAACATTAGACCATACACAGAAACATGTTCTCTTTAATGCTTGCAAATAGAGCTTCAGTTTCATGAGGGGTTATTCTGTCCTCGAATTCTGTTCGTTCTTACTGCATGCTATGGTAACAGGCAGATCTGTGCAGTTGCAGAAGCAGTGAAAGTGATCAGGTGTAGCTAATACAGCACCCTCCTGCTTGAATTTTGCTGACGGCAAAATGCTTGCCACAAGTTTTGTTTGATTTGAAGCACTGAAGAAGTTTTGTGTTCCTGTTGCTATAAATTTGGAACAGGCATTCACTACACAGTGGGTGCCGAAATCTGTGCCCATTTCTATAGCTCTAGCAGAATAATAATTTTAAAAAAGCTGTTTTATATAGTACCACAAAGCAATGATAGGGTGTTAAAAGAAACATGCCTGCCAACTCAGGGAAGTTGAATTGTAAGCAGTGGTCCAATTTTCCATTTGTAATGCGCTGGATTGTGACGTTGTTACAAAACAAAGCAGGCTATTTCAGTGCAATTGGACAAGCCTGAATAATAAAGAACGGAGTGGCCAACTGCTGCTTGCTGACGAACCACTAATTGCTGTGCTAGTTCAGGCAACTGCGCCTTCTGACCGTCAAGTTACAGTTAATATAACTGATTACACATTAACAGAGAACTTCAGTTTGTCTGCATTCTTCTTAATGTTTACGGATTATAGGTTTTCTTTCGGCGAGAAAACCGATGCGACCGAAACGAATGTAGAGTGTGTTGTGCTTAAGCAAAATACCACAAGCAGTCTCAACCAGTTCTGCTGCTGCTGTAAACAGCTAGAGTAATCCACTTTCCATAAATGTAAAGAAGTCTATGGACAAACTAAGGTTCCCCGATGGTGCAGAATACGGTTAACATAAGTGCAGCGTAAGTTACCACATGGTGGGCTGCTGAAGCCGACGCTAAAGAGCTTACAGAAGGTAGCAGCCGGAAAATAGCATTCCAAGAGCGGTGTTGATGAGTGCGCTCCTTACATAGCTTCCACATTGTTGCCTACCTTATATAGAAGGCATAGCTACACAATAGTCATCTTTACAATGGGCCAGTTAGACAAACCATGTTTATGTAGAAGAGGTAGCATAATATGGTGCTCTTGCATATTGTTCTTACGAACAATACATGTTGTAACGATTACACACCAAGAGACTAGGCACCGAAAACAAGTAGAGATGGCCATGTTAAAGAGCCATGCTAGGACATAATCGAATAGAGCAGTCGCTTGATTCCGAGGGCGACTTGCACAAAATTGATTGTGCCAGTCTCATAGCACACATTATCCCTGCAACCTTCCTGTCTGCAGCTCTATAAGCAAGCACACATGAAAAGAAATGTATGGTAATGCAATAAGTGCCAATACCTGTTCAAGGCCCTTGCAAAGAATGTGTTACAGGGACCCTGCAACACATGGTGAACATTGTCTGAAAACTGTGCCAATCAAGTCATGGAGGCCTCTGGACATGCTAGCCAAATATTAGTGCAGTGCATACACTAGGCAATTTGCAAGTTGGTTTCAAATATAGCTGCGAATTGCCTGCTCTCCTTTCAACAAATGGCGTCACAAGTAGCATAGACTATACCACTTAACTTCTTTTGTCCTGAAGGAAAGGTACATGCATTTTCTTGATTTGTTGAATGCAAAATGAACAAATAAACTATTCCTGTGTAATTAAATGAAAACTTCATTTCTCCCTTTTAAAGGGAAGGGGCAGTGGTTTAGAGGGTCGTGGGGAGGTACTACTTGAAGTAGGCCTCCTCCACCCTCTCAGCCCACTCCAGGACTGCCTCCTGAATGTCGGGCCTCGAGCTGCGCAAGGCAACCTCCCGCTGATCCTCACAAGAAATAAGTTTTTTAGGGAAGCTGGAAAGGGGTGCATAGGTCACCCCCACATAATGTGGTTTAAGTCTGCTCTAGGACAGATGTAGAATTTGCAAGAGGGAGAGGAGTAAATGGACAGATGGATGTAACGGAGGATGCGGATGCTTCTGCATTCATAAAATCACCAATGCTAGTTATGTTGAAAGAAGAGCAGACGGTTTCCACCCCGTAATTGAAACCAGATTGTGAATTACCTGTTGCGTGCAGTGTACGGGTTTTTGGCTCACATGTTCACGGGAACCTCCCGACGGATGGGCACTGTTTTAAGACCATATCAAGAAATTGGTATACGAGATGGGAGTTAAAGGGACCCTGAAACGGTTTTTACGATTTTGTGCAAACATGGTGATCCGGTAGAGCGGGTCACTAGGACCATTACAGGACAGATTTTAGCGCTGTGCGTAAAGTGTGTAATTTACAATAAGGTTTTGAACACGCGTATCGCAAAAGGTCGCAGCGGCTCGCCAAAAAGCGTTTTCAAACGCCCCCGTCATCGAGCGATCGAATGAGAGGTCGCTGATTGGCCCCGACCCAAGTGACGTGCACGTAATTTTCAAAACCTAGCTGCGAAAAACGTGCTTCTACAACGTACTCCTTCGTTTCAGCCAACGGTATCATCGCGGCATCTGGCGGCGTCACACGAGTCGCCGGCGCTCTATTACAGAGGCTAGCACTGCCGAGGCGGGCGACCTCAGTGAGGATATCGGGGCGCTATGGCACTACGGGAGGCTCGGCAGAGCGGCTGACGCCGGAGGCGCTGTCGTCGCTAGCGCGCACTCCGCAGCAGATCGAGTTGAGGAGGAACAGCAGTGGTATGGAGGAAAGCGACAGAAATAAGCCCTTAGCTGCCTTAGCGCATTGTGCTTCGCTTTATTTATGGTGTGAATGATTTCGCAATTGTGTTGCCTAATCAGTGACGCAATGTCAAAAAAACGTTTCAGGGACCCTTTAATTTCTTGATGCCAATCATCTGCAACGATTCCCTAAAGAAGGCTGCTCCTAGTTTTGATATGCACTGCAAAGGGTTTGCTTTTCTTGTTTTGTGCAAGCCTGATTTGGAGGCATGTACATAGTTCAAAAAGGTAATGCTTCCAATGGTAGAGGTCAGCCAATTTCAACTTGCAAGAAACTTTTTTCATAAATGGAAAGGAGATAAGTTAAAGACATCTGACCAAAGTGGCAAGTTGGCATGCATTCATTTCTTACAGCGCACAAGAAGAGGGAAGGCAAACAGCAATACTCTTACAACTGATTTTTTTTTTTTTTAAATACAGTGAGAAGTGGCAGGAGCATTTTATATGCAAAAGTTAAACAAGCTGTACGTTGGCCAACCATCTGTGAAGTTGAACAATAAGGAATTCTCTTTTCTCGATGAACGTACCAATCATAACAGCTTGTGTGCTGTTTATATTCAGAAAGGACAGTAGCAGCAGTGTACACTGAGCCTTTTTATTTGTAGTAAAATATTGGGCTAGCTAAAAGCATGCAGACATACCTGAATGCAGTGAGACAAGGACCAGTGCCTTATTCAGTCCACACATCTTTTTTTTGCTGCAATACTTTAGCTATGTACCAACACACCCAACTTGGCCCTTACAATATTGAGCAGCTTGTTGCAACAATTCTATACAATATATCTGCCAGCTAACATTCAGGCTTCAGTCCAATGTTTCGCTATGGAAAAACCGATGCTCAAATGAGAAATGTCAATATATATATATAGGGACTTCACTAGGTAGAATGTAAAAACAAACAAATACGATTTCCCAACTTTGATAAAGTGCTAGTATTTATTACTCTGTTCAATACATATGCGAGTACACAGCCTGGAAAACATGCTCTCCTAATCTGCTATGTACAACAATGCACGCCGTGCAGAACCATTTCATTTATCACACCCCAGTCAAGCGCTCAGTTTGTGCAGGCTTATCGATTCACGTTTTTTGGCAGTCAATGTCCAAGAGCGTCTAGCGCATAAACATTAAAGAATAATAAAACTGGACTGAAGTTTTGCCAAACAGCATGTTCGAAACACGAGCTCACAAAAAATTGCACGTTATGCTGAGCACAGTACACGATTCGTTAAACGTACACAATTGTTTCGTCTTTGCAAAGACAGAAAAGCCGCGTGCAGGCATCCTGCCATGAACCCAACAACAGATTGAGCAGCACATAAATTGCATTACCCTAAAGTGTGCTAACATGCACTGTCGATGGCATTGCGTGTATTAACATAGATACATACTGTATATTATAAGCAGTTAAACACGTGTGAAAATATTGTACAAGGTAACAGCAAACAAAAGGAAAAGCACTCTGTACAACACTGTTCGCTTGCAGCTTGCCAGAAGCTGTGGCGTGGCAAACAACCCACGCCAGTCGTGTGTTCGTCAGGATGGCAAGTGACGAAGTTAACCTAATACTATGTGCACACAATGTAACCGAATAGTACAAACAATGTGTGTAGGGGCAGACGCGTGCGGGACCAACACAAACTAAACACCCAACACGCCCAAGGGTCAAGAGGGCGGCCATGTGTCGAATAGCAGTGACAGCGACTGCCCTCAGACGCAGTTCGGCCAGCTTAGACCGCCGCATGCCGACGAAACGATGATGTAGATTACCACCTGCAATGCAGCAAGAGTTTAGTTGGGGTGCCCTAGATGGAAGGGGCATACAAATACTTCAAATCTCCAATCAAACAGTATCTGATTCGATCTTTGATTAAAACAGCCATTATTCACAAACCATTATAGTAGCTTATAAATATTCCAGAATGTTAGCTATGACCAAATAAGCATAAAATCAGTGCAATAGTATGATAAATTTCACCTCCGCTGGCGTAAAACATGTAATGTCACGCAGTACAGCAGATGCGCTTTGCTCATGGAGTGCGACATTATTTGCTATACAACGATTTGCACTTTTGAGGCATTCTGTGGAAGAGACTGCTTATTTCCTCCATTTCAAATGTCAATGTTGTGGATACGACTGTTTGAACATCTATTCACCTTAATCGTAAGAACAGCTGTTCAGTGTTTGAAAAATTACACAAAAAGCATTGAGGTCTGCCTGAAAGATCACTATTCACATACCCGTAATGGTTTAAACGACGTAGTTGTGACATCAGGTTTCAATATTGTTTCTAGCAGTTTGGCTGTCTGGCGCAGTAGGTATTCTCAAAAGCTTGTAGCCTTCAACCTTCCACTTATATTTGCAATAATACACTTCCCCGACTAGAAACAATAACACATCTTCCCTGACTAAAAATTTGGGTTGAAATTTCCAACCAAAAACTATGATAGTTTGTAAACTATTTTGTGGAGCAAGGCAAAGGTGTGACAATACAAACGTATCACATCACTGCATTGTTATCGCTGCGAATATCCAACAATTAGCCATTCCTAGGCAACATTAACCAGAGCTTGTATCATGCAAGTAAGTGCACCATAATCTCTGCAAATAGGAACAGTATAATTGGAATTACCATTTGAACGTAACTGCCCCTAACTTAGAAGGTGGTCTTGGTCTTTGATTAGTCAAACCACGCTAAAGCGAGGTCCACTTCTTAAGGAAAAAAAGCTTTGTTGTATTTAATAATTCATTATAAACATATATACATAATGCTGTCTTAATGACTGTTACTTCATTGTAATTGATCATTCATTAGAGCAATGTTCAGCCACAGCGCACACTTGCACATTTTCCCCGCTAAATAAAACTCCTGCCAAATAAACGGAACATTTTCCTGCTCTCTTCATGTCTCCTTCGGCAAGATTTTATTGCGTGGTAGACTGCATACTGCAGGCTTTTAATTTCCTAGTCTAAATTTAGCCTTGATCGCAGTTTCATACAAAAATTTTTATAGCCCTAAGTTATATAGTTATAGTTCAATTGACCATAATAAAGTGCCCCCTTTAATGATCCTCTTAGAAAGGCTGTACAGCTGAAGTACTCACCAAAACTATGACTGCTATAATAATGGCTATCTTGATGTTCTTGATCATCATGGACCGGGCAAGGTTGCGGCTGCTCTTGCGGAAAGTCACCGACTGCAAACGTGGTGGGAAGAGTACATAGAAGCAAGGCAATCAATGTATACAAACGTTTGCCCTTGCTGGGGACCTTCACTATCAAGGGTACAAAATCGTACACTGATAGAGATAGCAAAAAACCTAAACCAAGAGATAACTGACCGTGCTTGATAAGGCTTCAGTCTTGTTGACCAACAGTTCCAGCCTTTCTCCTCTGGAAGTTACCGTATCTGCACATGCATTGAAATGAAGCACGAGGAAAGTTTAGACATTTAAAGACAATAAAAAGAAAGACTCAAAAAGAACTTCTTTCACTTGCACACAATTCCTCTGACAAAAAGGACAAATAAAAGCGCATCTGCAGAACTGATTTCTCAATTTCTGCTGACTATATGAAGCAAGATCAAATAAAAAGACTGTGTCAGAGAAGTTTAGAAAAAAAATTTCCAATTAGTGAAAGTTTGTCCTCAGAGCACATTTCTTGGAGCTTTTGTTATGAGCACATTTCAACACAGTTGGCTGCATCACAAAATCACTCCTCATCAGAGACTGTGCTCTCCAAATCGCCTCGCTCCTAATCCTTTCCAATGCGACTCTGTTCATTTGTGCCATTAATAATTTGAAGGTTAATTAGTGAATGCTTGCTAATTTTTCGTTCACGTTTGCATTTCAAGCACAGCTTATGTTAGCCACTTGGAGTAACTGAGCTCAACACCTAAAATTATTCCGTCACAAGCAGTTGCTAGAAATTCTGTACAGGCTTTAAAAAGAGCACCCATTATATTGGGGAAAGGGTCATTAAACGTTCTACAGTAAAGCAAGCTACTTGCAACATCAAAGGCATAATCCACCAAAACAAGCTACCATTCCGTTCTGATCAGTTTTTCTGAGAACTACAGTTGAGAGGTAGTCCTACGATGAATCAGCCAACCCACCAATGTTCTTCACCATGATGCCCTTGAGTTCATCGATTTCCTCTTGCACTTTGGTTATGTTGTCAGCGTCCTTTCCGATGCCCGAGTAATGTTTCTGGAACACACAGCAAAGTGCAGACGTTAGAAGCATGTACACTTCTAGACAGAACGAACTCACCATTTGGTTCGCTAGTACCCGGGAAAATTCGCTGTTCATTGCATAAGCGAGAGCTGAATGAGCCTGACGGCCGTAACTGGCTTGAAACCTGCAATGGGAAAGAAATTTACGAAACACGAAACGTTTAAAGAAAATCTGTTCCCTTAGTCGTGAATTTATGCGTGAAAATGAACACAGAATAATGATATGCTGATGTGGGACAACATGGCTGCAGTTAGCACAGGGTTAATTGGGGGCGTGTGGGTGAAGGCCTTTGCACTACAGTGGGTGTAGACAGGATGGCGATCGTGATAAATGACGTGCTACTGTCACTGTCATTAGAAGTTTCTGTAATTAAGTCCACTTGTTGCTGCTGCTGAGATGCCAGCAGCGTCTTTATGCCCACTAAGGTTCACTAGAGCAAGCAGAGAATTACAGGGAATGCGGCACCTGAAATTCCAAAGAGGGCTCTGCAGATCTGGTGCCTTGCACTTTGTTTCATGGCAAGTGGTTGGCAACGATGAAATAATATTGAAGTCAAAGTTAATTTACAAGAGAAAAGAAAACAAGAATTTCACGGAAAACTGTAGGAGCTGCATGCACATCAGGCTGAACCCGCAGATTTCGTAGTACATTGTCTTGTACTAATGGCAATGCGACACGGTAAACGCTTGTAAAGTTCACTTCTATAATTTGAATAAGTCAGAATGCAATGCCGCCTTTGAAATACAGTGTGTAAAATTTAAGTAGGTCCAAGAGGATGCCATCAAAATCCTGAACATTGTGTAAAGCAGCTGTAGAAACCTCAAGAGCCGCATTGCCAACAGTCCAATTCACGCATCAAGAAGCTCCCTCTCGTATTAAGTTTCACGATATTGCATCTTTTTTTACACTCCAGAAAGGTGACCACAGCACACAGGGGCTGTTAGTACATCACAGCAAACGCTGATGACTAGCACAAGATCGGACAAGGAAACACTGGAAAAAAGAAAGAAACATAACTGAACTCTCCTTTGTGTCCATTTACCAATTGAAAGAACATATCGCTTTTGCTAAATTCCTTGTGAGTAATATATATAGGGTTGTTCGTTTTCGGGTAAAACCCGATTTTACCCGATTCTTGCACCCCGAACAAGTTTCAGGAGAATCGGGTTAAACCCGATTTCTCCCCGAATAAACCTCCCTGTAGCGATCTGCACAATCGTGAGTTGCTGCTAACTCGTGTTGATGCTCTTCCCCTTCTCTTCTCACCACTACCTGTCTCCTTTGTCACCCCTTTCTCCTCTCTAATCTTTACATCCCCTCTCTCCTCTGCACGCACATGCGTGAGAGCGTACATGCACCCCCCCCCCCCCCCCCCTAAAAAATGCTTGCAGAAGAAAGTGGGAAACACGTACGTTTGAGGCCGGCCACGCTTCGAGTACATTGTGAACAAATTTAGGGTGAAAGAAAAGCAAAGAAACCTGCCCCTTTGCCCACTGCAGATTAGTCTCGGGTATGTGCACCTGCTTCCAAGAATTTCACGCGGAAGGGACGGGTGACCAGTCGGTGGGGGAGAGATTGAGCGACGAAGAAGCCAGCCATACCCTCCCCCAGCGTCCAACCCCGCGCGAACGCCCCTCACTCTCTCGCGCGACACGAGACGAGACGCATATCGCCATCCTCACTTAGCATTACCAGGCGCGTCTTGTGAGCGCAAAGCCACCGTCGCGGACATAAGGCGGCACCGGAAACTTCAGCGTGGAGATGGGAAGAAAACGAAAGACACTGGATGACTGGTGTAAAGAACATGAAGATCTCCAGATCGCAACGAAAGACAGTGAAGGCACCCGCACTTTAGTGTGCAAATATTGCAACACCGAGATGGTCACCGATCCAGCGAAGAAGCCCTACGACCGAATTCGTGAGCATCTAATGTCATCTCGTCATAAGAAGTTCAAGACGGCTTCCAAGGAAGCTGAGACTGCGGGAACGTCTCAGCAGACGCTTTTTGATATGTCCTGTAGACAGCGTGCGAAAGAAACTGAAGCGGACGGCGTTATCCATGACTTTGTTCGTGCCCTAGCGTACAGCGGAATAAGCATGCACCAGGCGGACGGACCGCTGGGAGACTTCGCACGCAAATACTGCAAGGCCGCGAAGACCATGCCAACAGGACAAAGACTTCGGCTGAAATACCTGAAAGAAGCTTTTGACAAGGACATGGAGAAAATCCGCGATGATATGCGAGATGTGAAAGTGAGCGTCATCGTCGATGAATCCCCAGACATCACTGGTGTGCCTACCATCAACACTCTCCTGTGCTACTATAGCCAGAAAAACGTGAAGAAGCACGTTGTTCTGGTCGACGTCGACAGGGTAAATGCATCGAACAGTTACACGGTGGCCAGCGCAGTTAGCAAGGCACTCCTGACGGTTGGCAAGACGTGGAAAGACGTTGTGGCAGTAGCCACAGACTCAGCGGAGTACATGCGAAAGATGGTTCGAGAAATCTGTCAGGCTGAAGGGATCCAAATCTTGCATGTGAAAGATATAGCACACCTTATTCATGTGAGTGTTGACCATGCCATTTCTTTACCATGCATGTCTGATGTTCGATCCGTAGTGATCAAGTTTGGAGCGTTATTTAAGCACGCTAACAAGCTTTACCAAAAGTACACTGAAATTTGTTCTTCTAATGGCCTCTTTGGACCTGACATTAAGAAGCCACCTTCTGTTGTCCCGAATCGATGGCAAAGCTTCTACAAGGCACTTGTGGTAGTCGTAGAAATGTGGAGCTCGTTAACAGAACTTGCTGAAAGCTCGCATGATAGCAGCAAAGCGGAAGCTATTCGAGGGATACTTTCTGAAAAAGAAGTTGTTTATGCGAAGGCAATCTTGATGAGAGATGCACTCGGCCCACTTTTGGAAGCCCAGAAAACGCTTGAAAGTGGGAAGCTTTTGATGCCCAGCTTTGATCACCTGGTAAACGTGAAGCTGCAGCAGATTGTCGGGGAGCTTTCGGCGATGATCGGTAAAAGCGATCAGGCCAAAGCTGTTTTGTCTATGTTACCCAAGCGCAGCGCTAATTTAGTAAAAACATGTTCTGAAGAGTTCTGCACGAAACTCGCCACAAAATGGCGCTGCACTCTTGGACGGAACGTCTCAGAAAAAGAGGAAAACCAGCTAACTTTGTGGAAGTTGGGAGCCGTCCTTGATCCGTTTCAGAAGCGTCTGCTGGGGCAGTCATTTGAGGACTACCGACCTCTGTTCATGTCCGTAACCGACAATGTAGATTCCCTTAATGACGAGTTCAACCAGTATTTGCTGGAAGCGAGCCCCACAAACCCAGCTGTCGAACTAATCGAGTATTGGCATGACTCTACTTCTCGCTACCCAAGGCTTGCAAAAGCTGCACTGACATTGTTGTGCCTAGCTAATGGTAGCTGTGATGTGGAGAGAACTTTCTCCCAGCTGAGATATGTTCAACGACCGGACAGATCTCGAATGGAGACTGACATATTGCGCATGCAGATGATAATGTATGTCAACAAGGACGTGTAAAAAATCGATGACCAGATTTTCGAGAATAAAATGTATAATTTCTAAGAGTCAATGTTTACTGATTCATTCATTTTCAAACACCACTGATTCATTTTCAAACAAACACAAAATTTCGGGCAGTATACTGTATTTGCTATAATACTCTGGTGTCTGTCCCAATTACCAGCTTGAAACACCAAATTTAACGTGTTATACTTAAAAAGCCCGTGATACGTTTTGATAAGCTCAGTGTAAGTTCTGATAAGTACAACTGTATATTTAACCCGAAAAAACCCGAAGTAAGGAATGGTTTCGCAAAAAAACCAATTTTTCCCCGAATATCAGTTTGAAAAATACCGCCCGATTTTTACCCCCCGAATTTGAAAAAATATAAAACCCGAAAACGAACAACCCTAAATACCACTGTAGCATGCTTGGCAAGGCTGTAGGGCGAACAGTCTTATTGTTTTCTCGTTAGCAGCCTCCAAATGCACGTAAGTAGGCAACCCATGCACCTAATGATTGTCATGGCCTTGTGGGGCTGGGTATGCCCACCTCCAATATTGTAGTAGGAGACTGTTTTTCGCACCCGAAGCGACGACGACGAAGAGCGCGTGCTTGTGCGAGCCGAACGTGAAGCGCGTGGCCTTCGGAACGCCGACGGCGGATCGAGCGTACCAGCGACCGAGCGGTGGCACGTTCGGCCCAGGAGAACAGACGCACCGAGCTGGTGCCACCAGACCAGCCGGGACGTACCGGGCGTTCTCCTGTGGCGAACAGCTGTCCTCGACCTGGCTGGCTGTTCCTGCGGTGGACGAGCGAGCGGGCCAGTACGAGCGGCTGGAGCAGTGGTGTGGCCGGGACCATCTACCGACTCGTGGCCACGGTGCCACGTAGGTTGGAGTCCGGCACAACCATCTGCTGAGGGCGTGGTCACGGTGCCGCGCAAGGTTCCTGCCCGGCACAACCGCCTGATGAACGCGTGGCCCCGGTGCCGCGCACGTTCCCGTCTAGCCGCCTACTGAGAGCGTGGCCACGGTGCCACGTATGCTGCAGTTCGACGCAACCGTTTGCTGAGGGAGTGGCCTCGGTGCCACGTAAGAGGCATCGCACCTCGACGCTTGCGTGAGCGAGCAGCTCAAGATCTGCACGTGCCCGGACACGACCCATCGTGCCTAGTCTACTGAGATCAACGTGCGCCGCATCTAAGAACGTCGGTACTGTGAGTGGTGCTACGTGCTTCGGACATAGTTAGGACGCGCCGTTGGTCTCCGTAGCGTAGCGTTCAGATTGTGTTCTTTGCCGTCTGTTGTTTGTGCATTGTTCGTCCGTCGAAAGTGTATGTGCTGTCTCGTCCTATCGATAAATGTTTCCTTGTCTGTGACCTAGCTGTCTGTGTCTGAGTCCTGGGCCACGAACCACCACAATTGGCGAGCCTGCCAGGATGGCTTATTAACATCTAAAGCCATTGCTCAGACACAGCCTGAGTCATGGAGAAGGAGAGACTTGTCGAACTTGGGTGACAGTTAGGATTAGAGAAAGAAGCGCTTAGAGAGTGGGTAGAACGAGAGTGCACTCTAGCTCGTGAAGAACGCGCTAAAGAACGCGAATTCGCAAGAGAACATGCGGAACAGAGGCAGCGACTGAAAGAACAGGAACGTGAAATCCTTGAGCTGAAGCTGCGACTTCATGAGAGCTCAAGGAGGTTGCAGCCCATTGCTACTGGCGAAGGAGAAGGATGTAACGGGAGCGCATGGGAATCACGGCGTGTTTTAGAAAAGTTGGCAAAGCGCATTGGTTTTGAGGGTGCAGGTCTGAAGGTTTGGGTCGAAGAACGCTTGGCGGTAGAAGTGGGGAAGGAACAGGAGCAGATAGAGTATAAAAGGCAGATGAAAGAGAAAGAAAATGAAATGACAAAGAAAGATATGGAACTAGAAGAACTGAAGCCAAGAACGCTTGGGCGAAATCTTGAGATGACAGAGGCTCAAAATATAAATTTTGAAATGCAGAGGCGCGAACAGTCGTCGGAAAGGAGCTCCAATGAGCCGGTGATGGAGATTTTCTCCAGGAGGATTCCGTATGTTAATGAACCTTTCTTGAGTGGCGGTCATGGACGTCGGTTTAGTATGTCGCCAGAGGTGCTGCTAAATCCTAGTATAGAGGATTGTAGGGAGGTAGGAATCCGAGGAGCTAACGGTAGTTCGCATGTGCTCGATGGAGCAGATTGTACCTCCGAGAGTAAGGAACATGAAAGTTCTATGGAAGGTCACCTTTCTTGCAAAGCCTCTGGAAGTCTAAACACCATTGAGGAGGTTGAAGAATATCTAGACCATGACTGCCAATACCATGCAGAAAACTCCGAGGCATTTACCGGCCACTGTTCAGGTGTGCCGCTGGAAGCGTTTAGACACGTCATCGGCATGGTCCATGACCATTTGAGGGACCCTCTCATAAATGAAGGGAAGCTGGAAGTGTGTAGAGTTCCAGAGGAACAGCAACATGCGATTGTTCCGACACTCGCTAGAGATATCCATGATCCAGATGCTAGCACGCCTGAGCTGTGCCCGATAAATGAAACTCCAAACAGTGCCTCAGTGTTTGCACAGGGCTTCCTCAGTACCAGTGCCTCCACTGTCAGTACGAACGTCCATGCGCGCTCTGGGGTCTTTACGAGTCTCAACAGCATTACTGTTCAGGTGTCGCGGGCGTTATCGCCCAATAGACGTAAGCTATGCGTTAACACAACAGGAGACAACCTTCGAACGCGTCTGGCTCTCCGCGCGTGGACGCAACGCTTCCAGCTTAGTCATCACCGCGTTCTGACTGACAGCTCGGCACAACGTCCAAGCATTCTCCTCCTGGTTCATTGTCCCGACACGTATGGGCGGAGACTCCTTGAAGCGTTCCTTATGCTTATTGCTAAGGGCAGGAAAAGTGTCGTGCGCCTTGTGTGGGACGCCGTCACTTGAAAGTGCTCTAACAACTGGACGCTGTCTTGGTTTAGATTTTGGACTGTGTCATGGACATTCTTTGTACATAGTTTTGAAACTATGAATGTTTGAACTCTCTTTAGAATAATGAAGAAGTGTATTGTGATGTATAACGGGCATTTTGCACAACGTTGATGCTGACTACGAGTCGTGCGGCTTTTGCCGAGCTGCAATTTATGGCCGTTGTACACACGCTTTTTATCATGTGTTTATCTTTATGCAGTGTTCGTTCTGAACTTGTGGACCTTTGTTTTGTGTTTGAACTGGTGTGTTGTCTCGGGGACTTTCATGTGTGTGTACAACGTACTGAAGGTGGGGGGAAATGTAGTAGGAGACTGTTTTTCGCACCCGAAGCGACGACGACGAAGAGCGCGTGCTTGTGCGAGCCGAACGTGAAGCGCGTGGCCTTCGGAACGCCGACGGCGGATCGAGCGTACCAGCGACCGAGCGGTGGCACGTTCGGCCCAGGAGAACAGACGCACCGAGCTGGTGCCACCAGACCAGCCGGGACGTACCGGGCGTTCTCCTGTGGCGAACAGCTGTCCTCGACCTGGCTGGCTGTTCCTGCGGTGGACGAGCGAGCGGGCCAGTACGAGCGGCTGGAGCAGTGGTGTGGCCGGGACCATCTACCGACTCGTGGTCACGGTGCCACGTAGGTTGGAGTCCGGCACAACCATCTGCTGAGGGCGTGGTCACGGTGCCGCGCAAGGTCCCTGCCCGGCACAACCGCCTGATGAACGCGTGGCCCCGGTGCCGCGCACGTTCCCGTCTAGCCGCCTACTGAGAGCGTGGCCACGGTGCCACGTATGCTGCAGTTCGACGCAACCGTTTGCTGAGGGAGTGGCCTCGGTGCCACGTAAGAGGCATCGCACCTCGACGCTTGCGTGAGCGAGCAGCTCAAGATCTGCACGTGCCCGGACACGACCCATCGTGCCTAGTCTACTGAGATCAACGTGCGCCGCATCTAAGAACGTCGGTACTGTGAGTGGTGCTACGTGCTTCGGACATAGTTAGGACGCGCCGTTGGTCTCCGTAGCGTAGCGTTCAGATTGTGTTCTTTGCCGTCTGTTGTTTGTGCATTGTTCGTCCGTCGAAAGTGTATGTGCTGTCTCGTCCTATCGATAAATGTTTCCTTGTCTGTGACCTAGCTGTCTGTGTCTGAGTCCTGGGCCCACGAACCACCACAAATATGTTACAGCTACCCCTCATCTCAGAGGGCATGCTAAGAAGCCACTTCTAGTTCATGCTCTTGTCATAAACTACTTCCAGTTGGCAGTAATAGCGACAGTTTGTTTTGCTATTAAAAACTGCTCTTTCTGCTAGCTTTCACTCATTTAGTGCGGACACCGCTTCTGATGCTATCCGGCTCTCTGCTTGTTACCAAGTCTAATGTACTGTTGCAGTAGGCCTTTAGGAGCATGTCTCACTTGTACAGGAAAGGGGGCCTGGTGTTATTACCATCCCTCTTATACAACCACTGCCCTCCACTCTATGACAACAGGAGCAGCGGTTAATGTCCTACTAGCAGCAGTACTAAACACAAGCAGCCGACAAAGATTTGCTTCGGGCACCATTTGCTTACCTGGCCTGAATGTCTGCCAGGAACTGGAATGCTGTGACCCTTTCGAACTCCTGTAACAGATGAACATGTTTGTGCCAAAGCAGTGAAAAAAATAAAATAAAATAAAATAAAAAGCTTCAATGGTGTTACAACACGACGCACAAAGAATTTGCACACCATTGCAGGGGATACAATGGAGAGAGAAAAATTAAGCACAAACAAAAATCACTAACAACATCTGGAAAATCCAACTCAAGGATACAACACCCATGCTTGAAATTTCGTGTACACTAAACAACACCTCTGGCAATGATCCAAGCTAGCTGTCTTGTGCTACTAGTTTTTGAACAGAAGCAACTAGACAACAAGCAACTAAGGTGAGGCCCAGTGCCTTCGGGGAAAAAAAAAAAAAATCTTACATCGTCAGTAATGGTGAGGTACGTAATGCCATCTTCAAGGATGTAGTGGAACAAGTAGCTGAAATGAAAAGAAAAAAAAATTGAAAATTGAAATGGCTGTGGAAGTCCAAAGAAAAGTTAATTCAATATAAGTTGTTAAGATATGTTCAAACTTCTACTGGCTCTATTTACGGTATGTTTTAGAGACTATTTATGCCGAGCACTTCTAACAACTTAAAAAACAAACTTGCATTCAGATAGTATAAACACGTGCTAACCTAGGGACCTCGCAAATCCGGAGATTCGGAGAGAAAGAAAAAGGAAGGGGGGGGGGGGGGGTGATGTTGAGAAGGGGCTGACGCAACAAAAAGAAACAGTTGGGCACGTTTATTTCTTGCTGCTCAGGACCATAGTAACAACAATTACCAGTAGAACTC
Source organism: Hyalomma asiaticum (assembly GCA_013339685.2). NCBI lineage: Eukaryota > Metazoa > Arthropoda > Arachnida > Ixodida > Ixodidae > Hyalomma > Hyalomma asiaticum. Next base: position 22,207,478 of record CM023489.1, read on the forward strand.
TCACGCATCGGCGAGCATACTAGTAGAAGTAATTATAGTGCCTGTGTAATTAAGAATACATGCATGCCAAAATGTGCTATGACCTGCAAAAAAAGTCTGCTTCACCACATAGCATTGCTGTATAAATGTGCAGCATGTGCTACAGTATGATATGTTATCTTGAGTTCTATTTGTGAGAAAGACAGCACGCACAAACATAAATATAACAAACGCTACACGCAAGTACAGCAGCCTCCCCGCTCATCTTACAGTATTCTTATGTCACTACTGCTTTAACATGCTGTATCTTGTAAATCAGTTCTTTTTTTTTGTATATTTTATGGAATTTTGCTACCTTTTCTTTATATAATTTGTACCAGGCCTTCGTTACTCAATGCCCCTGTGGCCCTGTAAGGTACTTTGAAATACACAATTAAATCAGTGAGGAAGGGAGAGAATCTCGCAGCAAGTTGCTGGGGTTCCTCAAGGCCAGAAAGCTTTAAGAACAGATGTGCTTCGCTATATTCCTTTTGCGGTGGTGTTAGGACTGTTCATTGGTAGATGTATGGCCCTGCCTGCACAATCAGGAGGACTGGTCTAAAATTGATAGTCTCCCCAGTCAAATAGGGAGAGTTGGCAAGCATGTGGAAGTAATCACTGAATTTCCACCAGCACACCGCAATGGACCAACAAGTACAAGAGGGTTGCATTTGGATCACCTTCCATGGGAGTAGGTAAGCTTGGGGACATCCGGTGAGATCTTGCTCAGGATCTGTTCGGTGACCTCGGAGAAGTTGCCCGCGCAGCTGGCATACCGAGACAGCACTGTGCTGCCTCGCGCCACCACGCAGTACAGCAGCGGCATGGTGTTGCTCCTCTTTGCTCAGGGCACAGTGTCAAGGCCTGCCCCGACAAGATAACGCTGCGTGATCAAACAAGACAAACGAGGTTGCAGGATAAAGAGACGTGCATCAGTCCACGTCTGTGGCGCCCTGTCATTTGTAGTCATACTGCACAGGGCCTCTGCAACTGTAAAATTATGCCTGATATTTCAGGATGCTCTCTGCTGTGAGCGACGTTGGCAAAGCATTTTTACAGAATGGCACGTCACAATTAATAGCTTCATTTTTTGTTCCCTATTTATTGCATTCCTTCTATGTACTACGCTTCAACTGGAGTATATAAACATTCAACATAGTATAACATGTCAACTTTTACTTCTCAATTCCCGCTTCCTTTTTGTTTGTTGTTCATATTTTCAATATGCTCTGCAACTCACTCTTACTCACAGTGCCTTATAATGCCCCAAGACTACAATAATAATAAATAAATAAGGCTCAATTTGGAAAGCCATCATATCGCTTCTGCCATCATGCCATTAGCGTCGGCTGAGAAAAAGCACTTCTTAGCACTTTTTCTTCACAAACGGTATGCCGGCATCTAGTTTAGAAATTGTGGCTAATGCCTTTGGCATGTCTTACAAGCCTACGCCTGTGGCAATATCTGAAGGAAAACTGGCAGAGGAATACAGTTTTCCAGTGGAAACCTGTGCAATGCTAAAGCATACAAGAGCTTTTTGAATGTCCAAGAAAGCTGAAGTTAGAATGGATGCTGGATGCAGGTTAGTTGGCAAAAGCATCACACACATAATCTGGAGGTTGTGGGTTTGGCTCCCATCTGTGGTAAAGAGCCTTATCATCCATTTTCCTTTACACTAGCCTAATTTCCACATACGAGTTAAACGATAGCAACTCCTCTTGTGTTTTATTTGGCTTCAGTGTTGACACCCTCATATGGTTGCAATCAAGAAAAATGAAAAACCAAGATGCCCTCTTCACTTCTGCCTATTCCCTCCCCTATTCAGAATGCATTCCCCAACTTACATAAGTATGAATTATTAAACGCCACCAAGCTGTGCCCATATAATTTGATAGAATAAACAGAACCCCTTTCACAACTGCCAAGGCAGCTGTAACACAGGGACGGTAAGGCAATGTGTTCACACAGATGCTTCCAGATTCAAAATATTTAAGCCAGTGTTACTGCGTTCGCTTCCTCTTGATCAAAATCACTGTCACCAAAAAGGAGAAATAAATTATGACATTACCTGCCCGCCTAATACTCAGTTTTTTATATAATCCTAAACTTACATAATACTTCCGCAGCACAAAACAACATACACAAGAAAAAAGATGGACAAGAGCTAAGTAGAGTGCACGGTGGCGTCTTGTTTTCTTTCTTGGTGTGCCGTTTTGTGGTACTAAAGTATTGTCATGTGGTCATGACAATACTCGCACCAACTGACCCACCAACGCATTGTGCTGAGCTACCGTTCTTTAAATTTGCAGCTTTTAGAATGGGTTGACAGAAAGTTGTGCATTTGAACTTTTGGCCTACGTTCTGCAGTCAGCACCATAGCACTGCTCGAAATCGACAAAAAAAAAAACTATCTCACCAGAACTCTAAAACCACCAGCAGAGCTCGCCGTCTGTCTAGTTTGCACACAATGGGAAGAACAAAGAGAAACATTGCAAGAATTCAAGAGGAGAGGGAGAACAGGCACAAATGCACTGCTGATACGTAACTGAAAGACTTCTTTTTAACAGTGAGCTGTTCAAGGTCAAGATTAATCCCTGTGGGGTGGTGTTGGTGGCTGACAGTGGAGCTGTCAAGCAGAAGGGAAGAGCTCTTGGCCTTGACCCAATATTCAAGCTGCTACACGATAGTTATGCGAAAGACAATACAGAAAGTGATAAACGAAGAAAGAAAGGAATTCAAAGATGAAGACGACAAATGTCTAGTTGCAGAGAAGGGAAAGGCAGACCCGCACTTTCCCTCAACTCACTACCCACATCCTTGCCCTCAGTCTACTGCTGCATAATAGTGATACTAATAATGATAGTGATACATGATAATGATAAAGGACTCCACACCATTGCCCCAGCTCAGCTGTTTACTCAGATTTAACAGGCATGGAACTGGCTTTACATTTTGCAATGCAAAATATATTTATGAACCGAATGTGGTACAAGACTGGAAAAAGACAGAAAAAAATACAACAATGTGGAGGTTACACCACAAAGCTTGCAATGAAGCTGCGGCCCTTGCATTTTGCCATCCTATGTACAGCTCGTAATTCGTGCACCAGAGCGTAAACGTCATCGCTCATTTGCTTCCCTCACCTCAATGCATGTTGCGACTGTTTCCTTCCCTACCCTGTTCACCAGTACCTTGTTGCATACAGTATGTGTCATTCAAGTAAACCCTCAGTTTCAAGTCAGTATCGTGCGTCTCTCCTCTATCCAATACTTTTCACCGTTTGCTGTTTGAGGAATACCGTTCACCACCCCCCTCGTTAACCATAAGTCATATAATGCTCTGTGAAGGGCTCTTCAGTAAAGGATGACAATTTTGATTGAAATAAGATGACTAGGTAGGCTAGTTAATATTAGTGAATAAAGCGTCATCACAGTAGTGAATAAAGCGTCATCACAGTTAAGGTTACAGCACAGTGAAGGTGCTCTTGTTGTGTAAAACCTTTGCTGTCTCCCATCTTCACTGCACTTCGTTATTTTTTTTTCCCCTGGATGACAATACCATCTTGACAGCACAGTGTTTTGTAATAACTACCTTAATGCAAGCAGACAGGCTTTTATTCCCATCATGCTGCATTCTGGCTCAATAAAAATGAAGCTACATGTCCTATAATCCAACCCATGACCTTGCTTGAAGCAGTCACAAAGGACATAAATAGCACCAATATGGCTCATCATATTCTTCCATTGTGAAGTGCCAAGAGGAGCAAAAGGTAAGCCATTTGTCCACGAAAGCTTTCACAATGGCATGTATGCAAATGAAGGCGTGCTCTGCTACAGCTGGTTAAGTTTTTCCCCTCTGAACTTTTAACAAAGCAAACCACCTAACAATCAGCATGTGTAAAGAGCAATCACTAATTTCCAGAGGACATATGAAATGTGCTGTTGTCATTTAGAGCAATACAGCATACTGTAAAGAGTTCATAGTACAAATGCGCTGCCAGAAGAGCCAGTAATTAGGAAATTGCCATCACATGTGTGAAAAATTAAGATGCACGCAGCCATTCAGTCAGTGCCACTTGCGAAGGGTGCACAATGAGCGACGACAACCAAACGCAGAGTTGGAAAAGAAAGAAAAGAACAGCTTTCCACACCAGCTGCTGTACAGACATGTAGAGTCAAAGATATTTCATCAGTATTTTTCAAGTAGAATGAACGCTTCCTTGCACGTTGCGACATACGTCAACGGCTTCCACCGTCCTTTTAACCAGAAAGTATGTGCATTTCTTTTTCTCCTTTTCACTAACCCCATATTGCGCGCACGACCGCACAAAACCATTTCCGCAGCTGTTGTGGAATGCGCTCAGTAGAACAGCGTGAAACGAGTTTTAAACACAAAACAAGAACAAACAGTGACTTCGCAACACTTGGGATTGCCAGAGAGCTTCGTTTACAATTTAGTCAAATGTTTCATTGTTTACTTTTCAGAGAAAAACGAAAGAAGGAAGAGAACGAAAATAGTTATATGCAGTACATTGTGCCGTTACGTTAGTAATGAACAGCAAGGAAAAAAAAAAATGCACGGGAGAGAGGAAGTTCCCTGCAGTAAGCATTGGCTGCGCGTTGTACTGTGAGCACTGTAAGGTATTTAACAGAGAGGAAAAAAAAAAAAGAAAACATTCACAGAGATGGCATATAAAACCTAGTTCCATGCTTTGATCCGAACTAAGTGAACGGCATAACACTCACGGACGAAGCAAATGACCGCGCACTCGTCAGGAATTCGCTGGAGTCTCGGAAAAATAACTCAGTGGCTGTCCACACCCTTAATATCAGTTTCTATGACTAAGCCCTGCGAGCTGCGTGCGTGGTGCAAGGGCTTACGTCACAACGTCTCACACGGAGCAACCGTGTAGTACACTGCACAGCGGAGCTTGACGGGCTTGACCCCGCGAATGCACAAATATGATGCAACTCCAATGCGAGCGATAATCCTCGGCCCTCTTTTCCGACGCCAGACGTTTAGCCGTCGTCATGTGAGAGGCAAACGGGCACCGCACAGGCATCCAGCGATAACGCGCAAACAGAAACACATAGCTCTACGCACTTGTGGGAGGGTACGGGCAGCAACACGCACAGCAAAGCGCACACACACGAATGCAGCGGCGAGTCACTCACCTCCCCCAACTAGCGCGTACGGACACGGCCCCGCTCACCACAACACGTTGATCGCGACGAACAAGATCTTCGCTAGAACCACACGTCACGGCGCATCACACCCGCACGACGGCGCAAATCACGTGAAAAAAGCACAAGCGATCGTCGAATCTTCGCATTTTATCACCAATGCGACGCGAAGAGGGAAAACACGAACTCTCGTGGACAGATGATGACCGCCGGAAACTATGGACTTTTCCTCTCCAATGAGTCATGCGTATTCAACATGGCAACCATGACGTACGTTGGACTGTTGCAGCGCAAGACAGCGTAGCCTTTGAGATCGGCAACTAAAACCTTGTGCGAAGTTACGCACACGGCGGTATGATCAGTCGTGTATGAAGATCTGTAATGGCAAATAAGTTATCTACTGTCTTTTTATTTCTAAAACCACGTGCTTAACAGTCTAGCTAGTTTAGCTGAGTTTTGGCACAATGACTAGTTTCGGCTTGCGATTTAACAAACTTCAAATGTCAATCCGGGTCAATCCACCGCCGTTGTTATTTTCGTTTTGCGTCGGTAGCACCGCAAGCGTGGCCTCGCATTAATCATGACTGCATTTGAAGGTAATATTTGAAATCACACTTGACATTAATTGAAAGTAGCGTTGCCAATATCTCAACGAACGGTTGAGAACTCTTAGGTGACGATACACCGAGTGTGATCTGTGTGATAGGTTTCGCTTTAAGTAGCCTGGTAGCCGCAGCGATCACCCACGCTGGCATTTTGCGACTCCCTAATAAAGTTTGTCGTACATACGAATTTGCGTACGTTTCAATAAGTGTTTTAAGCAAGATTATCTTCCCGATTAGCAGTGTCTGAGCTCAATTGTGTCACATGCTAAAAATGTTTCATACATGCTTGCGGTAAGCGAGCGGCATGTAGAGCGATTTGCTGTCATCTTGGATGTGCCGGCAAAAGTTTTCATCGCTTTCTGTTGCAGAAATGGGCGTCCTGCCCGAGATTGCTCGAGCAGTCGACGACATGGAGTGGACGTGAGTTTTTAGTTATCCTAGCTCTATCCTTTTGGTGAAAAGTTTTTTCATCGTTAAGAGAGATAGATCTCTTCGACCTCAACACTGTCTCAAATACACGCCACCAGTGAACTTGTTGGTGCTTCGAAAGCGCTCTAAAATCCGCAGAATTTGCATGAACGTTTTAGTGATGAAAGGTTACACAGATCTCTTGGTGACGTGCTATGCTTTCATAAGCCTTGGGCTTGCTTGATTGAAGTTCGCCTTTGACCTCAGGACCTCAGAAGCGAAACTCGATTTTCATGTTTAGTGTACAAGTTGCTTTCGCGAATCGTTATGTGTTTGGAATCATCACGTCCTGATGTCATTAGTCTTCTTGCTTGATTGATTTTTCTTTTTTTCTTTGTTTTTTTTTCATATATATATTTGACCCGCTGCGGTGGCTCAAGCGAGGGCAAGGTCTCAATGGGGGACTCATTTCGATGGGGACGAAATGTCAAAACTCCCGTACATTTTGGGACGTGTTGATAAGCAACCCGAGATGGCCAGGATTATCCTATAGCACCTTTTTACGTAGTGCTTAATTCGCAACCACATTATGCAGTTTGGCATTATATGGGAATATCTTGGGCACAAATTTTGTTCTTGCTTTCAGGCTCCCAACTGACGTGCAAGCTGAAGCCGTGCCACTCATTCTTGGAGGCGGCGACGTTCTTATGGTAAAAAGGGGCGTGGTTCCCAACATGTGACGTCATTGTTATGCTAATTTCCATTTGTAAGATTATAAATAAAGGGAAGGATGTTAAGGCATAGACTGTTAGTATTGGCTACTCATCATTGGTTCATGCAATGGTCATGGGATGTGAACAGAGATTCACGGAGTAGAGGACAGGCGCTGTTCTGTGCTTTTTAATTTTTCGTCCTCGTCCCGTGAGTGCTACACCAACCAATGATCAGTCCCCAGCAACTTGCTCAATTTGTAATTTTGATATCTATTCTATATGCTAGCTCAAGCTTATCACAGATCCTTCGCCTAATATTTTTTGGTTGCCACGGTGTTTTTTGGTATACAATCTCTTTTGAGCGTACATCACTGTTTGGTTATTTGTGTGATAAGCTTGATTTAGTACTCATTGTTCAGTTTTGCCGAGGTGTTTTTCTGCGGCCTGTAGAATACCATCTAACGACCTCGTGCACAGACGATATGTAGTTTTTCTTCTACCTTGCACACTGACTAGAATTGATGTATATCCTGTTGAACTGGCAGCCCTCTAACAAGACCAAAATAAGAAAGGTTTATGATGTTGCTGTTAAAATATTTGTGGTAAATATTTCTTGTGGTGCAGTTATTGGTCCATAACACGACGAGTTACTCAACTGGAATGTGCAATATGAGCACTGTGTGGTGATATAAGGTGAACAAGTTGAATGAAAGGTGCACAAATGGTGGAAAATTTATAACTGTGCCCGGGCAGCACTCCACTGTGGGGAGATGAAAGAAATAATGAATTGCAGAGGAAGATCAACAAAACCAAGCAACGATGAAAAACAAATGCAAAATGTGGTATAGTAGACTTGGGTTAAAATTAAAATTAAGCAGAAAAACTGTAAAAATAGTAACACATTCATTTCACTCCAAGTTACATGTGTCAAATACACCACATCTTTGGCAGAGAACGACAGAATCCTGGTTGATGCATTCGTATCTGAATCTGTTGATATGAAATACTTTAGTTATTTGTGTCGTTAGTTTGACATTTTTGATATTGCAGCCACATACAGAAATCATAGCAATAAAACAATATCGGGTAAGATAACCTCACATTACATTTATACATGGCTCGAAGAATTGTAGAGAAATGGGTTTGCAGTAGCTAGTACAGTTTATGTAATGTCAAGAACCCCATTTAAAAAAAGAGATTAAGTCGGACAAAATGCTCAGTCACTTTAATATAAATGGCACATATGTGATGCAATTACGAGTGAATAGTATTGTTAAAGGGGCACTGACACCAAAATTTAGCTGCTAAGATAGCCTGCGAGATCGATTTTCGTGGACATACAGATGTCATCTACCAAATCGCAATGGCAAACACAGCTCCGAAGGTAATTTAAAGGAATATTGAAGTTCGCATGCGCAATCGAGCGCTAGACGCTGTACATCGCGACATTGACAGCAGCAAGGTGACCTGAAGGGGACCCCCAACTTCCGCGACGTCACCACGGCAGCCGAGCTCCGACAGTGCAGCTAGCAATGATGACGTCATAGCCGCCATTGCTTATTCACTGCGGCTGCATTAGTAGACTGCCGGCGACACCAGACCTCAAGAAAATAGTTGCCACCCAACAACGATGACAGCAACAGCGACAGCAACGCGCAGGACATGCGACAGGCGAAAGAAAACGAGCACGTGGCGGTTGTCGTGCGGAAGTGCGTCACAGTTATATGTGCTCACGTGTCCGAACTCGTCTACTCCATTGCGAGCGCTAGATGGCGCCAGTTACACCGGGCGCCTTGTCGTTTTTTGAGCGCTCCCAAACCAAAACTGAAACTGGTGGGTAATAAACAGGCCGTAAATAATTATCTGACGCGCACTGGAGCAAATGATGTGCCGTGTTATGGCTAACAGGTCCCCAGCTACGTATTGCAGCGAAAAAACAGCAGACGAAAATTTTGGTGTCAGTGCCCCTTTGAAGAGAACTGAACAGTCACCCTTGGGCTTGTAATTGGCTGGCCGTGTGGTATGGAAATGATGAGGACAGCGAACAGTTGGGCTCCTGGCAGCCTCCTGGTTATATTATTTCTTGAATTTTTGTATTCACCTCACAACATTTCATTGTGCAGGCTGCCGAGACTGGTAGTGGCAAGACAGGTGCCTTCTGTTTGCCGATTCTGCAAATAGTGTGGGAGACGCTGAAAGACGACGAGCTTGGCCGAGGGAAGAAAGCCGCGGCAGGAGCCAAGCCAACTGCCTGTGAGTGGAGCTGCCCTTGATGTTTACAAGATTTTGCATTCATAGACTTGCTTCTGGGTGGCCATGGTGTAACACTGATATGATGCTCGGCAGCTTACCTTAAAGACACGAGTTTGATACCAGCCACTGGTCACATTTTGATGCAGGTGCAATGCTAGAGGCTCGTGTATTGCGCGATTTAAATGAATGTTCAAGAACCCTCGGCAGATGAAATTCTTGAAGCCCTCCACTACAGCATGTCTCATAAATTATATTGTGGACGTCGGACGTAAAACCCCAGGAATGATTATGAAACCCTCCACTACGGGGTGCCTCATTATGATGTCCGGCCTTGGCCTGTAAAGCACCAGGAGTTATTGTGTACTTGCTGCTAAAGAGTCCCAACAGCAGAATACCCTGCGTTGGCATAAGTGTGCACTTATATGGATTGAGAGAGAGATAAGGAAATATAAAAGACAGTTTGACTTCACCAGGCAACATTGAGTTGTGCATAAAGCACATTTGAAACCTGTCAACAGCGCCAGACATGGTCAGAAGCTCAAAGAATGTGTAAGCATCACAAGCACAGTGCCGAAACTGATGAGGAATGCCAAGCCTGACTGGCTAGGTCAAGGACGTACAGGTGCCTCAGAGCTGAGCAATGTGTAGCCGAGCATCGGCCTGGACCGCTTCTCGTAACAATTCCAGCTGAAGCATTGTGTTTCTTCCCGCTATCCATGAAATCTTGATAGGTGGAGCACAGATGCTTTTGCCCTGAAAGAAATGCACCTAGAGATTGATGTTCCAAGGATTCAGTGAAAGTGGTCATTGCACTGAAACTGGTTAGTTAAAGTGAAGTAAGAAATATGACAACAGAAGCTGCAAAAATTGGTTTTGTACTGGTGCACATTAAGGGGCCAGCCCTGTGACTGTGGGAAAGGAGATGTCAGCGTCTGCACATTCAGCACCCTCTAGGTTTTATGCTGAGGCTGCTTTGCACCAGTGGCCCTTTACGAGATGCTGTGCTGACGTTGTTGAGAATAGCACGCCTGTTGCATTCGGTAAAAGCGTGAGGTCCTCGTCCTCATCCTGGAGCTACGTTCTGGAGCGACTGCTTGAGGTGACATCGCCAAAGTGTTGCCGTCTAGATTAACTAGACTAGATTAACTTCTAGTTTAAGTACTCCTCCAAGGAACATTTCTCTGCCGAGGGAATGCAAACACTTCTTCGAAAGAGTAACTGCCCTTCTTACTCAACTCAGTCTCTAGCCAGTGAATATTCCAGACTTCAATGATGTGAACTGGTGGTGAAAATTTGTCTTCCAAGGAGCTATGAACTGTTTATTTGGTGCAAATAAATGTGTGGGTGCAGGTAACATCCTTGCGAATGTTTGGTTGGCAGTGGGATTGCTGGGAAACATCGAAATTTACTTGCACCTGATTTATGTACCTACATGTATGTGAAATTGCTATGGCTTGCTCGTAGTTGCCTCTGTTTTCTTTATTCTTTTTAATCATCATGCAGCGACGAAATGGGCCATGAGTTTCTTCGACCGTGGATCTGCACTCGGTAAGAATGGCCATTATTATATTGAAGCTACCGTTCTTGTCCCTCTTACAAAGCAATGGTGTCCTCAAGAATAGGGTTCAGGCAGTGCGTGATAAAACATGGAAAAAAGTATGCATGGAAAGCACCTCACTTTGCAGCATGGAGTGCACACTGATGTGACAACAGTGTCGCACCTTCCAATCTCAATTTGAGGACAAATATTTATAATAGATTTATCTATAGTATATTTAATTATAATGTATTTATTTTTACAATACCTTAAGGGCCTTAATACAAGACCCTTACATATGTGGGCATGCATACGACACAAGTACTTGTGATACAACTACCAGTACGTGTTGTGTAAACAACATGAAATGTCTAGAAATGTGAAGCTAGCACATCTTTATAGTAGAAACATAAACTATAAATTCAAATATGAAGTTAGACATGAAATATGATTAAAAGAAATGAACACATGTGTACAAGGCACACAAAATAGGCATATGAGCAGTGGGTAGCTGGAGTAATCTTTTAAAATTATAACACACAGATATAAAATATGTTAATATGTGCACCTGGCCAAATGTATCGCTGGAGCGCACTCTCACGACACTTTTGTGTTTCAGGATTGAATGATGTAGCTAATTTGCAAACAGGTTGCGGCACTGTGCACTCAGCTGCGCCTTTGCCTCATCCTGTTTGCAAATTGGCAGCGTCATTCAACGTTGGCATGCAAAAAGTCATGTGAGTGCACTCCAGTTTAAGATTTGGCCAGCTGTACATACCACAACGTACTGTTTTCTATAAAAGAAATTCAAGCAAACCAAATGACAATTATTGTGGTGCGGCAGGAAGATGTCCTGAATATGCGATTTCTTTTTTAGCATGGGGTACTGTGAATACTACGCATTGTTTTCAAGATACCTGAATCTTTCGCAGCTGTCAGCCCTGATGGTCTGACGACTCAAAGCCGGGACCAGAAAGGCTGGCATGGATGCCGTGGCACCAAGGGAGTCCAATATAGAGGTAGGGTGTGCCTTCCTTCGATAAACAGTTTTTGTCGAGTTTTTTTTGTGACGGGTTAAACTGTACTCACAGCTGTCAGCATTTACTTTTATTTTTCTAGAGCAGTAACTCTAGATGAACATTCTTTTGTGCTTGTAACTGAGTTTTTGCTGTGCACGTCTAATTGAAAAAACATCATTTTTTTTTACCGCTGTCATCAAATCCAAATACAGTAGAACCTCGTTATAACGAACCTGCATATAACAAAATATTGGATATAACGAAGAAATCACAATTCACCTTGAAATTACCGTAGATGAAATTGGTATTGGCTATAGCGGGGAACTAATGGTTATAACGAAGTAATTAGGTCTCCCCCTTCAACTTCGTTATAACAAGGTTTTACTGTATACCTACTTTAAAGAGGGTCACAAAATAGTTTAATATGATATTGGTGATTTGACATAAGAGGCATAGTCTGCAGGAAGTATGCTTCACTGCACAGCAATTGCCTTTAGACTGTTAGTATGCTTGCTAAAGCATATTCATCCTTATGGACCACAAGTAAGACATTCCTACTCGAGCCATCCACAAACGGAGATGCACATCTCGCTCACTTGTTTCTCCGTGGCATGTAATTTCCTTAACAGATTACTTGACTGAGCTAGTTGGTACTGATCTATAGTAGTAGGTGACCTCATGATGTAATTCCTTTCAGATTTGGTGCCATGTTTTGGCAGCATCCTTAAGCACAGTGCTGTTATATCAGCATGAGTCTTTCAAATGGAGTGAGAAGTGATTGCAGGGTCGTTAAGAGAAACAAGAGAAGCACACGTCGGTGTCAATATACTATAGAAAGAAGCTGTAAACTTTTTGGATATGCGTGTGTTACAATGCATGCTGTACTTTTGCATTCGACTTCCAAAGAACCGTTACAACTGTCGTGTAATATGGTGTAGCTTGACATACGCAGCTTTGACTCTGTTAAAGGAGCACTGACACAATTTTTCGGTGGCTCAAAATGTACATTTCTCGTTTTCTAGCCATGTATTGTTAACGCCCTCTGCACACGGAAGCCAGGAAACACGTACAAAATATTTTAGTTTGGTTTTAAAGTTTTCGTCACCCAGCAGTGCAAGCCAGCCCCAGCGCAATGGACACTACGATAACGTATGAGCAAAGTCTATTAAAAATATGCCGAAATCGCTGTCAGAGTCATTGGACGACCGTGAAATTGTTGTTTGCATGCCCTACTTGTAATTGACCACAGACGACAGAGTTGCAGCGACGCTATCAGGAATTGCTGTCCCCACGTGACTCAGACGTACGTCCGACTACGTTGACACGTTATTAGGTAACCGGCCCCCTCGAAATCGAAACCGAAAGTGGGCTTTTAAGGAAGCTGTATTAAAAATATATTCATTGCCTTGCGAGGCACCATGATACTCTTGTTGGGGTTCTCCACGCCAGTGCTTTCATTTATAGCAATAATACGAGAATGTCAAATCTTCGTGTCAGTACGCCTTTAAGCCCTCTGCTTCTATCTACATTGATTGATTGAGGGATTGGTTGATCACCTACATTCCAGGGAAGTACTACTATGAAGCCAAGGTCACCGATGAAGGCCTATGCCGTGTGGGGTGGTCTACGCAGGCTGCAGCTCTTGATCTTGGTGAGAAGTGGTTGTTTTTATTTTTTGAAGTTGTTCCATTCATTTTTCTGTAGCTTACATTGCTCTGGCTGGTGCTCTTTTATGTATAATGAATAGAGCTAAGAAAAGTGCTGCATATTTCACTTCATCACTCTAGGTACTGATAAGCAAGGGTTTGGCTTTGGCGGCACGGGAAAGAAGTCGTTTGGAAAGCAATTTGACTCGTACGGAGAGGTGAGTGACTGCATCAGTACTGCTTGGTTGGCATTTTGTAGTCGTCGTTCTAGTGACTTTAATAGTGTAATTCAAGACCTTGGGCGGTATCTTATTAAGGTTCCAAAAGTGGACTGGTCCACTTGCCTGTGCGTGATTGGGTCAAACCGCGCTTGCGTCAGTAAAAGAGCAGTTGTGACCAATCAGGCGAGGTCAAGTGAAATGATCCACTTCAGGAACCGTTATATCGGCCCTTGTGTACAGTAACAATGAAAATACAAAAATACCCAACTTAGTTTGCAAGAAAATGCAAGCAGGTTTGGTATGCTAAGCTTGGTGTCTTCATTGCATAATTAGATGCAAAGTCTAACGCTCCCAGTATTTCCTGTCCTGGTGTTAATCTTATGCTGATGGTGCGTTCATGGAAGCGCTGAAAAAGCAGGGGGCGCGTCTCTCATAATCAGAGCTGGTTTTGGGACGTTAAACCCCACAAATCATCAAAGCAGGGGGTACTAAATGTAGCTCTAATCGGCTGTGATCTGTTCTGAAATACACTTGACAATGGAGGAGCACATCAGAGAAATCTTTCACTGGAAGGAAGTGCTTTTCATTTATATTTAGCACTTTTTCGTACCTTTATTTGGGGCTTGTTGTGATAACTTTGTGTGTGTTCAGGGACTGTTCTGATAGAGGAGGCATTATACATTTGCTTTCAAGAAGAAATGCTTATCTTGCTGTTGAGGAAGAAAAGCAAATAAAATAAAAGCAAAATAAATAATAAGATATGTATTAACATTGTATATTTCAACCTTCTGCACAGCCCTTTGGAATGCACGATGTGATTGGCTGCTACATTGACCTGGACAATGGCAGCATCAAGTTTTCCAAGAATGGTATGAGTAGAGAATGAATTGCGATATTAGCTCAGCTTTTATTCATATTTTATATTTCATTAATGTTTCTATGATATTGTCACCTTGTGCACGTCTCGTGCCATTCACTGTGTTCCACGTAAATTTTTGTTTTTTTCTCTGCATGGGCCTGCCCAATGCTTGTGGTGTGTGTGTCATTGCAATACCAGTTATAGAAACACTCCTAGAGTACTTTTTGCTACTGTTGCTGTGTTGCTGTGTGCCATTGTGTGTAAAGACAAGTTGTGTCAAGTAAAAAGACACATGGCTTGTAAAACGTCTTCTTGCACGTGAAGTGCAGTGTCTACCACTCTCTTAAGAAACACAAGAATACACCCCTCAACTTGCGTCAGCAGTTGAGCAAGCAGGAGAAAGCATGTTCCAGGACGCTAGAACAAGGCACCATTTAAATGCATGCTCACTTGCATAAATTTTCAGCATTAGCCAAAGAAGGACCAATTGCTCAATGTGCACGGTGTAAAGGATTAAGAGAGCGGACTGTTCATCACGCTTGTCGTGCGTGTCGTGCGAAGAGAAAAAGGACACAGGAGAAACGCAGCACTTACATTTATCGAACAAGGAAAAGGGCCACAACACACAAGAAAACATTACAAGACAAAGTAGCGGACGGTTGACAGTTGACATATAGTTCAAATACCTCACTGTGTGCACAGTACGGACTGGATGCCGAACCATCCGATGTGCAGGGGTTCGTAGTGGGTGACGGTGATGGTGTGGAGCAGGTCGGCTTCGACGTTGAGCGCGGAGGTGGCGACGGTTCTTCGTAGCGTTGTCAGGACGCCGAAGCTCTGCATCCAAGACGTGGTTCTAGATGCAGGATTGGTCAGCCTGCCCAGCGACAGCTTGCGCTCGAGTCACAATGCTCGGCGCAACCGTGACCATTAGCCAGGCCACGAACGCTGCTGCACTGACAGCTGACCTTGGAGATGCCTCAGCCGCGGTCCGCAGTGCCCGCGGCAAGGAACAGCACAGCAGGCCAGGCCACGCGCCGAGCTGCAGTACTCGACGCGCTGGATGGAACGCCGCCTTGGCTGGTGGTCGGGCGGCAGCACGACGGACGGCCGCGTTCCCCGGCTGGGACCTGGATCGTCAGCGTCCGATGCTTCGGCCTGCTGGCTTCCGTCTGCCGGTGCCTCGGCTCCCCTCCGGCCACAAAGCAATTCGCCACGTACCGCTGATACGTGGCCCAATCAGGGCGCACCACATCATTCAACACCAACACATGGCACCAACTGATTCGCTGAGCGCACAGCTGACGCCAACAAACTTCGTTTCGCGCCACATCGTCGTCGTCGTCTTCCTCTTCACTCATCACACACGGTGGCATGCCCCACCACAATGATCTGATGGCTATGGCATTTGGCTTCTGATCCAAAGGTTGCGGGATTGAATCCCAGCCGCCGTGGCTGCATTTCATTGGAGGCGAAATGTTTATGTCCATGTACCATGTGATGTCAGTACACGGTAAAGAACCCCAGGTGGTCGAAATTTCCACAGACATCCTCTATGACATCTCTCACAATCATATCCTGGTTTTGGGATGTAAAACCCCATAAATCAATCAATCAGCATGTGACATACCAATTTTAAGAAATATGGTAAACCCGCTAAGCGAGGAGTCTGTGTCATGTTACTAATACATAGTTTTTCTCTGCTGCTTATATGAAGGCAATGTTTTAGGCGACATGTTCTTCGATTATTTTGTTGTTCATAAAATTGTTTAAGCAATGTAATCAATGGTAATGTATACTTGCTGATCCTACGCTATGTTTACAAATGTATACCTTATCCTTTTGCAGCTGTTTTTGGCGATAATCTCGCCCATGATTTTGTTACTAAAATTGTTTTATTGTGTGTTCTTCTATCGCAATGTATAATGTATAATTTTGTATATTGACTTTCTTTGTGATTTTATCCATATATAAACCTGTGTAAACATATAGTATTTTTCATGTGCCTTCCCTGCTATAATCTCTGAAGAGATTGGCAGTATTGTTAAATAAATAAATAAATAAATAAATATAGCAACACAATAGAACTTTCCAGTGATTTTTTAAATTAAATGGTCAGTGTGCTAAATAGCTCACCACGCTTCATCATTTTTGTTCGTATCTGTATTAGATAGACCATAGAGGTTCCGAGTTTGTTGAAATTACCCACGCAGGTACGGTCTTTGAGGAAGCCTTCCAGATACCACAGAACCTGAAGCGCTGCCCAATGTTCCCTGCTGTTGTCCTCAAGGTACGGCACTTCATGGAAAATTATTAGCCTGATGTCAATGGTTTGATTCAAAGTTGCCGCAGCCACAATTTTACTTGGCTGAAAGCAAGAATATTCATCTGCTTGGAACACCGATGTACACATTGAAGAGCCTTAGGCAGCCAAGAAGAAGTCTAAAGCTCTTAGCTATGGCATCCCTCATTAGCGCACGAGGCGGTCGGAGAACGTACAACCTTGTAATTTTGTTTTAAGGCCACAGTAGTCAAGGCTGGGGTTTGTAATTTATAATTGTACGCAAGAATTTTTGTTCATTTGTGGTGCATTTACCTAAGAGAAACTGTCGTAGTTTACAAATAATTTCATTGAGACAGATGCTTATTAGTACGCATATAGTATTACCTTTAGGGGTTTGCATATATTTGAAATTTTGAATAATTTTCTAATAGCATTTGCCATTTGATTCGATTCGCACTTTTATATTCGAACTCTTTGAAGTTGGTAATTAAGGGGGAAAATATGCTACGTCTCATGACAAATGGCCTGTCCCCACATGTAGCGTGCTTCACCGCATAACATTCATGTGCTGTGGCAAAGCTAGCATTAATTTGTAGCGAAGCTAGCACTCGCATACAGCAGCAAAGACGATACTCGTGAATTGCAGCGAAGCTAACACTTGTGTACTGTGGTGAAGTTAGCTCAGTTCTCTGTTGCACTGTTCTCTGTTGCACTGTTCTCTGTTGTACCGCTCTTTAGGACTTGACTGTTCTTTTTCTAGGGACAACACTGTGGGAGTACATTAGTCATGCAATAAATAAGATTTTCTGTGTTTAGCAGCGCATACCTTTGTAATTAGACGTGATGTTGTTTTTGAAATATTTGATTCAATTCGCACTCTAACATTGATATTAGAATTTGGTTCGAACTCAAAATTTTGATATCCGCACAGCTCTAGTTATTTTATGACATTGTTATAAGAATCAAGAGCCAAAATAAGAGCAGCCATTAGTTTGTCGGAATTTGCCGGTCACTGCATTATGCGTGTAAATGCAATAGGCTTCACCCAAACTATACTTTTTCTTTTTTCTGAAATCTTTAAACGGGGTGTTTGCTCATTCTTGCTCCTATTGTAGAAGCTTTATATGTGCTTTACTGCCTCTTTTGACATACTAATAGGCTACAAAATGTTCTTGTGAAGTATAAACGTGGCATACTGTAGCTATCCGTCATTTCACTGAGCACTAATGATACTGGCATGCTTTGGAGCATTGCTACCATGGTGAAGGATGTAAAATCAATCTGTTAAAGAAAGCGTTTGCTTTTTCAGTACATTGAGTAAGTTTATGCGTGGCTTGCGTTTGCCGTACACTCTGCCATCCTTGTTGCAGAATGCCGAGATGGAGTTCAACTTTGGTGCGACGCCTTTCAAGCACCCGCCATCTGTGAGTGTTTGAATGTTCTGGCAGTCATAATGGGAAGGTGTAACTGACTTGTCTTCACTGCTGTGATTTTGCTCCTTGTTTTTCCTTTTTACCAGGATGGATACATTGCAGTTTCATCTGCGCCAAAAGAGTGTGTCGCCGAGTCCACAGTCACAGGTGAGCTGAGCATTGTACGCTCTTGCTTCGCATGTGCTGCTTGCCACAACAAATTGCTGCAACTCATTACGGTACCTAAGAGCCTCTAGTAGTCGCACTGCTAAGCACATGGATGCTGGTTTGATGCTTCGTTACCGTGACCATATTCTCGTAGGGGTTGAGGTGTGAGAGCATCCGTGTACTTAGGCCTCTGTGCACATGTAGTGACTGTACATGGTCAGAATGAATCAACTGTATCCCTTTGTGGCATTCCTCAAAATATTGATACGGTTCTGGCACATAAAACATAAGTTGAACAGAGTACTGACAATAAGCACCTTGCTTATGGATTTCACACTTTGTGTATTTTAGCGTCAACTTCAGTTACAGCAATATCATGGTAACTGAAATTACTTTCTGGCTTGTTTCTGATGGCTATTACTAATTCAGTGAAAGATCAATTCATTCATACATATATAGAAATGCTTTGCCCCGCCACAGTGGTCAAGTGGCTATGATACTCGGCTACTGATCCGAGGGTCGTGGGATCGAATCCCAGCTGCGGCGGCTGCATTTCGATTTAGGCGAAATGTTGAGGCTCATGTGCTGTGCGATGTCAGTGCATGTTAAAGAACCCCAGGTGGTCGAAGTTTCCGGAGACCTCCATTACGGCGTCTCTCATAATCAGAGCCGGTTTTGGAACATTAAACCCCACAAATCCACAGATGTTTGTGCAGTTCAGTTGTCAATTATTTGGTGTATATATATTCTACGTGTGCTTGTATATAACCTCCATAAATGTCTTTCTGCACTCATGTTATGTAACTGTTGCATTGTAACAGGGGGGCACATTCTTGGTGTTGCCTGTTATCATAAAAATGCCTGTTAGTAGGCCCAGTATATAACGTGGGGTGGTGCTTGGAATTAGCATGTTCTCGTTGATGTATAACACGAGTGAGTAAAAATTAAAAAGAACTGTAATGCAAATGAAAAGCGGAAGATAATTGAGGCTTGAAGATTAAATAGATTGCTGTTGTGCGCACAGAATTTAATATGCAATGTGAATTGCAGGCTGAAAACATTTTGTGCCAAGGCCTTCAGTGTCATCACAATTGGGCACCCGAAAAATGGCCGGGGTTATGGTGCACTGATGCTGGGAGGTAACGTGTTCGAAAGCACTGAGCAAAATGTGAGAGTGGGGCGGAGGAGGCGAGCTGCTTGGAGACACTGATTAGAAGCAACCCGTACAACCAGGTCATCAGACAATGCTGTGGGACAGGCGTTATCTGTGCTAGACATTATTTGTGAAGACGGGAGAACAGAATGGAAATAGTAGGGTTCGTCAACCTGAGCATAGTTGTGTAGTGCGGTGAAAATAATTTTTGAATGCCTTCTTTTAATAACGAACGCAATTAAAAAAACTTTTTTGGTTTAATTATATAGTACTTATTGACCGCAATTGCTGCAGGAAAAGCACGTTGCTGATGAAATACCTTAACTGTGTAAGAGTAATAAAATAAATTTCATAATATTCCCAACTAGCTTTATTTTATGTCATATAATTGCAATTTGTAAATTTCAGCCAGTGAGCTCTCAAGGCCCATACACTCGGGACGAATTGCAAGAATGATAACAGTTTCAAGAAATTCATTTGCAAAGTGCACAATCAATGGACTTGTGCTACAGTTATTCTTTTCATAGTCAGTGCTCGAGGAAGACTTCTTTGTTTTGAAAGTGCAGCAGCAGTTTGTTTTACTGGGGATTTGATGGCTTATGTGTCAAAACTGATGCCGTGTCCAGAATTTCTTTTGGTTGATATGGCTTGCAAAATCAATGGTTATTGTAAACTATGATGTTTATGTTAAGGGGATTAACTTAAAGATAATTTAATATGTAGTATTTCGTAAATTAATCAGTTACGCATTTCCATCAGAAGTAATTCTGGGCCCTCCCAGCATTCACGTCGCTGTTATATACAATTTCATTTCTGTAATATTGATGACAACATACATTGCTGACTATAACGCATTTTTCTAATGCATAATGGCTTTTCAGGAACTGCTGTAGTGTTACTTATATCCAGTATAGATTGTTTTTATTTTTTTATTTGTCAAAATAAACCGTCAATATGAGATTTTGATACTTTTTGGGTCATTGTGTTAACAATTGTGAGGCGCATGGTATGACGAGTTCATATTTTGTTCTCCAATGTTCAATTTCAGGAACATCTGTCGGTGCTCCCAAGAGTGTCAAGAATGCTCCCCAAGCAATAATCATCGAGGTGAGTGCGTTTGCAGTATTTCCAAGCTCAAGCACACTATGTGTTGATTTTATTTTGCCATTATTGAGTATCTTCTTTTTTAAAGTAATGCATTACCCTGTATTGCCATTCTATTCAGCCCTCTCGAGAGCTTGCCGAACAGACGCTGAAGTGCATCACAAGCTTCAAGAAGTATTTGAAAGACCCAGTCGTCAGGTAAAGAACTAATTCTCGTTCACTTCATTATTGTGATCCTATCCAAGCATAACTTTAAGGCTTGCTATCACTGTCAATCGGTCGATGCATTGCTGTTTGGGCAAAAACTGCAAAATTTGTTAATGTGTTACCACTAGGATTTACAAATTAAAAAAAAAAAATGTGTACGAGCTTCTGCGAATCCCACTTGTCATCTCTGTGGCTGCTTTACCATATTCACTTGTGTATTGCGAGCACTGTTTGCTAAGGCCAACCTGTGTTGGCTAGAGTTGAGTACTGTTGCTGTCAAGGTAATCAAAGATTATGTTAATTCATTTTACTCAAATTTACTGCTAAGTCACTGCTCAACTTTTATTGTTACTTCTACAGTTTAGATTAAGAAAAATGGGCTGCTTTTCCCAGTGCTTTTTTTAGTGCCGCCTACTGGCCGCACACGTCATTAGCAAAATTCCGAGCAAACCAAAAATCAACAGTGGAATATTTGTAATATCATGCAAGAAGGCATGAATGTTCTAAACGAGCAAGCATGAACACGACAATTGCTGCAGATTCGTCCTTTTATTGCCATTTCTACAGTTTCCCACTGTGACCAAGCCGAGTAGCCTGGATCACTATTTTAGTAAATTTCCAATTGTCCAGCAGCCTCTGAGATGATTGGTAACATTGAATAGGTAAGATAAATAGACCAATTAAATAAAAACGTGCATTTTCTTTTTTCATCTCTTTCACTCAAGCATGTGATAAATCTAGACAGTAAGAGGTGTTCAGGGATGATGGAGGCTTGAAATGATGAAAAAAAAAAGCGGGTCGAACAGTAAATGCCTGTAGGGCTAATGTTTCAACAAGCAGACTTGTCTTTGTCGGGCCAGGACAAGCTCACCGATGAAGGCAGATCTGTTTCTCAAGACGTTGGCTTTAGCTACATCACCCGTTCAATACCTTTTCTGTCACTGAAACATGTGAGGTCACACTAGCGCACTGCCACCACAGTTTGGAAACAAGGTTTAAAGAAAAATGTAAAGAAGAAATATTAGGAGCCCTTGCCCTACCAGGAAAATGGATGCAGATGAACCTTGGAAGTGTGTGCCTTTTTTTTTCTTTCCTTCTTTCTTTCTTTCTTTCTTTCTTTCTTTCTTGCCCCGCCACGGTGCTGTAGTGGATATGGCACTCGGCTGCAGATCCGAAGGTCGCGACACCGAATCCTGGCCATGGCGGCTGCATTTCGATGGAGGCGAAATGTTGGGGCCCGTGTACTGTGCAATGTCAGTGCACGTTAAAGCATTCCCGGTGGTAGAAATTTCCGGAGCCCTCCGCTGCAGCGTAATCCACACTGTAGTGGATTGTTTGCGGCGCTTGCTGCAAACAATCAAAACAAGCACGCGATTCACAGGAAGGTGATAACGGCGTTCTCTTTAAACAAACGAAAACAACCGCACGTGTCAATATCATGGTTTTGGGACGCAGAGCCCCAGAAATCAATCATCATTTCTTTCTTTCAGCCTGTATGTATTTCTTCCTTTTCTTTCTCCCTTTCTCACTTGCTTGCTCTCTTCTTGCTTTCTTTTTTCCTTTCCTTTTTCTTTGTTTCCTTCTCTTTTGTCTTTGTTTACTGCTTTCTTTCTTTCTTTAATTTGTAGAAAATCCGAGAGGCTCCTATGGCTCAGATATGTGCACGCATTCTTTGTTTGCAGAGTGTGCACCGAAGAGCGTGCATGTGTTGCATGTGCACCGTGCACTTGAACAGTACTCGAAACAAAAGAGAAGGAAAGGGGCACTTCTTCCTTCTTCCTCAGCTTTCACAATGGTTATTGTTTTCGTGTATGGACATCCAATGCCAAAGCCGACACTTGTGAAGCTATATAGGCTTCGTTTGAAAAATGAAAAAACCAGAAAGCTTTCGCTTTTACTTTGCTGCTCTAGTATTGCCAACTTTGTGCTTCAAAACTGATTAAGCCAGTGTTTTGGAAAGTCACTTGACCAGTTTGGACTAGTTTATTGTTGCCATCCTAGAATCTGTTCAAACCGTCAATCGCGTCTTCCATCCTGTCTTGGTGATGCAGGGAGCTGCTGGTCATTGGAGGTGTCGCCTGCGAAGGAGCAGATTGAAACACTGAGGAATGGGGTATGAAATTAATATTCTGTTGGGGCCTTTTTCTATAGTTTGCTACAAGATGTATTAGAGAGTGCTCTAGCTCAGGAACATTCAAAATAAATATGTTTGTAGAAAGTATTTATACCCTCGAAGTGTGGTAAAAAGCACCAGCAGGTGTTATTCCACCTGACATCAGGTAGAAGAAAACTACAGACATGCACTGTCTTAACAAAAACAAAAAAAGGAGTATTGCAAAACTTCGCCTCTAAAATGCCAACTTTAAATTTACAAGTTAAAAGGCTGTTCGAAGCCAGAGAAATAAAGTTTAGGCAATGTGACCGTGTATCGGTGACAGCCTCGGTTTGGTGCACCTCATAATAATATACATTGTAATTTTGAGTTGCTGCATTCATAATTCAGAGTTTTGTATAGTATGACAAATTTGCAAATTTGAAAAGTGATTTAAAGCTACAAAAATGAAGCTCAGCTGTCACAACCTTGCGTGAACAGTTAATCATTGAGAATCACTGAATCTAGTGCAGTATTTTGCTGCAATGTGGTATTTTGTTGACTGTGGTCAATCTTCCAAGTCATAAAACTGTTTCAAGCCATGACACTTAGACAAATTCATGTCCTACCCATTGTTTCCACAGTGACTGAACTGCTCAAGTCACAATAGACACTAGTCCCGTATTTTCCTTAACTAATCTGAGTATGAAATCTCTCGCCTTCTCATTGCTTGATTCCATTTGGCCTATGACCTTGTCAGT
The DNA here is from genome assembly GCA_013339685.2 of Hyalomma asiaticum. Classification (NCBI taxonomy): domain Eukaryota; kingdom Metazoa; phylum Arthropoda; class Arachnida; order Ixodida; family Ixodidae; genus Hyalomma; species Hyalomma asiaticum. The sequence goes on from CM023489.1 coordinate 22,231,121, forward strand.
CATGTCCTTTAGGTTGATTTTTAAAAGAATTTATGTCCCTGGTCTCTCTCAGGTAGACATTGTGGTCGGAACGCCTGGTCGTCTGGAAGATCTTATTAGCACAGGGGAGCTGAGCCTCACCCAGGTATGGCTGCCATACGTTTAGTCATGTTATAGATTTAGAGCTGAATTTCTGCTCGCACTTCAAAATTTGAAAGCTCATGAATTTGCGTGCATTGTGCGATTTTTGAAACATTGCGTCAACCAGTATAAAATATAAGCTCTGTCTTTAAAAAGTTGCATCCTTCCCGTCTTCAACCCTTCCATTCATAAGTCTTGCGATGGTGGAAGAATGACACGTGGGTGGATTATTTAAAGAAAGATTACGAAGTTGGGAAGTACTGTTGAGGGCTCAGTATGACAGACAGTGGTACACGAGTTACTAAAGCAAAACAAAACTGGCAAGAGAAAAGTGATTGAGAGATACCTTATAATTTGAAAACATGATTTTATTTCATTTATTACACCATGAAGGCCCGAAAGTATTGCTCAGTTAAGAGGGGCATACTACTGGTTTCAATAATATTGGCAGTCTTTGCTGTGCCTAGGCTACTGCTGTTTGTTTGATGCTTCTAATGTTAAATTGCCTTGTTCTGGGCATGAGGTCTCTGTCGCTGGTTTATTGTCTGAGGGGAGTTCTAAAGATGCTAAAGTCTACAGCTGACAGAGATGGAGTGCTTTATCCATGCACATTGCTTGGCAGGATCCTATGCGCTCCGAATTGAGATACAAACTTAAATTAGGAGCTTTCATAATGTGTAGTCTGTCTATACCAGTGCCAGTTTCTACTTGTATCCATGCAAAAACCTCGCAGAAATATAAAAGTGGGGTTGACGTTGTTTGTTTCAGGTGCGGTTTTTCGTCCTTGACGAAGCGGTACGTGAACTTTCATTCTTACTCTTGACCTTTTCATTCGATTGCACAGAGATAACAGTGCAGTGTTTTAGATGTGCAAGAGAAGTACATCTCGCAAGAGAAATACAGTCTGTACAGAGGCCTTAAGTTTTGTCTCTCATATGAATTAGCCCAAATTAAAGGCGCATAAATTTTAATACTACTTCACAGGGCCGGAATTGCCGGGAAGGCTTTGCCCAGACAACTGAACTGTGGCAGGTGTTTGCAATTACCGTATTTACCCGCATAATTTGTGCCCTCGCATAATTTGTGCACCCCTAATATTTAGCCAGCTTTGCAAAAAAAAAAAAAAAAAAAATCCTCGCATATTTTGCGCTCCCCGTTCCCAGCTCGCCGGCGCATACGCACGGACCAACAGCCGCGCGGCCGCGCCCCCCGCTGCGCAGGCGAGTGCAGTCATACGCAAAAGGGGCTGCGAGTGCGATGCTCCTTTTTCCGATTCTTTTGTCGGGAAGCCTCCGAAGCCCAAAGTACCGTCGCTAGAATAAAAGCATGCGAGTGACAAGTTAAAAGGCTGTTCGAAGCCAGAGAAATAAAGTTTAGGCAATGTGACCGTGTATCGGTGACAGCCTCGGTTTGGTGCACCTCATAATAATATACATTGTAATTTTGAGTTGCTGCATTCATAATTCAGAGTTTTGTATAGTATGACAAATTGCAAATTGAAAAGTGATTTAAAGCTACAAAATGAAGCTCAGCTGTCACAACCTTGCGTGAACAGTTAATCATTGAGAATCACTGAATCTAGTGCAGTATTTTGCTGCAATGTGGTATTTTGTTGACTGTGGTCAATCTTCCAAGTCATAAAACTGTTTCAAGCCATGACACTTAGAGAAATTCATGTCCTACCATTGTTTCCACAGTGACTGAACTGCTCAAGTCACAATAGACACTAGTCCCGTATTTTCCTTAACTAATCTGAGTATGAAATCTCTCGCCTTCTCATTGCTTGATTCCATTTGGCCTATGACCTTGTCAGTCATGTCCTTTAGGTTGATTTTTAAAAGAATTTGTGTCCCTGGTCTCTCTCAGGTAGACATTGTGGTCGGAACGCCTGGTCGTCTGGAAGATCTTATTAGCACAGGGGAGCTGAGCCTCACCCAGGTATGGCTGCCATACGTTTAGTCATGTTATAGATTTAGAGCTGAATTTCTGCTCGCACTTCAAAATTTGAAAGCTCATGAATTTGCGTGCATTGTGCGATTTTTGAAAACTTGCGTCAACCAGTATAAAATATAAGCTCTGTCTTTAAAAAGTTGCATCCTTCCCGTCTTCAACCCTTCCATTCATAAGTCTTGCGATGGTGGAAGAATGACACGTGGGTGGATTATTTAAAGAAAGATTACGAAGTTGGGAAGTACTGTTGAGGGCTCAGTATGACGGACAGTGGTACACGAGTTACTAAAGCAAAACGAAACTGGCAAGAGAAAAGTTATTGAGAGATACCTTATAATTTGAAAACATGATTTTATTTCATTTATTACACCATGAAGGCCCGAAAGTATTGCTCAGTTAAGAGGGGCATACTACTGGTTTCAATAATATTAGCAGTCTTTGCTGTGCCTAGGCTACTGCTGTTTGTTTGATGTTTCTAATGTTAAATTGCCTTGTTCTGGGCATGAGGTCTCTGTCGCTGGTTTATTGTCTGAGGGGAGTTCTAAAGATGCTAAAGTCTACAGCTGACAGAGATGGAGTGCTTTATCCATGCACATTGCTTGGCAGGATCCTATGCGCTCCGAATTGAGATACAAACTTAAATTAGGAGCTTTCATGATGTGTAGTCTGTCTATACCAGTGCCAGTTTCTACTTGTATCCATGCAAAAACCTCGCAGAAATATAAAAGTGGGGTTGACGTTGTTTGTTTCAGGTGCGGTTTTTCGTCCTTGACGAAGCGGTATGTGAACTTTCACTCTTACTCTTGACCTTTTCACTCAGCTGCACAAAGATAACAGTGCAGTGTTTTAGATATGCAAGAGAAATACATCTTGCAAGAGAAATACAGCTGTACGTAGGCCTAAAGTTTTGTCTCTCATATGAATTAGCCCAAATTAAAGGTGCATAAGGTTTAATATTACTTCACAGGGCCGGAACTGCCGGGAAGGCTTTGCCCAGACAACTGAACTGTGGCAGGTGTTTGCAATTAAAGTAGAATAATTCCACGCACGGGCACGGCGATGTCCACCATCAGCCACCATCTTGCTTGTGATTTCAGTCTACAGCACATGCACCTTGATGCAAATTTGTATATATACCCCATTTTAGGAAGAAATTCAGCTGATTTTCTAAAGTTGTGCCCAACTAATGTGGTGTTTACAGCGTGTTTAACGTTTTGTTGATGTCTTGCTCTTGTTTCTTTTTTTACAGGATGGTCTGCTGAACCAAGGGAACAATGATTTGATCAACCGGATACACCGACAGATACCTCAGATAACGGCAGAGGGAAGGCGTTTGCAGGTGGGCTTAGCACTATCTAGCATTCTCAGTCAGTGTTAAGCCTCCGAGGATTTCAATTAAGCTTTCTCTTTCTTTAACATTACTGATGAGGCTAAGCCCACCTGTCGAAGTGTTGGCTTTTGCAAAAGTCTCTGCTGAACGACATTTTCATCGCTTGTAACAAACAGAGATATAAAAGGGAAGATAGGAAGGGTAACAGGAGTCGTGACGACAAGCCGTGCTGTATTTGCGCTGGATTTGTGAAGTCCATTGTCTGAAGCTTCTGGTGTGTCATATGTACCTCCGAGATCTGCAACCTCATGATATTTTCCTTGCAATGGCAAGCTGTACTTTGCATTGGCATTAGCACTGTCGTCTTGACCAAAACTGCTACTGTTGCATGACACATGCAAGGGATAAGAGAGGCACCATGGCACTTGTGAATGTATATGAGTTTGTTGAACTGAAAAAAGATAAATGAAGGTCACTTGTTATGATCAGCATGTTATAACCACGCCAGACACCGATTTTCATGAGCCTAACTGGCACTTTTCTTGTTTACTTTTCTCAGATGGTGGTGTGCTCGGCAACCCTCCATTCCTTTGAGGTCAAGAAACTTGCCGTGAGTATTATGCCATCTCTTTGTCAACGTTCACTCTGTGTGTATGTTTGTATTCTGGATGCATTTCCAGCTGCTGAAGTTACTGCCAGCCATACACCCACTTGCCTGAGTTTCTGTTGATACCTACTTTAACTGAATTTTCTGGCCTTTGCATGGTAATGTTGTCTATCTTTCACGCCAGTCTTTAAAGTTGCATCACGTCATATATCAATCTTTCATGCTCTGTCATTGAAGCAACATGCTTATTGAATATTGTCTACCTGATGTAGGAGCGCCTGATGCACTTTCCGACCTGGGTGGACTTGAAAGGCGAAGACAGCGTTCCAGAGACGGTACACCACGTGGTGAGTAGCACACTTCAAATTTGCGCATAGAATGCTTCATCAACATTTGAGGCACTCTTGAGGTGCCATTATCGTGCATTCAACAGCTGTTCAAGAGACGCTGTCAGCGTAAGCCACTATTGGAGTCACTGTGCGGCACTAGGCGTGCCTTTGCGTTACTTAACAGTAGTGCCCATTGGCTTCACTAACAGTGTGAATGGATATTGTGTAATGTAACAGCCTCAACAACTTGTCAGAAATGTCAGCGCTGAATTCTGGCTTGGAAAAGCTGTGGTAGTGCAAGCGGAAATTAAAAAATGCAGGAACCACCATGTGCTGGAAGGCATTGAGAGCAGTATGCAGGCATATGGAAAAAATTGAGGCTGGCATCTTGTTTCTTTTCTTATTTTGCATAGGCAGTCACGTATCATGCCTTGCTTCTCACTTTCTCTGCGTTCTCAATTCATTTATCATTAGTGTTCTCTTGTTCTGCTCGTGATCATAGTGGAGCGTCAACAGTGCCACCATGAGAACATGTCATGCACCGTTTAGGGGTCCCTGCTATTGTTGTTTGCGAATGGTGAAGTCTCTCTGCCCTTAAGAGGATGGGTTCAAAACCCATTTTCCCCCAAAAAACTGCACTGCGACCTGCCTTACGCACAGCTGGATAGTGGTTGCTATGGCTGCACTCTGTTGTCAGCAGCAGCCTCACCACAGCCACAGCTAGTATTGCGAGGCCTTTTATCCAGCTGGCACGGAAGCAATATTTGGCAGCTTTGAGGAACTAACCACCAAAGCTCACAGGCGCAATGTTTTGTTGCCTCTGTTTCTTCCTTTCCTCCCTCTCACAATGATTTTGAACAAATAAAGAATAGATATTCTGGTATTTACGGCACCACCAGGCAAATGTGAGAATGGCTGAGCCAGTTTGCCAACAATATGTGAGAATGGCTGAGCCGGTTTGCCAAGTGCCGTTAATAGCTGTGCACTGCAGCTCAACTCTGTGCTAGAGCTTACTCATCACTGCATTGTGTTACCATACTAATATATTGGCTAACAACCTGGTTAGCCTGCACAATTTCACTTCATTTTGTTTGTTAATGGCCTTTTCTGGGTGTCTCTCAGATGTCTCACTATTGTGGCTTTATATGCAGTTCATTAATTTCTGTGCTTTCTTTCCCGTCTTAACTATTTTTGTGACCAGGTGTGCATAGTAGACCCGAGGAAGGACACTTCTTGGATGAACGTGTCTAGGCACATTATGGTGAGTATCTTGTCAGACATGTTGATGTTCCTTTTCTCCAAGTTATTCATGCATATTTCTTTAGCTCGCTTTGAATGTTGACATTGCGTTGGAGTTCTTCACTACACTGCCATCTCGTTTAGTGGTTCCACCAGTTGACATTTCAATGCAAGAACCACCAGGTGCTAAGACTTTGATACGCAGTGTAGCCCGTTGTTAACTAACGGGAGCCACTAATAAAAAAAATACTTAATAGACTTATTTGTACCACAAACTTGGAAACCGAAAATGGGGGAAGGAGATGTCCAACCACGAGCAGAAATAGAACAGAAATTCCAAATGATGTATTCCATGCAACGACACACACTCCGGCAGACAAATTTCAAGAAATTGTTAAGAGCTTTGTAGTAACAACTAGCTATCTCCAGTGTCATGAGTAGCATGGGAATGTGCTGTCAGCTAACCAAGCGTAAGCAGAAGTGGTGACAGTAGTATAGGTGAGTAGTCAATTGCCACTCCCTTGCCATGTTGCAACTGATACCTCCAAGTAGGAGCGTATTGGATTTGCATGCATGGAATCTCTTTATTCTCTGTCTTTACGAATGGCAGCTTAATTTATCTCTCAGGAGGAAAGTGTTAACAGCTGCATCTTAGCGGTACTTACATGCGGAGCAGAAACTAGGCGGCTCACCAAAAAGGTTAAACTTGAATTGAGAATGGTGCAGTGAACATTGGAACAGAAAATGATAGGTGTGTAGTGAAGAAGCCGGATCGCCAATGCTGCACTAGTGGGGCGTGAGCTGAACGTGATTTGCTGCCCTAGTTAGTTAAGCCTAGACGACATCGTGTCTGCCAGTCGGTGCCGACCTCTTCATCCACAACTGCGGTTGGGTTGAACTTCCTTATCACAGGTGTAACATCAAGCGACAAGAAGAGAGCGCAGTGGATCAAGGAACAAATGCACATTAAGGACGTCTTAGTAGAAATAATGAAGAACAAATGTGTGTGGCCAGGGCGTATAATGCGAAGGCAAGACAACCGTTGGTCATTAAGGGTAACAGAGTGGACTCCTAGAGAAGGCAAGCATGACAGGGAGCGGCAGAAAGTTAGGCAGGCAGATGAGATCAAGAAGTTTGCGGTGATTAAGTGGTCGCAGTTAGCACAGGACAGGGATGATTGGAGATCTGTAGGAGAGGCTTTTGCTCTGCAGTTGTAAATAGGGTGTAGGGGATCTCTGTCTCTGGGAGATTTAGTGCATCTTGCCCGAAATGTATGCTTGGCTATAAAGCATTCACAAAGTCCCAATTAGTGCTTTATTGAGGCTTTGTTGAAACAGTACTTAGAAAAAATAAAAGGAAAGAAAGAAACTAGCGCCCCGTACCATGACATTGCCAGACGGATCAAGTCCACGAGCGGGACAACGTGCGACCCGGTGCCAACACCCCCGAGACCCTGTCGGAGGCGGTGAAGATCCTCAAGGGGGAGTACACGGTGCGTGCCATCCAGCAGCAAAACATGGACCAGGGCATCATCTTCTGCCGCACCAAGCTGGACTGCGACAACCTCGAGAACTATCTAAACCACCTTGGCAAAGGTGAGGTGATAAGGAACTCAACTCTGCATGAGGCATTGATAACTGGCATATTCAAGCCTCTGGATCATGAGTTCTTGGCCAGTTCGGTCTCAGGGAACCCAGTCAGTCTCGCAGGGAATGGTAATAAGTATGTAATAACTTTGAAGGAAAAACGAATATAGTGGTATGATTGGAACGGTGGGAGAGGGCAATTGGTAAAATATGCTATGTTTCTTAAAACCTAAAGGGGCCCTGCAACACTTTGAAAATATAGCCATAAAGCGGAGCTGATTAGTCGTGGCGGCTTTTGTAAACATGTGAGCCAAATATTATCGCTCTTTACACACGAAGGAATTAACAGTTTGATTGCAAACATGGCTGAAAAGCGTCCCCTCTTCTTTAAACCAAATGACATCACTGGGGCCATTGACTACATTGCTTGACTGTTTTCGTTGCTCTTTAAGAAAGATACACACATTTTCTGTATTTGCTGAATTCAAAATAAACAAATAAAACATAGCTGGTGATCTTTCCACGGTCATGAAATCAGCCAATGCTATATCTGCCTCAAGCAACATAGTCGGTGCCCCCCAGCGACATCATTTGTTGAAAGAAGAGCGGGTGCTTTTTAGCTGGTGTTTGAAAGCAAATTGCAAGTTCCCTGGTGCGTGCACTGCGATAACAGGGATCTCGCATGTTCACTGGAGCCCACGTGACTGACCGGCATCGTCTTCTGGCTTTGTTCAGAAAGTGTTACAAGGCGCCTTTCATATATTTATCCCCTATAACCAGCTGTAAGACTTTAAAATAAATTCATTTGTCTTGCAAGCTGTACTTCGAAGTTTGGAGGTGGCGAGTTCAAGACAACTTGGACCAACCAACGGTAGAACCGTGGTTAATGGTAGCTACCCCACAAATTGATTTCCTCCTCTTGCAAGCTGTAGCCACATTTTACCATGAATGTACTAGCTTCACGGGAGTGCTAATGACCCTCGAAAAGGGTGGCTGTCTCATGCTGCAGTTAAATGACCTTCTGAGGCAGCTTACATGTGGAAAGATATCTGTATTCGTGGAAAAATGTGCCTGGTGATCGTGGAAGCCATGGAAAACATACCAGTGCCTTCTGGAACGTCAAGGCGACGCCCATGGAACCCCTGCATTCCATGGAACCCGTTTTGAGAATTCATGCTCTGGATAATGAACTTTGGCAACTCAGATGTCGAGATAACAAACACGAATAACTAATGCAGCTGTCGAATGCTGTGCAAGTGTAGACTGACAAGGCCCCGCTTGCCTTGCTGATCTCGCAGGATCCCGAGGCAAGGACAACCCATTCTCGTGCGTTTGCCTCCACGGTGACCGGAAGCCACAGGAGCGGAAGGCCAACCTGGAAACGTTCAAGGTGGGTTGCTTATGGCTTTCACATTCCCTGTGTTGTCAAAATTGCGCACTGGTGTACAAAGAAATCATAATTCCAGTGTCTTGGAGCTGAAGTGCCCAGAACGCTGGCACGCCCCGCCATGGTGGTCTAGTGGCCATGGTGTTCAGCTGCTGATCCGAAAGTCACGGGGTTGAATCCCTGCTGCAGCAGCTGCATTTTGATGGAGGCGAAATGTTGAGGCATGTGTTGCATGAAATGTGTACACGTGCTGGGAGAAAAAAAAGAATTTAGGGGCAATAAGTAAGAAGATTGTTACAACGTGTTAACCCATTATCGTTCCACAATGTTGAAAAAGTATTGCTCTGTTAAATGTTTCTAATTAGTATTTCTTTAATACTGCTGCAATAACGGGACAGGTTTTGCCAAGTGACAGGTACAGCTCACTACGCTCACTACTGCCAGTGCAATGTAAATGACAATAATATAAAAGAAAATGTGTGAGGGGGAGAAGGAGATCATAAATTGCTTTTTTTTTTTTCTGTCTTGCATACTCTTGAAGCTAAACATACTCCTGAACGACATAGAAAAAAAAAAAAAGACAAGGAAATAATCTTTACAGTGTCTGGTTTGTGCCTCACTTTATTTTCTAGCTCACGACATTGTGCTGGTTAGTCAGGCGGTTAGCACAGTCACCAAAACTGCACACTTTATTGCGAACCAACAAGTAATTATTAGAGGTATCAGGCATGCAAGTTCTGTGTGCTGTGTTGTCACTCTGGGTTTTTGTTTGGTATGTTCCAGTGGCACTATTTTGGTTGATTTGTTTTTCCACGTCTTGATTTTTCACAGAGGGGTGGTGTCAAATTCCTCATCTGCACTGACGTTGCCGCTCGTGGTATCGACATCACAGGTGTGCCGTTTGGTAAGTCGCAAGCAACTTTTTATTTTATCCAGCATACCGTTGCTAACTATGTGGGTGACATGTCATGAACCAAATTACTAGTACTAATGTCAAAATAAACCAACAAATTGTGAGCGGGAGCAAACAATTTACAGAGGCATATAAATCTTCTTGCATTCATTAAATGCAAGAGCACAGCATGTGTGGGTGTGACAACTATATCAATGCCTGTTCTATTCCAGCATCCATGTTGCATGATGTTAACAGATGATGTCATTGCATGACATCATGCGATGACATATCACTTGGTCATGCCAGTTTTGGTACAGTGTTCTATGGTTGATGCCAGGCCGATTGCCCAATGGTGCATATAGTGTTTTTGCACCAATAATGTAATAAATTTTCTGGTAGTGGAGTGTTCTAATTATACTTGTTTGTTGGCTGATTGTGGGAAACAGTTTACAGGTTGTAAATGACTAACCGTTTGTCGACTGCAAGCTGTTTGTTGATATCTAGGCAACTGAACAATACAGTAATGTTGCATCCCGTTGTTTGATTGCACAGAACATGCTTTCACTTCCCTTTCATTGCCGCTGGTGTCATTGGCCGTTGATGCTGTTAACCATTATTTATTAACTCTTAATGTTCTCTCGTGGCATGGTGATCTTAGTCCCTTTTATCTTTTTCTTTTTTTTTATTTATTGCTTTGAGGCAGATCAAAAGCAAGCATTTTTCATAATGATTACATTGGTACACCAGCCTCTTAAGTTAAATCTTGCTTCTACCTTCCATTTGATATTGCTAAAGAAAAGTTTTGCAAGTACTTTGCTCATAGAAGCTCCGTACATTTCACATTACAGTTCATATTGACATGCTACGTTCTGTACGGAATAACTACCTGATATACATTACATCTGCAGCTCACTGACATAAGGCTACATCAAACTATTTGCACACCTATGCGCCTCCAGTGAGCAGTGTATCATGTTCAGAGCGCAAGCACTTTGTTGCGTCTGTGAAAAGCCATCACTTTACTTGTTTGGCAGTACATATAAGTTTGTGTATGTGATGCCTTCCTTGAAATGCTTACATTGTGTACTATAGCATAACTGTATGGCACCTCATGTGACATCACATTATATGATTCATACCTTTAATTAACTTCCTTGCATATGTGACACAAAGCCTTTTGAAATGTTGCCTGTTCTCTTTTAAACGAACTATAGACATAAGCATGCTCAATGTTTCTTGTGTGACGAGGCCATTCTTGTGCCTTTTCTAGTGATCAACGTCACCCTACCAGACGAGAAGTCAAACTACGTCCACCGCATTGGCAGGGTTGGACGAGCTGAAAGGTTGGTTTTCCCTTTTAGTCTCAATTTGACAACTCACCGTTGTGGCTCTGCTGTTATGGCACTCAGCTGCTCAGAACAAGGTCCATGGTTCCATTTTCCGACCACAGTGGCCTCATTATCATGGTTATGGTGCATAGACTGTTCGGCGGCAATTGTGCCTGTGAAGTAATGAAATAAGTGCAAATAGTTGACATTTAAACAGAAGACTATGCACCCTTTCTTCTTAAGTAGCTACGTGTCAAGAGGGAGTGAAATTCACGCGTATGATGCATGCCTTACGTACCTTTTGAAAAGTCACTGACCATGGCCCGAGAATTTGCTTCATCGTCAATACAGCGCATGTAATACTGCCACTAGAAATATGTTGCGATTCAAAGTGGAGAGAGAAAAAAGCGGAGAAAGTGGGCTCATCACTGGAACATGAGCTGCTCCCACATCACCTACACCAATGGGGCAACTCCGGCGATATTTCAGTGTCCACTGATCTCAATGACATGTTCACTATATATTCTCCTCGGTACTGTAACAATATATGCCAGGTCAGGCGGTTGTGAGTCATTCAGTTTTCCTGTAAATGAATTTTTAAAATTTTTAGCGGATTCCCACGCGGGCCACCCTGTGTTTTTGACTTCATCACCCTGCCTACCCGAGCCAGCGTGCCATTAAATGCAAAGTGGCGGTACTTCAGCACTCAAATCGTCGCTGTCAAGCTCAGAAAAGATGGCATAACTCAATGCATTGCCGAATGACCTCACCACTGGCATTTTTCTAGCACCAGCTCCATGTTTCTAATGGCAAGGAGGCTGCGACCTCATCGTGAAGTTTTTTGCATGAAGCATCTACCCGTTTCGGTTTCAGTTTGAACACGCCTTTCATTTAGTTATTTAAAATTATTGGTGCATTTCTGAGCTAACTATTCTGAGCAGTACTATTCGAAAACATATTGATATCAGAACATGGTGAAAAAACCGCCGGAGTTGCCGCTTAAGGGAATGTTGGGGAGGTGCGGTGCTGGTGGACAGCACTACGTGCAAGTTGCGGGGGATATTGTAAGCTCTGATGGTGAAGCTTGCCTCCTGGATGCACAGTAACAAGAGCACCAAATATATCTTTATATAGAGTAACAGAATGTTGAGCTAGTTAGTATAAACTTACCACCTTCTATCCCACTTAGCAGGCAAAGTGTGGTACCACTAAGCTCCAGCATGATGTGGGCTTTATAACTGACCACAGCAATAGCATTTTGATGGGGGCCAACCGCAAGAGTGATCATGTACATTGATTTAGGTGTACATTAAAGAAACCCACATGGTTGTGCCTAATAGTCGTATCCTGGTTTTGCTGTGTAAAACACCAGAAATTATTAATTACCTTCTGTTCCAACATGTCCGGCAGTGAATTGATTTGAAAAATTGTTTTTGGGTAGAACACTTTACGGATAGCGTCTGACAACCTCTAGTGCTTCACTAAAATTTACAGTGGGACCTGGTGAGAAGGGTTAATGATGACTGTAATGATGTATCGTTGTTTTTGTTTTCTAGGATGGGTCTGGCCATTTCTCTCGTCGCAGCTGTTCCTGAAAAGGTAAGTGGTTTTTGTTCATGTAACTTCCCAGCTGTTGTTCTGCATGGGTTCCCTAATACATGTTACCAGCGAGAACAACACATACATGACGAAAGATGCGTCCTGTGTGCGTGTCTGTTCATCCGTGCCTTGTTCTCACTGATAAAATGTGTTCCAGTAAAAACTGACCAGCATTTCCTTGGCATTCCCCTTCACTTTTTTTCCCCCTCTTTCATTTGGGACATTAAGGGCATAAGGTGTTTATGGTAAACATTTATTCTAGGAAAGGACATCTAAAAAACACTTACAGCGCTCTGTGATGCTGGTTTGCATGCCTACCAGGTTTTGTAATCATGTAATGAAATTCCCAGATCTTAGATGGTTCTTTTTATGGTTGTCTGAGTGACACTGATTATTTTACATGTTTTCAATGGTGATTTTAACATAGCCTGATTTTTCAAGCACACACTATTATTTGGCCTACAGACCACTGAGAGGCATTTAGTGTCACTATTAATATAATGTAAGTGTAGACGGCAGCTCAAATTGCAGTCACTGCCATATGCATCTTTTTAAATTTATTTATCTTTATTTTTTGCAACACATACCAGTGTTGTTGCAGGCAGACATTGATTTCATATGGAGTTACGGTTGGGACACCTACTTCCTCAAGGGCACTTAACTACGCCACATTTCATACTACATATTCAAAATGTGCACCAAACGCTGAGTGGCTTCAGATGTGGTGACAGAAAAGACTCGTAATATCACCAAAGGTGGAGGTGACACTCATAGGTGTTCACAGACAATCTGCAGTCAAACCTTGATGTAATGAATACAGACATCATGAAATATTGCCTTGTCATTTGTAGTGAATTTCCAGATATAACGAAGCTACTTTCTTTTTCTTGGATAATACTTCATTATAACAGGTTTTGATTGTATGAGCCCCCAGAGAGCTTGTTGTGGTGATCAAATGCCATGTAGTTACTGCGTTGCCAGAAGCTGAAGGGGGGAAGTTCATTTCCTCATCTTGCTAACATTGAGCTCGGAGTAGACTTAGTGGCATAACCAGGGTGCACGTGTGTGTAGTCCGGTACCAAGCCATGAGAACACCACCGCAAGTTTCACAGTGTGATGAGTGTTCTACAGGACCAAAGCTGTGCTGATCTCGCTGCACATACTGGAGTGGTTTTGCAAAGTGTGACATAATGATTTGTTCCACACTCAGGTGGTTGAGGCTGTTCAGTGTGATTGCTGGTTCATCAGCCATCAAATAAAGCAAATAAGAATGAAACACATCGTTAGCTTTCAGTATTCCCCCATTTAGATCTGTTTGTATGCCCATCGGTTGTATATTCTCCAACACGTGCCTTGTGATATGGTTTGCAGGTGTGGTACCACTCCAACTGTTCAAGCAAGGGCCGCAACTGCTTCAACACGAACCTGACAGACCGTGGTGGCTGCTGCATCTGGTACAACGAGCCTCAGGTCAGTCAACATGCTGCAGAAGGACCATTGATTTCATTACGCGGTTTAGCCGACTTCCCCTGCCGCCTTACCGACATGTAGAAGCAGAAGCATAATCCTTGCGTTCTCTGCTCTTTTCCGTGTGTCCTTATGGCCTTGTTTTGATGAGAGCGGCCAACTGATTTTTACAACTCTGACAACTGGTGCAAACACTGTCTGCTTTCATGCTCTTTTAAAAGTGTCATGATAAAACCACATCATTATCGGCCCCACAACCGTGCCAAGTTTGCTTCAGTGGCATCTACTGCTCACTCGTAATGAATTTTACTTTAAAGGAGTACTGACACAAATTTTTGACATTCTCGTATTGTTGCTGTAAATGAAAGCACAGGCGTGGAGAACCCCCAAAACAGTGTCATGGTGCCCCCCAACGCAATGAATGTATTTTTAATACGCCTCCCTTAAAAGCTGACTTTCGGTTTCGATTTCGAGGGGGCGGTTTCCTAGTGACGTATCAACATAGTCGCACGACGTCTGAGTCACGTAGGGACAGAAATTCTTCATAGCGTCGCTGCAACTCTGTCGTCTTTGGTCAATTACACCTGAGGCACGCAAACAACGGCAATTTCACGGTCTTCCAGTGGCTCTGACAGCGATTTCGGCGATTTTTAAGAGCCCGTGTTTATACGTCATCGTAGTGTCCATTGCACTGGGGCTGGCTTGCTGTGCTGGGCAACGAAAACTTTAAAACCAAATTAAAATATTTTGTACGTGTTTCCTGGCTTCCGTGTGCGGAGGGCGTTAACAATACATGGCTAGGAAACGAAAAATGCATATTTTGCGCCGCCGCAAAATCGTGTCAGTACTCCTTTAAGTGAAATTTTATGGCCGTGGTCCTTTTATTTGCACCTAAAGGGCTGATGTGAGTGAATACACATTCATCTCGTTTTTCTGGTGCAGTACCTGGCGGACATTGAGGACCACCTGAACGTCACCATCCAGCAGGTGGAACCCGACCTCAAGATCCCTGCCGACGAGTTTGATGGCAAGGTGGTCTATGGGCAGAAGCGCCGAGAAATGGGTCAGTACCATGCCAAAGGACCAATTTGGCTTACTGTACGTGCTTGTTTATGGCATGAGACCGAGACTACAATAAGGGGATGGAGGATCGAGAGCCACTGAAGCACCAACTGTTTAATAACAACCTGATACGGAAATAGAAGACACCCACACATGTGTGTCTTCTTGCACATTGTGAGACTCATCTAGGTGTGCCATGCCTTCAGCAAGTTGAATTTTCTGAGAAAGTAGAGCCGAAACTGCGAAGGTGCTCAGCGGAAGCTTCTGACGTTAAAACATTGATTCATATTTCCGGAAGGTTCCCATGTTTTGTGTGGACATACACCCAACTGCAAGAATTTACAGGATACGAAAGTTTGGATAAAGCTTTATCACCACTTAGCCTGGGAAAGTAGCCTAAAATTAATGTTTTCAACCTGTAGAAGTATTTTTCAACCTAGAGGCTGATATATATATATTCTAAACTTTTGCTGTCGAATGTACTTTCTTTCATTTGTGCCTTCACCGCTCTCCTTGCATATTGATCCTTCAAGCTCGCCATTCAGTTTTGTATTGGTAAGCCAGAAAATGTGCAAAAGTGAAACTACATGTGGCGACACCGCCGCATGGTTTCCACACCAACCCGCTGTGGTGTCATAGATTTTAAAGGCACCTGTAAGAGCCCATTTGACTATTTAGCAGTAAATATGCATTGCATTAAGTTCTCAAAGAGCTACAAGCTTCATGTAGCAAGCTTCATAAAGTTTCATTGAGCTGAATGGCCAAAATCCAAAAAAAAAAATTTTTTTAAATAACGACTTTGAAGTCCATGACGTCACGCTTACATTCAAGTGCCGAGCTTTGGGTGCAAAGTTCAAAAATGAAATTTTGATTTTCATTTTCTCTTTTAAGAACATTTTATTGCAGCATAAATTGATTTATTGATTCTCTTTAGTGTCCCTTTAAAGGGTCCCTGAAACGTTTTTTTGACATTGTGTCACTGCTTAGGCAACCTAATTATGAAATCATTCACACCATAAATAAAGCGAAGCATCATACGCTAAGGCAGCTATGGGCTTATTTCTATTGCCTTCTTCCTTACCACTGCTGTTCCTCCTCAACTCGATCTGCTGCGGAGTGCGCGCTAGCGGCGACAGCGCCTCCCGCGTCAGCCGCTCTGCCGAGCCCTCCGTACTGACATAGCGCCCCGATATCCTCACTGAGGTCGCCCGCCTCGGCAGTGCTAGCCTCTGTAATAGAGCGCCGGCGACTCGTGTGTACGCCGCCAGATGCTGCGACAATACCATTGGCTGAAACGAAGGAGTAAGTTGTAGAAGCACGTTGTTCGCAGCTAGGTTTTGAAAATTACGTGCACGTCACTGGTTCGGGGCCAATCAGCGACCTCTCATTCGATCGGTCGATGGCGGGGGCGATTGAAAACGCCTTTTGGCGAGCCACTGGGATCTTTTGCGATGCACGTGTTGAAAACCTTATTGTAAATTCCACACTTTACGCACAGCGCTGAAATCTGCCCTCAAATGATCCTAATGACTCGCTCTACTGGATCACCATGTTTGCACAAAATCGTCAAAACCGTTTCAGGGTCCCTTAACTGTAGCTAGTTGGCTCTTCATTGTCTGTCTCTCCACTGTCCCACTTATTCACTGTCTAAATGTGCTGCACAAATGCACAGTAAGCCAGAGTACGTCATGGGTCGTAATAATGGAAAGTGGGAAAACAGGAAAACAAATGAGTTTACCGGGAAACAAAGCTTTTCATTTGGTGATTTTATTCTTCCTGTTTTTCACGCTACTTCTTCAGCTTTTCTGCGTGTACTGACTTGCCGAAATTAATCTTTCTGTTTGTTTGTATTTTTTATTGTAGGGAGCAACTATGCTACACACACAGCACAGATGGCACCAGCTGTTCAGGAGCTGGCTCAGTTGGAAAAGAAGTCACAGTCCATATTCATCGAGCGTTATTATCTCAAGGACCAGTCATTCCTCAGATAGGAAGGCACTTGTGAAAGGCTCTACGATGGAATATGCCTCTGCGAAATGGTCTTGGCAGTGCTTCTTTGTTCGTTTCCTTCGGTGCCTGTGTGTTTGTTGTGAAATAAATTAACTTGCCTTGCATCCCCGGTTTCCTACTGATTTTCTGTGGCACACCGAAAGAAAAATAATGGCTCGCATTTGAAGCATGTATGTTTGCTTTTTTTTCAGCCGTTTCAGTGGTTTACACTCTAAACAAATGTGAAGAAAAACAAATGTGAAAGTTATTTCCTGCTTTTCCCAACAAGGTATAGTACCACGAGGCAGCAGTGTATGTAAATTGAACCGGAGCGTAATGACTGTAGTTAAGCAAATTTGACGCTATGTGCTTCAGCAATAGTAAGAGCATGAAATGCGTACTTGCAGTGCATATTGGATATAGCAGCAACATCTTTCTGAACACATCCTTCTTAAAATGATATTTAACTACATTATGTGCTGCAGTGACAGTGCTGGTACACCAGAAGAAGTGAAAATAGGAGATCTTGTTGATCCAGCCTCGCTTGCATTTCTGGTAAGTTTGCAGGAGCATATGGATGCGAGCTTTGAACTGCGACAAGCTGCTGATAGTGTGTACTGCTGGCTCTGGTTAGTATGAAACCTACAAAACTTCTTTAAATGTCTTACTGAAGCAGATGTGCCTCTGTGTTTTTTTTATGGCCTGCTGAAGAAGACAACAAAAGGCCTCAACACTTAAAGGGCCCCTAAACAACCCCGAGGTCCAAAATTTGTTTTAAAGATATAACTGCGCTCCTGTGCGGTGTGAACATGCTCCCGCAAGAATTTTGCGAATAGGTGCAATAATAGAGAAGTTACACGGGTTTAAGTGACCGCTTGCGCCGGTTTCGTTTTCTCGGTCGGCCTCCCCACCCTTCTCTGCTGAGGAGAGGGTAGGGGCGGCGCGCCATCGAGACTCCGCCCACTTTTGACACGTGACCTGACGTCATCA
The DNA here is from genome assembly GCA_013339685.2 of Hyalomma asiaticum. NCBI lineage: Eukaryota > Metazoa > Arthropoda > Arachnida > Ixodida > Ixodidae > Hyalomma > Hyalomma asiaticum. The sequence continues at coordinate 22,248,999 of CM023489.1, forward strand.
TTTGACGTCATTGACGCTTGCGCTGCGGAACCGGTTGCTCCCGTTCTAGAAACGTTGGGTTGCTCCTGCGCTCACGCCGGTGGGATGGCCAGGGGATCTGACAATAGACGTTTCGACCAATCAACGAGATACGACTACACAAAGTTGTTCGCGGTACGACATGACGACACCTAGGATGCGAGCGCGACTGGTCAGTCGCCGGAAAGAAGCGCGCGAATTGTTTTTTGAAATACGGCGTCTGTGTGGCGCGCAGTGCTGTCATATTCGCAGAATGTGATCGCCGCAACCTTCTCTATGATTGAGTTAGCTTGTTTGGGCGGCTTTGAAAAAAAGTAGGAGCCTGTTTAGTGGCCCTTTAAGATTCTGAAAGCATTGAAGGGCGCACGTGTTTACACACGAGCTAGTGTGCAAACACATGTTTGCATGTGTTTACCTGTGTTTCTGGCTCATTCAAACCTGAAACACAACACAGTTTTCCCATCACTGTTCCTATTCCATTGTCTGCTTCATGCTTCAAGTTTTACAGTGTAAGCTGTCCTTGCCTGCATGGAAGTAACAAGCACAGAATCAACACACTATTATATCTGTGAAGCTATGCACCATCTTGGCCACTGCCAAGTGTTGAGCTGTTTTTGCCTAACACGTGCTGTCTGTGTAGTTGTAGGCATCTACTGAAACGCCATTGGTTGAACTGGCGGGTCACATGATCTGGCTTTGACCGATCAGGTGTAAGTGTATGGGCTTCAAATGTGATGGCAGATTTGCCTCACAGTCCCTGCAAAAACAGACAGCTTTACTGTCTGACGATCTTCATGAAGTGGATGGGCCAGTGATTTTTTTCTTTCTTCTTGCTCTTCACCGCTGGTATTGCATTCTAAGAACAGTTTTCAAGCTTGCACACCACTCTTCAAATGCAGTTTATCTTGCAAGGGAAATGTGTTGTGAGAAAAGCCTGGGTCAGAAACTTGGCCTCAGGAAGCTAGCTGAGCAACGCACTCTCCAATGCAGCCTGCAGGCTGGGGTCGCCCCCAGCCTTTCCTATATTTTTCATGTGTTGCATGCATCACATTAAATCTGTTCATTATTGTTATTTCATGATGAATACAACTCTAATTTTTTTTTGAGGTCATATTCAAACATTTCAAAACTTGTAATTAAGTGACAAAATCTATGTCCTGTTACAATGTTACCCGTTCCCACATGTATGCTTCACGCGCATAACATTTGTGTATTGCGGCGAAGTTAACCCATGCATTTTTCACAGTTCTTTGTTGGACTCAGCTGTCCTTTCTGGGAGTACACAGGTCCTGCAAAAATTCTATCCTCTTTTTCTTTTTATTTCCATGTTAAACTACAGGGAAAATGCACGGCTAAACATAGCAGTGAATTTTCTCTGTAATTTAATGTGGAATTATTTTTTGAAAAATATTTGAAGTCGCATCGCATGCAAAAACTTTGCTATTCACAAGGTTTGATCATTGGGGTGTATCATGTCTAACCAAATGCCACAATGAAAATGGTTTTGGTACGTATAGTTATCGTCTTAAGCATAGCGAAAGCGGCAGCGTACGTACGTGCATGCTCTTAGTTAAAACACCGACAATAATACATTACGAACATCTCTATTGAAAAACGTGTTTTAAGCAACATTCCTCTCGTGTATTCTCGTCTATATCGGCGTTTATACGTATGCGGGACATTCGAAAAGTACATGCGCGTGCACCGGCGACTTCGTTATAACGAGATTCGACTGAGTGACTGAATTCCAGTCTGGATGTCACTCAGCAGCATAGCATATGTAGTTGGCCTGCCCGTTTCCAGTCGTGCAAGCTGCATGACTAGATTGAAAGAATCTGCAGCTGAAGAAGAGATAAATCCCATTCTAACAAGTCTAAGGCAGTGTTTTCTTTCTGTTGTACATGTACACGTGTACAGTCACGTACGTTTGTCACTGGGTGGTACGTTCAAACCGATAACGCGCTGCAAAGTCTCGCGCTTTTTCCTCCTCTTTGTGATTTACGAGTCGCCCGTAACTAAGAACTTTTATTTATATGGGCCCTTTATGGGGGGCACCTTGAGAAATGCTGCCCTTTGGGGCCTCCTTGCATGTTTGCTTGTGTCCAAACACTAGCTCAACGTAGTAAAGTATGAGTAATTTATGCGTCGCGCTGAGATTGAGGGAGTAGGCGAAGTCATCGAATGGATCTTCAAGCACGCCAACGCAAGAAAACTAGAAAAGATCGATGGATTACAAGCCGCGATCTTTACAAACGCTCACTAAGCACAGGTAGGGTCGATCGACGACGGCGTGGTTTGGAACAGCAGCGCCGCGCCGCGGCTGCTTGCCGAGAACGCGCGCCAACCAAGCGCCAACGCAAGCCAACGTGACTGACATTGAAAAAGCCTAGTAGAGGACGCTCTGCCTGTATACAAATAACTACACAAACCACTCAAAGCGCAGCTACCGCTGCCTAGTGGTGCCGAAGAGTGGCGACAAGCGGTCAACGACCGCTACCAATCCTTTCAGTGATTAACAGCTACTGAGAATTAGCTAGCTAACCACAACGTTTATTTATGTAATGCCGCTGCGGCTCGAGATGAACGTCCACTCGTGCAAAGGGAAGCGCACCACATCATCATCATCATCGCAAAACAACTTGTAACGTTAAAGTTAGGGTTAGTTGGTTGGTTAAGTTGGTTGAGGTGTTCTGGTGTAGTTATCGTTACCGTGCACCTTGCGCAACATGCTTTCATCGGCGCGTTACCGAGGCATGCCCCCGCGCACGTGGGACGTCGGATGCGGCGTGCGAGACCGCGAGTGCCCACCCCGGCGGACCTAGTTTAACCTCACCTAACCAGCACGGTTAGTAAAGAGCTTTAACTATCAGCCCCGTTAACCCGAATGCCTCTCCAAACGCCTGTAACGACCTCACAAAACCAATCTCCGGAGACCGTAACGAGCCTCCGGAACGACCACGATGGTGCTAAAGTTTACTGTGGAACAGATCGACTTGGTGCGCCGGTTAAAAGACACCGGTGTCACGATGAAAGAGATTGGCATCATATACTACAAGTTGGAGCGGCTCGAGCGCACCATCCGCAGGGGCGCCGAGCAACGACGCTCGCCCCCTCAACAGCAGCACTACGTCGGTGCTAACGGCGGTGGATTCACGGCACCCAACGGCGTTGCGACGCCTCCGTCGACGACGAATGTAGCGAGCGCGCCGGCGGCGCAGCCGACGCCGTCCCAAGCGACGTCGAGGAACGAAGACGAAGAGTGCACCTCCAGTTCGGAGGGATCGTCGACCGAATCACAGGCGCACCATCAACAGCAACAGAATGGCTTTCAACAGGACTGTGCCGTCACTGCAGTTGGAGACGGGTGCCAGAGGTCGGCGACTGCGCCTCCGGACCCATCGCAGGGACACCCGAACGCCGTGGTACCTCGAGGTAAAAGTTGCTTCGCTGGGCATGCCTCCCCCCGCCACTTGATAACAGCATGGCTGCTGGGGTTGAGAGAGTGCGTCGATCCTAAACACGGAATCAGCTGATTTTTTGCCTTGCGCGAAACTCGGGCAGTGTTTTCGTGGGCTTCGTATCGTAGAAGAAGCAAGAGAGACGCGTAATTCTAGAGCGCGATTCAAGGCCGAGCTCTTTCGTGCGAGACGTTTTCGCGCAAAAAAATGCGCGCGCTCGCGCGCGTGCCGGCGCAGTGTCTTCGGCTGGGATGCATTGAAGCGTGTCCGAGAGAGAGAGAAAAAAAAAAAAGTTTCAGATCAGCTGACGGTCAACAAACAAACCACCGCTACGCGAGTTTGGTTCACTTTCGAATGGCTTCGCGGAAGTCGCTACTGCACGGGGCTTCTGGCGGCGCAAGAGTGTTTGTTTTGTTTTGTTTTCCTATTGACCACGAGCGCTCTGTTGCAGTGCGATGCACCGTCGCTTTTATCGCCTCATTAGCTTCCAGGCTCGTCGCCCCTTTTAAACCCTGTCACCTCGTGTGCCTTGCCCCCCCGTTTGTCGTGATATCCTGAACTCGTTTTAGCCGATTAGCTAATGAGCGTTGCGCTGTTTATATGGTCTTTAATGGCCATTTCGTAACAGCGGTTTCGCGCTCCTGGAAAAGGTTCTTGCGCAACTGTTTGTGATTGCTTTCGCTTCCGCGCGCTCTCTTCCGGCAGATGCAGTGCTGGCCCGTTGCTTTTGCAACAGCGCTAAATCAATTTTATTGACTGTGCTCGGCTCTGGCGGTTTTAACAACCCGGTGGTTTTCGACGCACACTTCCTCTTTTACGACAGAACTGTCGCGTGCGCAGCTGTTTTCGAGCACCTGGTGGCATGCACAACAGTTCTTTTGCTTTTTGATAGGCATGATGCCCTTATCATTTTATGGGAGTACACTAACCCTTTTCCCTAGTTTGTTTTCCTTTAAGGATGTTACGTACCTTTTATTCTACATTCCTGCTTGCAAATTTAGAAAAGGGATCACGTCTTTCTTTTGTCATGCTTAAGTGTTTCCCAATGTGATTGCTCACAGTTGTGAGTCACGTCACTGCCAAGAAGCGCTTAAGCTGACTTAAGCTGACAGCCCAAACATCCGGCATGTCCAAATTCATTTCACGCAGTGGATTTGTTGTCTTAGTCTTCAGAGGGGGAAAAGATTGAAGTTGCACGTGTAGTTGCGGGTGTCACCGTTGGCAAAGGCTGCATTGCATGAAACATACTACGTGTATGTTCTCATCTGTGCTTTCGTTTCTTTTTACTTGTATGTTCTCATGCTGCACTAGGTGCTTGCTCAACTATGTGACATCTGGATCCAGGTGGCATGCCATTCATTACAGGTTGCATTAGTGCCATATGGTACAACAGAGAAGGAAATGGAGTTGGTAGTTGGTAGCGAGGGAGGATTCGTTAGCAGTGCATGTGTCTTCTCTAACTCAATCTGACTGCCATTTGAACACATGATATAGACCAAATGCACTGATGCTAAGGCAGCCAATGGCCTGTGCGCCTTTATTAGCCCACTTCCAACAGAGGATCTGACAAGGTGAAGCCATATTGTATCAGCTCTTGAAATATGACTTGTTTCTCAAGCCACGCATTCTGGGTTGCACCAGCGTTCGCTGGAAATGCCTTGCCTTCAGCTCATGTTTCTGCTGCATCTAAGCGTTATGATTTAGGAAACCCAGCCTGCTGGGGTAGGTATGTCAGCATATCAAACTATTGTCATGTAGATGACAAGTTCTACTAAAGTGTAAGTTGCCCAAGGTGCCATAATAATTTCACCTTTTATGCTTTGTGTTTATCGCCTGCTGCTGCTGTTGTCACTTGAGCTTCGATGTCATGAGCGTCACCATTCTTTTGTAGAAGACGGCTGACAATTTTCATATTAGCTGATGTTGGCAAAGCTGTGAACAGCAACTTCCATGTTTTAAACGAATTGACATCCTATATAAATGAGCACACTTGCTAACTTAACATAGTTTGTCATAGCAACTCCAGTCATCATCAGAATGATTCTTTGTATGATTGCAAGGACAATATTGATTTAGAAGACATGTGCACAGCTGTTGTTGGCTAATTTTCAGAGGCTTATTTTGCAGAGGCAATCAGCTACTTTGGCTGTTTGTAGCACTGCCACCAAACACTTGCAAATGTAGCGTTAGGGAAGCCTTAACGTTTGCTACTATTATACGAAATTGATCATACCTCAGTGGGACTGTCCAGGGTCCAGGGCCCGGTTGGATCAGCCTAAGGTCAACTTTGAAGCACATTGTTGAGGTTATTGTCAAGCTATGCCTCTGTTCTTTCAGAATTACCTGTCGTGGTGTTGTTGCACTTCTACGTACAAGTGTGCAAGTTTGAATTCCGGTCATAACAGATGCATTTCGATAAGGGCAAACTGCAAAAGCTCCCTTGTATTCAAATATACATGCACGTCAAAAAACCACGGGTTGTTAAAATTAACCCAGAGTCTCCTATTATGGCATGCCTCATAATGGTAGCGTGGTCTTGGCACAAAAAACACCAGACTAAATTGTTCACTCAAAGTTACTACTCACAATGTCCTATGCTTCAGCTAGTTTGTGTATGCTGAACAAACAACTCTATGAAACAGACCTCTGTACCTCTTCGGTTTTGTAGTACTCCCAGCGGGTATTGTATAATGCTACAGACTGATTTCACACCACTGTCATTTTATTATTTGACATTTTCTCTCCATTTTTCATATAGACGTTTGGAAGGGATAGTGGCATCAAAGGACGGATATCTCAGCAGTGAGTTATTTGTGAGAGAGCTGGAAAGAGGACACCGTAGTCCACAAACACACTGCCCATGTGCTGGTTACATCAGCATTATATGATGGAAAATTGTCCCGCTGGTTGGGAGACCAGTGTACTTGGAATTTAGGTGCACATCAAAGAGAGCAACATGCAGCTAGAATGTGTAGTTGGATTTTTGTGAAGTTGGAAAGACCCAGAATTATAGTGATTTGGGTAGGATTTACATTTGAACATCGCAGGGATCACAGTGTGGTGTCGTCTGCTGATGAACCCTTGAAACCAAATTTTGAATTCTTTCAAATCGTTGTACGTTGCCCTCTGTTGTTCAGGTCACTACTACTTGGGTGTAAAGTTGTAGCCTGCATGTAACAGGGTGTCCCTACATTATTCTTTGCTTATTATGCAGTAAGAGGAGTACACACCGAGAAGCGGTGCTTGCTGCAAACGAAAACCTGCACATAACTGCAGCACATTCATGTAGCATCTCTCAGGCATTGTCTGCATGTGCTGCATTTTGGCAGAACCTGGAGTAAACACTCGACGGCTATCAGCCACTGTTTGCAACACATGTTGCATGTGTGACCTCATCGATAAAGAATTCTGATAAAAACATTTCACAGCATTTTCTGCGTTGCCATTTCATGATTAAACACTCTGACTGGTTAGCTTTCCTTTGCACCAATGAAAATGGGTACCTTAAAAATTGGTTGCTATTCTCTCAAAGAACTCCAGATGATTGAAATTGCGCTACACAAATGGTGTTGGGGTTGACTGCTTCCCGCTTTATATCATCCATGTCTGCATGCCTAACTTTCACTGCAAATGAAAGTACTAAAGACGTGCAACACTCTTTGCGTTTGTTTCGTCCCCGAGTTTGATTTCTTTTTCTTTCCCGCTGTAGACCAGTCCAAGTGCCAGTTCCACACTGGCAGGCTGTTCGTTGTTACTTCTTCGGGACTGTACATATTAGAAGAAAGCTCGACTGTTCGATCCTGTAGAAGGTGCACTACATTTAGTGTGACTTTTGACGAGGACTCCCTTGTGTCGAATTAGGTGATACACGGCTCTGTGGTCAAATTAGTGAGGTTCTCCTTGTCTGCTGCATATAAACATTATGAACAGTCATTGGCTAAACTTGGTGGCTTTTGAAAAAGGTTGAATTAACCAGTAGTCCACCTTGGATGAGTTCCTTTTTGACATGTCAAGGCAGATGAGTCGATGACCATTGACAATTGTCTTTATGCAAGACGAGAACTATCCTTAGCTGTCCATTGGTCAAGACTAATAGTTCCTCGTTTCATCGCTGTCGGCTTTGGAAATGTTCAAGAAAAGAAGAAAACAGTGGTGCTGCACTTTGCAGAGGACATTCAAAGCTTCAGCGAGTTTGCCCTGTCATTCTTGTGATACAGAAAGGTTGGAGTGAAACCTTTTAATGGCAGCTGAAATCAGTTACCGCTTTGGCTGAATTCATTACGAGTGGTGTAGTAGTTCTGGAGCAACCCTGTCAAGGTTGTGAGGCTGTCGGTAGTTCTATAGTTTTCCTGTTAGCAGCTTTCAAACAGCGTCTAACCAGATGACTTGTACAGCTGGTGGCCGCCACTGCTGTAATTGAGGTCTAGGCACACTGCCTCCTAGATGTCTCGCTATCCCCTCATCTCTGAGGTCTCGCCGACGAGTTGCATATTCAGCAGGTCTCTCTTTTCATGCATCTCTCTTGGCAAGCAGTGCGTGACGTTTTATTCAGTTTCAGTACCAAAAACAGCCGTTCTAGTGAGCTTTTCGCGACACTTCCAACCATATTTCTAACATCACACTTCGTTTAAAGGCTCCTCTATGTCTGTGATGTCTGAAGCTCGGCGTTTTGTGAAGTTTAAGATTTTGTTGCTGGCGGGCCTTTAAGATTTCTAACTGCAGCTGCAAGTGCAGTGGCCCGTTGTCGTTGTTCCAGTTGTTCTAGTACCTGCCAGGGTGATCTAGTGGCTGTGGCACTTGGCTGACCCGAAGGTAGTGGGATCGAATCCCAGCTGCCGCAGCCACATTTCGAAGAAAGAGAAATGTTAGAGGCTCATGCACTGTGCGATGTCAGCGCACATTGAAGGAACCCTAGGCAGTGAAAACTTATGGCACCCTCCACTACAACGTCTCTCACAATCATATCTTAGTTTTGGGAAATAAAGCCTTGGAGATTATTATTATTCTAGTGGTTCTAATGTAAAAAGTTAACCCGCATAAGTCACTGTTGGCCCCTCCTTCGTTTAATCTCCCGCAGGCGTTCAAGGCCTGGCATTCCCACGGCGGCACCACTTCCGCTTCACCGAGTCCCAGCTCCAGGTTCTGCGGAGGGCATTTGAGGCCAACCCTTATCCCGAGGCGGACGAGCGGGACGCCATCGCCAATGAGTGCAACCTCAGTGCCCTCAATTCTGGTACGCTGCCCATCTTGTCAGTGGTCCTTCGAAGCTCGTTGCCCTTCTGAGGCAATTACATTGAACTCGACGTCTTAACGTACGTTGCCATGGTCAACAAGGAATAGGCAGATAGGTATCCGCAATGAGGCGGTCATAACTGTGAATTCTATTCGTCTGAGTATGTGGTATCGGTCAACCAAATTGAGATGAATGTATGTAGTGAGGGACCGTTGCAAATTCTTGCCGTTCTGAGTGCTTGCTACGGCCTATGCGGCGGCTTTGCGTGTCAGACTCCACCTTTAAAATAGAGGGGCTCCATAATGCGCTTCAGTGCTGTACAGCAGGAAGTCACTGGTCGGCCGTGTCGTGAGGCGAGGTCAGCATCAAGCTTTCATCCATCGCAACTGCTCTGTACGGTGCAGGTTTAGGTGTCGCTTGTGGGATCTTCATGGTGATCTTGGTCACCGACCTTGTTCTTTGGTGGCCTTAGGCACTCCTGCATGCACTCCTGCAGGCACTCCTGCATGCTCAGGTGTCACTTCTGAAGGTCTCTGTTCCAAGCTGCTGTAGCCCCTTACTAACCTTCCTTTTATTTGAGCATGCTGATGATGTTGACAGTGCCAATGCTGGTCCGCTACACAGTTTTTTTTCAACAGAAATATTCAGAGTCATTAGAAAGCTCTAGCTTGCCTGCAACGTGTATTCCTTTAAACTGTGGTGGCCCATTGGGTAGGGCAGTTGGCCAGTGCAGGCAACAAAGGGACTATTGATACAGAGCTTTGGGTACACAATCCTCTGCAAACAGTTCACAGTTTCAAAGAACTGAAATTTGGATGAGTTGGGATGGCCTGGAGTTTCACTGTTACAGTTTCACCTTACTTGTGCATTCCAAGCGTTGCAACGCGCAACCACTTTGCTGAAGGCACTAGCATTTCTTATGTTGAATTTGCTAAATATGTGCCACCAGTAACGACACAAATAAACCTTTCCTTTGATGACAATGTCTGCAGCCAGTGTATAAGTTGTAGGTGTACATTGAGCCATTCTTCTTACACTACTAAAAATAATTGGCATGTTTGTGTTTAAATGACCAGATATTTAGGGATGCTCATGGACATTTACGTCATCTGCTTATGATTTTTGAAGTTGACGCAAATTCTGGAGCAGTGATTCATGACATCGACTGTGTTATCAGAGTGCATGTGCAATGAGTGTGTAGATGCAATAGCCATTTTGGCAGACTTGAAGCTATGTGCAGCTGCTGTGCAGAGCACCACCATTTCTGCATTGGCTTTCGAATGTGAAAGACAGCATTACTTCTCAAGGGATGCTGCTTCGTGGACTCTCCCTCACTGATAGCCTCGACAGTTCTGGAGCTATTACTGTGTTAGGTGCTTTTCAGGACGGTCTGTTGGACTGTTTGGCCTGACATTGTTACTTTTGGCGCGAGAATTGCGTAGATGCACGGAGCAAGTATGAAAGATGAGGTTGAGCGCTAGACACATATTGTTTTTTCCACTTGTATTAATGTCGTTTTCAAGCTAAATCTGGAAGTAATAACATGCTTTTTTGTGTCCCAGCTGCTTTCATGAAGGGTCACCGTCACCCCATAATCAATCCATTCCTCCCATTTTCTTCCATTTCCTGCCTTTTTTTTCTCCCCTCATCTCAGGTGCTACATCAACTTTTGGGGCATCTGTGGCATATATACTATTGTCATTTGTTTCGATATCGTGTTTCCATGGGTGAAGGATATACCAGGAAACCAGAATTTCATTCTTCAATATTACAAATAATTGTGTTGCAGTTCAGGAAAGCACATTATTTTCTGCAGCCCTTGTGGAGAGCACGGCACGGTTCGTGGATGTAGAGGCAAGGGAGTGAAAAATTAGAAAGCAGAGGAACACGGTGGGGGAAGGCTCCAAAAGTTTTCACCACCTGGGGTTCTCTGTAACGTGCACTGACGTCGCGCAGTGCATGGGCCTCTAGCATAGTTGCCTCCGTCAAAAAATGTGGCTGCCATGGCCGGCTGCTGTTCAGATCCGCATCTTTTGGGTCTGCAGTCAAGCACTGCAACCACTAAATTACGACGGTGGATCTTCATTCTTTAATGCTTTTGAACAGGCTAACTAATGATGCCCTTACTATCTTGCTTTCTTTAATTTGCGAGCCTAAGGAACAGGAATTTAAAATCATCAATGAACCCTTACAATGTGTAAACGAATACGTATACCTGGGACAGTTAATAATAGGAACTCCTTCCCATGAAAAAGAAATTCTCCGTAGAATAAGGATGGGCTGGAGCGCATTCAGAAGGCATTATGAAATCATGACTGGAAACTTACCGCTCTCACTAAAGCGAAAAGTATTCAGTCACTGCATTCTCCCAGTACTAACGTACGGTGCAGAAACACGGAGGGTAACGAAAAAACTAGAGATGAAACTAAGGAGCACGCAACGTGCAATGGAAAGAAAAATGATAGGGGTAACGCTAAGAGATAAAAAACGGGCGGAATGGATCAGAGAACTGACAGGAGTAGCCGATATTATCTTATCAATTAAAAGAAAGAAGTGGACCTGGGCAGGACATATCAGGAGGAGGAAAGATAACAGATGGACAGTAAGAACGACGGAATGGATACCAAGAAAGGGAAAACGCAACAGATGTAGGCAAAAGGTTAGATGGAGTGATGAAATTAAAAAGTTTGCGGGCATAAAGTGGAACCAACTTGCTCAGGGTATGGTGGATTGAAAATCGTTGGGAGAGGCCTTCGTCCTGCAGTGGACCTAAACAGGCTGATGATGATGATGACATAATCTTTCATGTGATACTTTACCCATTGAACCTCATAGCAGTCAGACACAGACGATTGGTGTGAACACAGAGCGTGCACTGAGCCATTCTTGTTTTTTTCATTGTTGTCATTATAGGTGAGCCAGTACCTACGGACGTGACAGCCGGCATGGTGAACAACTGGTTCTGCAATCGTCGAAAGGATGCCAGCAAGCTGCTGAAGCACTGTGAGCACTGTTTTTCTTCATACTAAATGTTTTGCTTATTTCGTTCTTGTTGCATGACTGGAAGCTATTGAGCAACGGTCATTTGGCCCCACTGATTGGTGCATTTCTCTTCTTGCACTACTAAAAATATTCATGCTAACTAAACGATGCTGTCTTGTCAGGTGCTGTCAAGCATAACGTTAAATCTGAACGGCAGTGCACGCCAAAAAAATGCAGCACAACAAAAATTACATAGATGAAAGGGCACGACAAGGAACAATGTTTCGTCTGTTTCATTTCTTTTCATTTTTTTTGCACTGTATTCCTTTAGCATTACGTACTAACATGCCCAGTTCACTACTTCAATGGGACACTAAAGCGAAACACAGAAGTGGTGTAGACTGATAAATTGTTGTTTGCGAACTCTGTTGTTGCTAATTTTGTCCTTTTATGTTTAATAGTAGAAGCTAAAATTAAGTTAACGTTTCATCTCGGAATCCTACGCCAAAACATTGAGAATATGACGTCACAAACCCCATTCTCCTTTTAGGGGCGAAGCTCCTTAAAGCGACACCCGTTCGTCCCTCGTCGTCGTAGTCGTAGTCGTAGTGCGTAACCAGTCTTACGCTTTGACCTCCAGGGTGGTGCCGGTGGGAGATTTCTCCTGTGCGTTGTTGAACAATAAAAAAAATTCGCAGCGTGCGCGTTAACTAAAAGCCGAATTCTTCTGTCTCTCATTCCCCATTAGCAGCCATTGGCATGTTCCAGTAGGAAACGTTAGTAGAAGTAGAAGTGTTAAAAGCCGACTTCTGCTGTCTCTCATTCCCAGTAGCAGCCATTGTTTACCTCCAAGGTAGTGCCTGGTGAGATTTCTCCTGTGTGTGATTAAACAATAAAAATTTTGTTCAAAACGCCGTTGATTGATGAAATAAACCAACGAAAGACGCCAGATGTTTTCTAAAAGCAAAACGAAAAGATGCCAGATGTTTCTAAAGCAAAACGAAAAGACGCCAGCTGCTTAACGAAAGACACCAGATGTTTCTAAAGCAAAACGAAAAGACGCCAGCTGCTTAACGAAAGACGCCAGGTAAAGCAATGGTTTTATAATCAAAACCATATCGCGATACAGGTTTGTAGTTGCCAACTTTCATCTGCAACCAGTGCAAGATACAGGTTTGTGTTTGCCAACTTTCATCTGCAACCAGTGCAAGAACCACTTAGCTTACATTTCACCGACCACAAAGCGGTCATAATGAAAGGACAACGGAAACCAGCAATAAAAGTTTGATAAAACATTTAATCAATCGTTTCACGTCTTTTTATCAGGCGAATTAACGGAAGATTTCACGGTTTAACCGATGATTACTTCAGGAGCTTCGCCCAATCTCATCATCATTCACCTCGTGGATCTGCCGTCAATTTTTTTGTAGTCTCGCCAGGTTGGCCGAGTGAAATTGTTTGAAACACTCCAGGGTTGCTTAGAACACAATGTTTATCTGTTTTAGCCATAAGTAATTATGTAGAACTTATTAGATGCCATCAGGTTGCCAATGAGCCGTAAACCGGTCTAGGCAACCAGGATACTCCAAGCGCTGTGCTTATGCATTCTGTTGTTGTTTTCTTCACCCCAATGGTAGTACATAAGGACGCAAACACGTGCCTACACAGATTCTGCGGGTATCTGCCAGAAGCCCCTCGCTGGAAGTCGCCTGCGAGAGGCGCGTTTGCTTGTAAACAGCGCAGAGGTCTGTACAAATGCATAATGCAGTGTAGCAGACTACTTGCAATGTCAGAAAGAACACTGCCATGTAACTGACGCTGTCCTTACGTCAGTCGCTGTCCTGATGAAGACAAGTCCACTTGTCGAAACGTTGGCTCCTGTGACATTCCCTGTTCTCAATCGTTTCTTGCGATCTGTTCATCGATTCAAGCCTCCATCTTCCCCTGAGCTTCTCTTCTAGTTTGCATGCAACTTGAAGAGCACATAAGCTGGGCATCCGACCGATACGAGCATTCCACAAGGGATGGGTAAAAAGAATCAGTGACAAGTTCTAACCATCTGATGCGTTAGATGCAGCTTTGGAAAAACGAATTGGGAAAGTCCTGCATTTTATGATCACCGCAGTCTAACCCAGTTAAAGCGAATGGTATGATCTTTTTAGAATTTGATAGAAATATAGAGTATTTTGATATAGTAATTAGTTGAACCCAGTTTTGACAAATGCCGTTGCTTAGTTCGTTATACAGAATATTGTGAAGTGGGGCAAAAATGCACAAAAAAGGTTCATTGCCTAAAAACTTGGCATTCGCCACGTTCCTATCAGGAATGCGATGTCTTACTTACAGCTGCACACCATTCTTGACAGCGAGTGAGGCAGTAACGTGCCGAAAGTACACGAGATCGCTGACCGTTACTCGTCTGTGACAGAAAGGCTTTCCAAATACTCAGCTTTTTTTTAGTGTTTACAAAGTTTGCATGCAGGCTATGCTGTTTAATTGCGCCTCCTTTCAAGTGGGACTGTGTCAGCAACTCCTTTTGCTTTCATGCAATATTCTGCAGTAAATGCAGCCAAACCATCTGTAATGTTTCATTTCTTCATTTTTCTCAATCACTTCCGTGGTGACGCTGCTCTGGTGGCCTGGTGCATTGGTGCATGTGTATGTTCATCGACCGCGAGCACCAAGTTCAATATATCCAATGTACAGTTCGTTCTAGAGAGTGCTGGCATGAATAATGCTAGCATAGCTTCTCATGCTCTACGTGAAGCATTATCACTGCGCCAGGTTTCATTATAGACTGTTTTGACTGCAGAGACTGTTGAAGACATGCAGAGTTTTTAGAAGGTAATTTCTGTATAGACACATTGCGTGTTTTCAGTGATTTATTTATAAAATGTTATTGTACAAGATGGTTAAAGGGACACTGAAGTAGAATGATCGATCAGCTTAGACTGACAATTCATCGCCTAAGATCTCTGGTGTTGTTAATTTTACAATAATAAATTATGTATTACCTTGAGCTGCTTTGGCTAAAATGTGAGAAAAATTGACATACTTCCAGAAACTCGGCCTGATAGGTCCCTGGCACCTTTAGAGTGCGGTGCATAATTAACTTTTATCCGTAAAGAACTGTCTTGGTCCCCGCAAACGTCAAAAAGGTATTGCAGTGAGTTGCCGCAGGAACTGTAAGGTGAGAGTCACCACTTTTTGTGCACTTTCTTGGTTATGCAGTGTCCTCTTGAAGAGAAGTGAGGGTGGTGCTTTTCGTATCATGGAAGAATGTTACAGTGCTAATACAAGTGTGATCATTCTACCCTTTTGCATCTGTTTAGAATCTTTCCAGTCGTTGGCCTGAAATTTCTATTCATGTGACTTTGGCACTTTCTTGTTTGCTGCAGCCACCCCGAGCACCGACATGACGAGGCTGCCGCAGGACGCGCTGAAACGGCTGACCAAGCAGCGCGAGCGCTTCACCTTTGTCAAGGGCCACCTGGAGATCTTGGAGAGGCACTATCAGCGTAACCCTTACCCTAGCCAGAACGACAAGGAGAGGGTCGTCGAGGAGTGCAATGCCTACTCCATGGAGAGTGGTGCGTCACCCACCTTCCCATTCCTTTTCGTTCCCTATTTGGAGAAGACATGGGTTTGGCCAGGAATGACAACCATTGGTCACTAAGGGTTACAGGGTGGATTCCTGTAGAAGGCAAGCATGGCAAGGGGGCAGCGGAAAGTTAGGTGGGCAGATGAGATCAAAAAGTTTGCGGGGATAAAGTGATTGCAGTTAGCCAGGGACTGGGATAATTAGATATCTGTGAAATAAGGCCTTTGCCCTCTAGAGGGCATAGACAGGCAGCTGCTTCTGGTGAAGATTCGGGTCGTCAGCACAGCGGAAATTTTAGCTTGTTGAAATGTGGACGAAATGCGATTAGTGCAGGAGCAGACATGCAGGAGACAAAACTCTTAGAAAAGAACAATGCGGTGGGGTTTTTTAATGTCGGACGATGTTCTTGTTCCGAAGAAGAGCAAGGCAACAGCACCTTGTATTGTTGTCTGTTTTTCTTCTGTTAATGTTTGCGGTGTACAACTTGCGACTAAAATAATGCTAAGATTGCTTGAATAGCAAAGTTCGAGTATGTGGTAGACAATGAGTGTTGATCTGCCAGTTCTCTCGATAGATTTAACCGTTTCTACGATTGCTGTGCAGTGATGACATGCACTGGTGCTAAAGTGTGATAAATCTTTTGCAGGCACTAGCGCAGCTCTCCACCCTCACATTCTGTGTCACCATTGGCTACAATTCCTAAGTCACTATTAACCTGTGTGCAATGAAGCATGGTCAGTTTGATGGGTGCATCTGACGTCTGATGAGATGCGTGCTCCAGATTGGCCATGGCTTACACTTTGCTAGACTTGTTCAATAGTGAGGGACAGCAGTGCCCCTGCTACAAGCATTATTTTTCATGACATACACGGAAACACAACTGCACCCATCGACGTACTGCCCTGTCTGCTAGTTCAGTAGTGATGTGATCAGTGTAAAAGATCTGTTAAAGGACAGGCAGCAATGCAGCCTGTTTTCAAGCTTTGAAGTAGTCGTATGACTAGGCTATTGTAATTCACAGATAGACAGTACAAGTTTTGTGGGTTTTCGAGTGTTCTGTAGAGCAAAGGACACAGCACACAGTGATGCATATGCACAAAATGTCATTTATTACTCCTTCTAGACAATGAGCCAGCTAGCTGAATTATGCTATTAGAGGAGTGTGCCGATGAAACACATTGCAAAACGAAAGTCTTTAAGAAAGGAGACACAAGCAAGCCAGATGACAAACATTGTTGGGTAAGGCAAAACCACAGTTCCATAAGGAGTGCATTTGTTTTCGGTATGTATGACCTGCAAAGGTCGTGACAACTCTTTTATTGACCTTACTGTCTTTAGTGCAATGGTTTGTTGGATTAGAACATGTGCACAAAGCTTCTCTCTTTGTCAATTCAGCAACATGTTTTTCTAGAGACCCTTCCAGAATCGTGTGCATAACCGCACATCGATTGTGCACATCAATATAGACCATCAAAAACAAAGGCACTCTTTACAGTAGTGGCATTTCAAGGAAGTGTCACGACACAGGGTTGCGTGGAGCCCAGACGTCACTTGGTAGCGTGACAAGATCTTTCGGTTGAGGAACTCTTAAGACTGTTGTAGGGAAAACGACAACAGAAGGATTTACTGACCATAGGAAGACTTAGCCACATGTTAGATACAGAAAAATGGGGAACAGCAAAGAGCAAACTGGATGGACACCAAAATGTAGGGTCCAGAGCTCCTTTCAAGTCCCTCCCACCTTCTCAGCCAAAACCAATGAAGCACAGGCCACACCCCAGATGACGCATACTGATTCTTAATTCTGGGACCGTTCAGACCGGTTGGGTGTCAACGACGCGTACCAGCTCGTATTCTGGGAAACATCCCAAACCGGTTGGGGCAGTGACGCATACCAGTTCGTATTCCTGGTAGCTGCAGGTTAGGCATTTCCCTCCTTGCACCAATGCAGTGGACAGCTTGCCTTTGCCATCATGCTGTTGACTCCGCTAATCTCTTTAGTGAGTGTTGACGTCAACCGCAATCCTTTTCCACCGTTGCACCTGTCATCACGAACACCTGGGGAGGCAAAGTGTGGAATACGGTCATGGTCAAATTTCTCCACGTGTCGAGTCCCTTTCTTCTTTTCTACACTGTGCCATCTGATAGTCGCCGACTTAAGTCGTAACAGGAGTTCCTCGTGCCCCTTGAAGCACCTCTGATTGAATTCGCTGCTGCAAGTTTTTGGTATATGTGACCCATCTAATTGAAACGAGTCCAAACTTTGAATTGATGCACTCAATGTTTCCCTTGGCTTGGTTATAGGCTGTCTGGATATGGTTACAAACTGGTTCGTATGGTTGCTATAAGCCAATGGCCTCCTCATTCTGTTTCCTTCTTTCATTCAGGACATTGTAGGTGTTTCCTGATTATGCACAAGTACACCTACCATCTCCTCTCACACAAGGATAGCTGAGTCTTCTGCATGCTAGCCAACAAGTGTACTGGCAAGCGTTTGGACCTATTCTTGACATGGCTTTGTTGATTTGAACCTCGAAGGGCAGTAAAAAGGCATGAATTTGCTTTTTTTCAAACTGGCCAATTCTTCAGACAGTATTTTGGTCCCTAAGTCATCAAAAAACTTGGATGTTGAACATGCGGTGTAGTGCGTGCCGTGCAAGTTGCTATACCTTCTGGTGGCGACACCACTGAAAAGTAGCCTAGAAGGTCAACAAACGTTGATTAGGTCAGGTTTTGTAGGGTAACTTCTACTTCATTTTGAGTGTGGAGAAGCATAAAGGTATGGGTTTCTTTCTGCAGTGAAAGAGAAAAAAATTCGCTGGTCCCTTATCACCTGATAGCACGAATTGATGGCAAAAGCCATTTTGCATTGTCACAAAGATCGTTTGATGTTTGTTGCTTTAATTTATCTCCAGATTCATTTGATATTGTGTGAATGTAATTTGAGAGAGGCTGTAAAAGTTAGCATTCACTCATATGCGGTGTGTACATGCATATCCCTGGCCAAGGAATATTAGTATGCGCCGCATGGAATTGTATTGCTGTTAAACATGACATAAATTGTGAATGTGTCATATTATTAATGTCATGGTATATCAGTCATGTTAGGCATGCATTCGTCCCCAGCTGCTATGCCAATTATAGTATATTACGTGTGACCGACACTACCTTATTTGACATCATCCAATCTTTTTATGCCATTCGTCTTGATACCGATATCGGCCACTTTGCATGTTTGATGGGGCATACAAGTTCTTAAATATGAAATTCTGGCAGAACCCGTGCACAGGGAACTCAGGCTACGTCAATGTGATCAAAGTGCCTTTGGTTCCCCCGAGAAATTTAGCAATTATCTCATTATGAGGCATGTTTCTTTGGTGGTCTCCTGGTCACTTTTGGTCACAGTGGGTTTGTAACCAGCACCTAAATTTAAATGCACAAACATTTTTTTTAAGCCTCTTCGAAATGCCACTGCTGCAGCCAGATTGAAACCTGTGAGCTCAAGCTCAGCAGCATAATGTTATTGCCACTAAGCTGCTGCTTCACATATTATGACTGTTAAGTGATGCATTCTTCTTCAATGCTGTAATGATTGATATAGTACTAGCAAAGCAGCCTTGTTTCTTTTTGTCCTTTTTTTTTGTGGACTAGTCAGTCACCTTTCAGAAAGTGAAATTCATGACGTGTTTGTTGCTACGTGGTTGTTCATTTGCAGGTTCAAGCCGGTGTGGCTTCATGACCATAACCAACGTCAGCAATTGGTTTGCGAATCGCCGCAAGAGAGAATTTCACCGCTCAGTCCAGACACGTACGTACCGGATTTGTCTATGCATGTTATACTGTCGATTATATGGCCGGGTTTTTAGCAATGCTAGAGAACTTCGTACTTGTCAGCATTCCCACTTTGCCCAGAAGATGCCCAATTCCTGACCATTGTACCCAGTTGTATGGGCACAGCCACGAATCTCCCTGTAAATAGCCCTAACTTCCACCTTGAGAAGAAAACAACAAATGCCTTAAGGAACCCCTGCAGCTTGGCTTGGGAACTGTCCACCCCCCCCCCCCTTCTTCAGCTGCTGTTATAAAAAGAGGGGAAGGCATCTTTTTATTCAAATTAGCATTGCTGCTGCATTTATATGTGGGCTTTGTTCATCTACGGTTCGGCATGCACCCTGTAAAAAAAAAATTGCAGCCTTGCTGCATAAGTCTTTACAAGCCATGGGCCGTCCCAGATGTGAAATAGATCAAGACATGTGGCAGACTTTCTATCGCCAGCTGTCATGAAGTGTTTGCCCTTTATGACTGTGAGGCATACTTGGAGTATATCTGGTATTCAGTGCATGCAAGGACATTTGTGTAATACAGTGGGATATGAGTGATATGATCTTCACAGGGGAACCGGAAAATGAAATGCACCTATCATTCGACAGTCGTATCAGCCACATGAAGATACATTGCGCCCATCAAGGTCTTGGCCTGAAAAAAAGGGAGGGGCGGGGGGCTGTAACCTCAAAAACGTATTAAGTGGAATCATGTCAATGAGATTTAACGGCACTTGGTTTCTGGACGATGGTAGCAACATTTTGTGGCAATTATTGACACATCCTTGGCATTAAATGAGTATTCTTTCAGAAAAAAGATTAGAAAGTCTGCACGCTCATGATTGTGCTGCTGAAAATTTGCGCCATCATTGAATGAGGTACGAGAACAGTAGTGCGTTTTAAAAAGGAGGTTCTTGGTACGTTGTTACTTCTAGACAATTGCACTAGAAATTGGACAAAGTTTTCAAATTGTCAAGTAATGTTAGCAAAGTTGCTCCAATAATAGTAAGTGCTTTTGGTTAGTAGAGCATTGTACCACTATGCAGGCTGCTCATGTTTGCAACCTTGGTAACCTGGTAGCCAGTATATGCTAGGTGAACGTCAGTATAACGAATCTGCATATAACTTGTCTCGATTATAATGAAGTAAATGAGGACTGACTAGAGGTGCAATTAAAGTGCTGTGAACATGCACTTGCAACAAATTATCGGATATAGCGAAGCTATTTCCATGTCACACGCACTCTGTCTTAACGAGGTTTCACTGTAATAAGCTTGCGGACATAGAAACACTGAGACCCTCCGTTGTGGTGTGAGCTTGATGTAACTGACCATTCGTTCGTCCCTCAGCCGACACTTTCACCCCGTCGGCGTCGAGCTACAACACAGTGACCAACGTGGGGGGCCGCTCGCTGTGGAGCTCGGACATGACCATCCAGCCGCACCACCAGGCGCACCACCCGCACCACCACCACAACGGCGGCATGCAGACGACAATCAAGGAGGAGCCGCTGGACTTCGAGACGGCCGCCGCCTCGTACGAGCGCAAGGTGCTCCCCGAGAGCGGGATGTCGTGGAGCACGGACCTGGACAGCGGCGTCACGCACGTGCCCTCGCCGTACCAACCAGTGCCCCCACCGCCTCCGCCGATGGGACTCGGGCAGGAAGGGCGGCACGGGCTGCACGGGATGAGCAGTCCGGTGCCTGGCATGGTACACGGCGGTGATGGCTCCACGATGCAGCCAGGCCCACCGCACCCAATGCATCAGCCGGTCAAGCAGGAAAGCGGCGACGTGTGGCCGCTCGACAACCGAATCCTGTCGGCGGGGTGGAGATAGCTTAGTGGCATGGGCTTCGCATCTTTTACATGATGTGGCCTCGGTGTCACCCCTTTAGGGTATTGCGTCAAGCTCTCGCGAAGAGCTTCCTGGCTTGTCACTTTGGAATGTGGGTACTTAGCAGGCTGGCTGAAGTGTGTAAACTTGATTATTAAGAAAAGACTATTTGGGCATTGCTGCCGTACGAAGCAAGGCATAGCTACCGTCAATGCAAGAAGGTTGGCTGAACTGACTACTTATTGGGCTGTCTCAAGTGCATGATTTTTTCCACTGGCCAGGAAGGCCAAAGGAAGTGTTTTCAGTAGTTGCCATCATACACAAAATGATAAAAATGACAGCAACGTAATAAGGCTAGGAACTAACTGAGCTGTGTAGCCTAGCATTGGTGAGATGTCTCAACAAGCCTGTGGCGTTGCAACTATCGCCCGCGGGGTCCAACACATATTGGCTGCTTTCCATTGGCTGCTTTCGTTGCTTGAGTGCTTGATTGTGCGGACTTTACTGTTCCACTTTCACAATGTCCTTTTTTTTTTTTTGGTGTGTGGTGTGAAAGCTGCATTGATAATGTTGCTTGTGCACCATGGCTATGGCTGTCTCTTAATGCATGCACTTTTCTAAATTAATTTTAAATTTTATATTGATTATATCGAACTGATTATTTTTTTGTTGTTGTCGTTTGTTAGCCAATCAACATACCTCAAATGCTCACCATTGCACACCACTATGCTCACTCACTAGGGCCAGGGCTGGGACATGGTACACAACACATGGCAAATTGAAGACATGCCTGTGGAGCACGGCTTTTGAGAATGTGCGGCCCATTCTGATGACAGATTCACATTTCAGTGTAGGTCGTTTACTTGCTATGCCTTGCCTAGGTGAATGCATTAGCGTCCTGGGTGAGAGAAGCTGTTCTGGCCGTAGCACGCCACACAAGCAACATGCACTAGCTTTCTCTTTTCTGGCTCAAGTAAAATGCTTTCTCTAGGCCTTTTGAAGCTTGGCATAAGTGACACATTTATATCAAGCTCTGCACCGAACCACATTTTGCGCTTGCTGCGTTAACACCTCTCTTACGGTATATGTGCAGAGGGCGTTAAAGTTGCCTCCTCTTGCAGTTTATGACCAAGCACCAGCAGGCCTAAGAAAACGCCATTTTCATGGAGCTTTGCCTAAATAGATTCCACAGTGAAAAGGCTCGTTGTGTAACACCACACTTGAACTTGTGCAGCGTCTCCTTAGCTTAATGTGTGCTCAGCCATTGGTCATTGGCCATTGGCCATTGGTCATTGGCCATTGGTCATTGGCCATTGGCTGCAATGGTGGCCATTGCGTGCCCCTCTGTTGTGTAGGGGGGGGGGCCATGGTAAATTGACCACTTTCGGGGGATGTCCACTTTCAGCGTGTGGATGCTGGTTTAGATAAGCCAGGAGAAGGTAGTAGGCCACACACTCGAACGAGTTGTCAGTGTGGTGGCATTAGAGTGAATGTTCCCCCAGAAAGGACGAGTCGAGAATAATCCCCGAGCTTATCGTCGTCTCATCTCCGACCACTGTGCAAACGTGACCGTTCCTGCCTGTAAGGTCGTCCATGCGTCCATCCACATTCAGCTGTCCTTATTCATCGCTCTAGATCCATTTGCCGGCATTCAATCTTCTGGGCCCATTTGTCTCTTGGTGTGTATCCGTCTGCACCAATTCATCCGACTGTACCTGTCTGTCTACACCCGTCTGTTTGCACCAGTTCCAGCACCCCTGTTCTTTTGCACCCTCGAATCAGCCCCGCGTATTTTGGGGTGAACATTCTCCCAAGATGGGTATCATTGCTCAAGAAGTGGTGTGTCAGGGGACGTAGGCATTTAGAGACCAACTGTACTGAAACCTCCGCTCACTTAGGCTAAATCAGGGATAAGTGGGTTGCATGTACTATTGTTGGAACAATCTTGGCAAGACTCCAGGGCCGCTACTAGTCCAATTTTCTTAGCGCCCTTTTAACAGCATCTAGGCATACGACACACGCACCATACATAGTTATCAAATGTGGCATAAGTTCTACCACTTGTCTGATATTTTCCGGCAGATCGCAGGCGGCACCTAATCGCATTGGTCGTGCTAGATGCGTATTCCGAGTTGCACGTCACTTCTGTTGAGTCGTGATGGCGGTAATTTTTTTGCACTTTCACTGTTGGAAGCATCTGCTATCACAAGTCTTTTATGATGCATGCTTTCATATCTAAAATAAAGTTTTGCACTGAGCATGCTGTGCGTCTCTGGTATGTGCAATAACACATCTTTGCATGGGTGAAAATTTTTTTGCAAGTGGCATAGTTGTTTCCTATTTCCTTGCCTTTTAAAGACTACTGACATGTCTAAGCCGTGACAAGTGTCATCAAAAGGAATTTCTCGTCGTTCCAGTGGCGTGTGACACCTATTCGGTACTTGGCGTTCGTAGACAAAAGTGCTGCAGCCTATTACTGAATAGTGAGGTCACAGTATTGGAAGCCGTTAATTAAACCAGTGTGTTCTTAAATATTGTCTACACTGCCATTATTCTACACAAAAAGCACGAGGGCCTCACTTTCATAATGTTTTTTTCTTTTATAGACTTGCACTTTGTGAGAGCCTGGTAGCGGTGATATTGAAGGAAGGACACCTGTTGTTATAAGTACTGTCACTGGTATTGCTCTTAGCGTATTTTTTTAAGGTCTTGTCATTGTTTTGTTTTAAGGAATGAAATGCTGTAGAAGACAAATTTTTGTTGCTACTAATATTTACATGCTTTCTTTTTCTACTAAACACCTTTTCCGAAATCATAGAAAGAATTGACACTCCTGAAAGTTTGCAGGTTGTTACATATGCTTTTCGCTTTTATTGCATGTGCTATAAATTGTAGAACATCCTGATATATCGATATTCTTTGTGCTTGTTGAGTTATTTTTTAAATATCTGACATCTTGTTGGATATGTTGTACAGGAAAATGAATAATGAGTGCTCATTCGAATTTTCCTGATGTAGAAGATGTCTTGCAGTCCATGTGCAACATTTAATTTAAAGCATCTCCAAATACACGAAGGGGGAACATAAGATTTCGAGTACTGAATTGAATTCTACCCTCAATCGAATGTTCATTTATAAAACTGAATATATTTCGAATAGTTTACAATTATTTCAAAACCTTTAACTGCGCGTGAACACCAGCACAGAAGTATGATAAATTTCATTCCCATTGCCGTTTCATGGGAATAAACCTTGAGAGATTACACACTGTAGCATGCTACCTCGCATGGGGAGCATGACTTTACCAGCTATACAACAACTGCTTACACTGTCTGAGCAGTTCTGTTCCTTTCAGACGCTGCATTTGTGCTTTTATTTAGGGGCGTGCGAAAGTTCAAACTTCTGAATAATTTTGTTTAATAGCGTTCGCTATTCAATTTGATTTGCAATTAACATTTTACTGTTCAAACTATTTGGAGTTGGTGATCGAGGGGGGGAAAATATGCTATGTCTCGTGACAAGTGCCCCATTCCTGCATGTAGGACGCCTCGCCACGTAGCACTTGTGTGCTGTGGCAAAGCTAACATTCGCACACTGCAGCGATGTTAACATGGTGTACTGTGGTGAAGTTGGCTCATGTACAGTAGAACCTCGTTATAACGAACCCAGATATAACGAACTATTGGATGTAACGAAGTGATCACAATTCCCCTTGAAATTCTTATGGATGCAATTGATATCGGTTATAATGAAGTAATGGTTATAACGAAGTAATTACTGCTCCCCCTTCAACTTCATTATAACGAGGTTTTACTGTATGTGCCCAGCTCTTTGTTGGACAGTTTTTACGACCCGACCCGGCTGTTTCTTTTTCCGAAGGGGGGGGGGGGGGCGGAGGTGGTCAGTGTTTTGGTAGTACGTTAGACATTCAGTAAATTTGCTTTTTTACGTTTCTCTGTAATTTGATGTAATATTATCAAAAGCAAACGTTCGAACATTATTTGAAAAATATTAGGCTTGCATTGCACACTCAAAATTTTGCTATATTAGAAAAATATTTGGTGTTTGATTTGCTTTTTCCGCCATTCTTCGATATGTATTTTATTGGGTCTCAAAACACTATCCCTACACTCCTACAAATTATGCAAGTTTTCTAATTTATGCTCACAAGTGTGAAAAAAAGAAAAAGAAAAGGTTGCTGTGAGAGCGTGATTTTTTCCTTATTGGGAAGCAAACAGTACTTGTATGTAGGACATCTTCAGTCAGCCTGCTTTGCCACATTCTGCATTTCTTCACTGCACCTGCGTGTTGCGTCAGAACGAAACGAGGGCACAGGGAAATAAGTTGGAATTCTTGTTCCACTGTCGCTCACCTGTGCGATGTCGACTTCGTTGCTCCGCGGATGCCTCGGTTTGGGGCTGACATGCGCCGTGACCACACTCCTCAATTTTGAAGCAGCCGAGCAACCTCTACGGCGGCCGTAGTTTGCTCTTTCCTGCTTTCGTTTCGTTCTGGCCTGATGGTATCACTGGGGAGCGCATGTGACGGTTGAAGGTGCTGGGGAACGGGACTGGTAGCTACTGGCACAGCGTACTTGTGATAGTTCAAACGTGAATCATTCGAAATCCAAGGCAGTTCAAGAAAGCCTAGTGGTGTTACCGTGTCGCCTGCTGCGTTTTCGGCATGTCGTTGAGCCGCTCAAGTCAAACGTTCCTGACGGGGTCTTTGGTTGATTCAACTGGCTGAGGAAAAGGGGTGCCATGAAAAAATGACAGCTGAGGGAACGTTTACAAGGCACAAAAGAGTTCGAAGCATGCCCACACCTTGATGTTTTGGAGGTCGTATATTGCGCTTGGGGGGCATGCCCTTGATGAAATTGCGTCGTTGATCTGTGTGGCCGTATTCTTGGTGGATCACTTTTAGGCACGTCTCAATTGGCATTAGGTGGCTGGCTCTCAGCCGGTGGGCGGGACATCCATCATTCGGCTGAGACATCAACTGCTCAGTAGCTCAACTGCTCGAGTTAGCTTTGGCACGGTGTAAAAAAAAAAAGCTTGAGGAAGAACAAAGAAGACAGAAAAAAAAGCCAGTTCACCAGTTAAGTTCACTAGAAGATGAAACCTTTCTCGAAGTGATCAACTGAGAATGCAGGCTGTGGTTTTTTTACGAATGGAATTGTGCTGCATGTAGGTTTGTACACCTGTTCTTGCCATACGCACTTTTTTGTCCCACCCGTGTTTCTGTAATTGTGTTAGATGTGGTCCTTGATTCTGCTTTGGGTGGTAATACTACATTGTTCAACTTTGGTTGCTCCATGCTCCTGGCAATTCAGACAAAATGTCCGCCGCCCTTACGAGCTTGGATTGATGCGAGTCTACGGTATCGGAGCATGCTAACATTTTCCGTTCTTTCCTCCGTCAGTCACCCAGTTTTGTATTTAATGGCGGACCCGTTTTGATGGGCTTTTGAAAGCGTCGCGTTCTGAGCCTGCGTTCCCGATTTCGCATTCTAGCGGGCCGGGAACCTGCAGTGGTAACTTGTGATCTTGTACAGCCTGCCCCTTTACCGGGCACTTTTGTTGATTGTGATCATGCCGTGTTCTCGGACTGTGATCGTAGCGGCCGTGCAGCACCGTGCTGCCTTACTGTTGTAAACGCCAGTTTGCATTTGCTACTTGGCCAAAGCACACACACACACCTTACGTCTAGTGACCAGAAAACTTGGCGGCAGCTGCGACCGCTGTCGGGAACACGGCACTACGGTACTGAGCTTGTATTCTGACTGGTCACTGCAAGGACTGTGCCTTGGAGCTGTGAGTGCTGGTTGCCCGAACCACCGGAAGCTGCGGGGTTGCTTCATTAGTGGTAAAAGGCCCGAGTCATATCATATTGGTTTCGGATTCTGCTAAAGCTTCTGCAGGCTACTTTGTTTATTAAGGGACTGAAATTGTTCTCTTATTCAAGCTGTTATTGCAGTGGGGCTTACTATGAAAATACAGTAGAACCTTGTTATAACGAACCCAGATATAACAAATTATTGGATATAACAAAGAAATCGCAATTCCCCTTGAAATTCCCATAGATGACATGGATATTGGCTATAACGAGGTAATGGTTAAAATGAAGTAATTATGGCTCCCCCTTCAACGTCGTTATAACAAGGTTTTACTGTAAAATACTGGTGCGTTGTGCAAAAACGTCAGTTGACTTAGGGCAGTTGTATTGGGGGCTAGTGCTATTAGTGCTTACCAGGAACGTAAGCCTTGTTGTTCTTAAAAATGAAGTTTTTATATCCTGTTATAGTTGTGAATGACTTGGTGCTGCCACTGACGATCACTACGTGTGCAATATTTTATGCCTTTGTAGCTCAGAGGGGGTGATCAGTGGTGGCACTGCCCTTCATTAGAGTGTTGCGGGATGAGGCAGAGTCATTAAAACCTTTCTCGCAACATTTTGTGTTGCAATAAACTTGACCCCATTGCTTCTGCTCTTTTTTTTTTTTTTTGCCTTTCTGAGGGACAGGCCTTGCAGGGACCAGAATCAAAATATGGGCCTTAGTGTACAGGAGGTTGCATCGTCCAGCCAGGCGGGCGTGAGTGACTCGCTCGGGTGACGTACTGGCTTGCCGGCATTAAAATTTTTCGCAGAGGTCGCATTTGGTGGTGGGTTCTGTTTAGTGCCGATTTTCCGGTGCAGTGGTGGCCTGTTTCCTGTAAAGTTAGAATGCCAGAAGGCACAATGACTTGGTCAACTCTCACTTTGAAAAGCGGAGCACAGAAATCGCTTACGCAAGAGAAACAAAAAGGTGACATGAAGGTCTTCCTCACAGCAGAAAGAACTTGTGTACGTCCTGAAATTGCACTCTAAGGTAACTGAGGATGCAAGGTGGAGCTAAAGGATTCACGCAACACATTAGCAAATGCTAAGGTTACGTGCAACACCCGTGCTTATTGTCATCTCGTGTAGTTAACGTCCTTGATCCGGCAAACTCGATGACCACTTTGCTATAAAATACACACACCTTAGCTCTGACAGTTAACTTTTGCTTAAGTGAATACAAACAACATTACTAAGATCTATTGAAATACAGTCCAGTCAGGTATCATAAAAAGCACAGCATGGAAAGTAGGATAGGCAAATTTTGGAAGTGTGTCTAGGAATCTGCCATCAAATATGACACACTGAACAGTGGTGACACAGCTGTGACGCTGCTGTTCCCATTTGTTATCTGTGCCTTAGCAAGGACCTCTCTGGGTTGCATGGTTGCTTTTTTTTTAACCATGCGTGCCATTTGTTGCAGAGCAAATAATCTCGTGTAGGAGCATACGCATGAATTTCAGCTATAAGCGCAAGGGCGCTGTACACTTAATCAGTTCTACAGTGAGGATTTCATTGTTATGATGCCACACTCACAGTTGAAGATGGCCGTTTTTGGCCCGGCATTGCCGCTTACAGCCTGTACTTGTGATTAGCTCTTGTTTTTTGTTTTTTTTTGTTGGCTTTTTCTTTTTTTTTACAAGACAGGCAAATACCGTACCGGAAGGGGGCACTGAACAAAACTAACCGCCAAGTGGCATTTCTTGTAAAATATTGTTATCATCATGTGGAGGGAGTCGACAGGGGCTGGTTTACACCTGTCTTACTACTTTCTTAGCCTCAAAAGGTGTATTTGGGGTGTCTGTCTATACCACAGCAATACGTAATCATCAGTCTTGCATGCTTCCCTTGCGTTATCACCGTGAAGCTATCAGCATGACTTAGCGTTCTTGATATGAAAATGACAACCAGAGGGTTTTCTAGAAAGGGAACGCGGGCAAGCCACATGATGATTCTCGTGGGACAGATACACTCCCCAAATGCTCCGTCTCTCCTTAGAGTAAATTTTGCACGCCGAAGGAGTCAACTAGGGGAGTCATTTTACACCTGCCTCGTTAAGTGACGCAATGTTCGGAATGGTGAGGAGCTTCTGCTTCGCGTTGCTGTATTGCAGCTTTAGCTGCAGGATGTGTGAGAGAAGTGCATCCACATGGATAGTGGCCTTCAGTTGTGATGAGAAATGTGTGTGGACCTGTGTGTGTGTGTGTCGATCATATCCAAATTGGATAGTTGCCTTGGGTTGTTATGGGAGCAGAGTGTGGGCATGTGCATTTTTATGTGTGTGAAAGAGATGTTCAAAGCAGATAGGGGCACTGTGATGAAAACAGTATGTGAACTCACGTGCTTGTGTTCGCACGTAAGATACCCTCAATTAGGGATATATGCCTTGAAATCTGATGAGAACAGTGTGTGGACGTGTGCTTTTGTGTGAGTGAAAAAAAAAAAAAAAGATATCCGAACGCCTTTCAAGAGGGGCCTTGTTGCTGTGATGAGACACGAGTTTCTGGACGCATATGCATTTGTGTGTGTGAAGAAGTCATCCGAAGTGGATGCTATACGGAGGCCTTGTTTTGTGACCAGAATATGTGCGGCGCTTTGTGCAATTGTTGTACGCTTGTTGAGATTTAGCCAAAGGTGAAAAAGCTGCCAAGTTATCGGTGCAAATTGGTGCCGATTTTTTGCCGTGGGAATGGGTTGGGTCACCTGAGTAGTGAGAGTGGGTTGGACATGGGGTTGTGCGTGAATTTTCGACTTCGCTTTGATGAAGAGTTGTATTTAGCTGCGAGGCTCTGCACACTTTCGTGTTGTTGTTCGGTATTTGAAGAAGAGGAAGAAGAAAAGCTTTGCAGAGCTTATTTTCTGGTGGTGTCTTATTATTGTCGACTTCAGAAAGAGAAACTCAATGAAACACGAAGGCAGAATTGGGAAAACAAAAAGCTGGCTAAACCCGTAATTTTGGGCTCTTGTGCTGTAGCGTTTTCAAGCAAGGAGAGCTACTGAAGCGGTTACATTCTGCTGACAGATTGGACAAGTACAGAGGTTTACATTCTCAATTGGCTGCTTCTGGGGATCTCTCCTTCAGGGCCTGCTGGTTTGCTAAGGCTATGGATGTGGATTGGCTGAGAAGAGCAGCATACATCCTGCCTGCATCATTTTCACACTGCAGATCTAAAGTGCATTGGCAAGGCCGCCGTCACTGCCTGGATCACGGATCACGGCATTGCGCAGGGACTGAAAGTGTCCCAGCAAGCAATTGATCACTAAGGGAACCAGGCTTCATTCTTACGACTGCAGGCCTAAATGACGTGTGTGCATGCCGTTTTACTCCGTTCGTCACGGTCAAAACGGACAGCTCTACGTCGCTGCATCGTACGTGCGTCGTCATGCGGGTGTGTTATTGCTCACTCATCGGGAGAGGGGTCAGCCCATCATTTCCTCGTACGCAGCCGTGTGCTAGAATGCACGCCTGCTCAAAACGCCGGCGACATTGCTCATCACCATCAGAAATTGCGATGTCAGCAATCGCGAGTTGTAGCCGGGCACGGTGGAGCGATACCCTCGCAGTATTTCCTTCCTTTCACTTGCTGTTTGTGATACCTTCTCCCTTTGTCAGAATTTGGTGCTCGACTTGGTTCACTTTGCGAGGAGGGCGCACTTAAAGCACTGCCCCGCCATGACGCGGCTGGGAGCACGCAATTTGAATGCCGACCATTGCTCCTTTATGCTCCACCACGGACTTTTGTTATTCAGCGCTTGTAGTTGCTTCATCACCATTAGTTTAGTACATGTTTTTAACTGCCCCACTATATACGTTGGTGCACTTTGCCCTCTCAGCTGTCCTTCACTACAGCTGTTTGATTGGGCATATTCCGGCCAGCCGGGATGTGTGGCCCCCCTTTTTTTTTATTTCAAAGCTTTTACGTTTTGTTTGGCCACAGCAGCAATACGGGAACCGGTAACCTGCCAAGACGGGAGATGTCAAAGAGTAGTTTAGTTATTGATATTGTGTAGCTCTTCCCCCCCCCTCTTTTTTTCTTTACGCTCATTTTCGTTCGTGGAATCTGAAGTTGTTGCTGAAGGTGGAAGGGTGGCATGTTTTTGTTATTGTTTTGTGCTTGCATGACTAATCAAAGAGTTCAGATGTGCTAATGGCTGTTCTTTTTAAATCACCTTTGCCACCGTTTTGTTGCCTTGCAATGTAGCGGTAGATTTTTTTTTTTTGTCGCAGTACAAAACTTACTCTTTGAGCCACATTATTATTTTTTTTTTTCAGTAGATGAGTTGGGTTGTGTTCTCTGGCTTTATTGATCTTTGGCACACAAATGCAGCTTACGATTATTGTGTACATTTGTGTATGAAACTGTAAATAGGCTTTGCCATGCTCACTTCTGATGGGTGTTTTAAGACGTGCGATATTGACTTTTGGCAATCTGTCACATCAGTGTTCACGACGTGTTTGTTAATGTCTGTTCGAGCTTTGTTCGTGCACTCACAATCAAGAGTACAGCATGCTGGTAAATACCATCGTACAGTATGTGGCCTATATTTGTGGGAACACCCTGTTGTGCTTATTCGGCACTGCACGGGAGTGCTATCTGCTAACTCGGCACTGTGCCGAACCGCGAATTGTGGATGTTGTCCTGTTGTGCATCTTATTAAGCGATACTTAATGCAGACGTCTGGCGAAATACGTCTTATAGTACCTTGCGCAGAAACCCTTTTACTTGCCAGATGCAAGAAGGGATGCGCGCAACCAACACTACTTTAAGCAGAGTAGGAAATAAGCTGATAGGTCGACATGCATTAGAGCACAAAGTGTTGTTCTTACGAAAAAACGGATCTTTTAAGTAAACAGGATAGACACAAGACTGCAGCGGCACCCACTGCTGGAAATTTATGAAACTATCTTTGGATGTTTAGTGTCCTACTTAAAGCACATGAAGAATAAGCAGTCAGTGGTGGTTGATAGTGCTTTTAGCACCTCTTCAGACATCTGCAGCTCCTTAAACACTAAAAGCGGCAAAATCTGCTGGTGGCGCCATCTAGCAGCACAAACGGAAACTAGAACAATCATGTGAACGCTTTGGTTGCCACCATTGCTTACCGTGTACTAAATTTTACGTATCAGTCCCTTGTGAAGATAGTGACATAAGAAAATCTCTGTCACAGCAGTTCAAGAAGCGTTGCAAGGTGGCTCTGGCAGTGGTATTTTATATTGCACTTCCGAGCGTAGTCTTGGTGACATTTGTGGTGATCTGGAACCCTGTGAACTGTAATCTCATCGCACGCAAGAGAAAGCTCCTAATTAATGAGATAACCAATTTCATTTGCACGTGAAAGTGTACTTTAGTCAGTCTTGTTAGATACTCCTGCAGATACAACTTACTTACGCTACCTGTTCAGACTTGCCTATCTATACTCTGCCATTTGTATGGCGACCCTTATGTACAGGCCTCTTGTCTCTCTGGCATGCAATAGCATCCAACAGAGCTCAATCTATAGAGTGGCCATTGCACTGGCAAGGAACAAACAATGAGATATTTTCAGGTGTTATGTATCGCTCTAGCTTGACTCAAATGTTTGGCTTTTGGTGTCTTACTGAGAACAGTGGTGCAACAGGTGCTAATGACCAATAATTGGAGTCGTTCGTAACTGTCTGCCGTCTACGCAATGTTTACATTGCTTACTGGGGCGGGTGCAGGGTGGGCTGTTCGAGTTATAACTGCTGGCCCATATGTGCTCTTGCTTTTGCATGGAGAAACCGTTCTTGCTATTGCTTACCCCTTTTTCAATGCTGCACTCACTTTTGCCCATGATGGGCCAGAAATGAGTGCGTTCTGCAGCGAATTCAAAGAAAAGAAAAAGAAGCGGATGGATGGATGGATATTATGAGTGTCCTCTTTGAATCGGGTTGATGGGTAGCACTGCCAAGCTCTTTGTTAGACCTCTCTATGCTGTGCAGTTTGTACTGACAAATTTTTAATTCAGACCTTCTCTTCCCTAGTTTTCTGCCACCGATCTTCCAGCCTTCTGTTACTGGTCTCATATGCAGATGCAAGTATCTACCGAATAAATAGGTCTCACTGAAAGCACCTTCTGCTGCCTGCAAGAAGACTTAACATTTTTTATTGTAACTTCTGGTTCATTATGGCCAAGCAGGGGATGCCCTTTACATAGGCTGGAAAATTGCACAAAACATGACATCTCATACCGCCCCTGTGCAAAATAGGAGCACTGTTGAGCCAGTTGTTGACCTCGTGAAGCCGCTTGGGTCCATGTCCTCAGACAATGCGCCACTCCGTAGCTTTGATTGATTGCGACCACCTCTGCCATTAGCAGCACGTTGTAGCCAGTGAACTGAAACAGCACAGCAAAATAAACCTGCCTTAAATGAGCGCAACCGTGCAAAAGCTATGGCTGACCAACTATTGGAATCGTTAACAGGGACTCACCGCTAGCTTTGGTTGTAAACGTCCGTGTGGTTAGTGGCACACGGTAGGCAGCGAGCTTAATTAAAGTGCAGCAGGCAACCCAGTCTGCTTAAATACTGTGCAGCCAGTAGCCGAATGGCGCCTTACGCTCAGCTACTTGCTGGCACTGTACGTTCACCTTTCATGACAGTAGTGGCCATTGCTTAGATGACGGTCTTTCATTTAGCACAAGTGCAGAGTTGTGGCACAATTGGCAATATGTGCACAGTGGCGAGTTGGTGATGTTGTACGGCTGCTCGATGGAAAAAGCATTTGGCCTGCCTAGTTGTGTCGTCGCTTGCCCCTGACGATACCACCACCAAGTGTTAACGAAAACCGCAAATGGTGACCACAGCAGCACTTTGTTTAGACAGCAAGTGGAATCCGTGGTATATGGATGTATATGTTGCATTTGTTACAACGTTACCTGATAGACTAATGCGATGAGGTATCTAGTGCGTTGCACTTGTTTGAAGGGTGCTGTTAATTCGTGGTCATCGTCACTATTTTGCAACTTGTATTAGGGAATGTATTTAATGCACAACGACAGTGTTGACAGCTATGACTCTGACTATGACTACAATGCATTGTAGGATGTTGTTTAATGCCTAAATTGGTGCTAAAACAAGTGCACTGCTTTGTATTAGGCACTTTCAAAGATTCCCGTGGTTGCTGCTCGGGAATCCTGACCCCAGGTAGTTGTTGAGGCATCCTTGCAACATCTGCAGCCGATGCTGCAGGCCGCGCCGCGTCCTTTTTCCATCGAGCGTCCGTCTATTACACCTGGTTTGAAGCCTGTCACTTGCAGGTCGTCAAACTCTTTTTGACAGTAAACAGTGGTAAGTGTCAGTTATTATTGTTGTCACATGTTGTGTGTGTATGTCTTCAGAAGAAAAGCACTGACGCACGACTTGTCACCCCTTACCTGTAGTCAACGTACCTGTGTGCCCCCCAGTTTTCATATGGACGGTCTTAAGTCGCTGGAAGATTACAAAACATGGTGCTGTGTGGGACTGCGTGCGCCTGACTTTTTCGGGGTCCACGAGTTTGTTGTTTGTCGTCGTAGTTGTATTGCTCTCGTTCGTGTCGTCGGAGGAAACGTCAGAAGTGTCAGGTTTCATCCATAAAAGATAAGAAAAAAAAGAAGCGCACATGGCGATTGTGATAAGCACAAGAAATGAATGGTACAAGCGAAGTTTGTTACGGTGGAACACGGTGTGTCTCGCCACCGGCTTTTACCTGGGAGCTCGCTAGCTGGGACCTGTCGTCGACGGCACGTTTGGTATCCCTGTATAAAAAGAATCATTTTTTTACCGTAGCGTGTCGTATTTTTGCACCTTTTAAATATGATGAGTTGTGTTGCCATGCATGTGATACGACATCGTTTCGAATTGTCTTGCTTTGAATGCTTCATTTAGAGGTGTCCTTTGGTGTCCTTTCTTCCCTTATCTAGGCACGTTCTTTTTTTTTTACCTTTCCCTTCCCCCAAGCATTCTGTGGAATTATTTTTCGACTTCTGTTGTCGTTATTGTGACCGATACCTGCTGAAAAGTTCTTTAAGGCTACTTGAGTTTTGAATCCTCTCACTCTTTCTTTCCTTTTTTTGTACGTGGTGTGTACAGTTCTGAGCATTTTGTGTTTAATTTTTTTTTTGTCTCACTGTCACTATATACAGCACACTTGTCACTGTACCTCACACTGCTCTTTTTTAACTGTGTGGGTCAACCTGTCTGTGATTTCATTCTAGGCCAGTTACGAGACAATTCACTGAATGTATATTGCCGTATTAAAGATTTTTTTATCTGCGCACTCTTGCTTTGATTTCATTGTTTCATGGTTCAAGTGTTGTCGGCCTGCCCATTCTTCATTGCAGGACAATGTGTAACCGTGAAGCTCCTAATGCGTGACTATTTGCTAAATGGAAGCAGCACAGTTGTAGTGGTTTGGGGGGGACTGACACCACGGTCCTGAACGCACGCTGTCTCAGTAGAAGTCACTACCACTGTAATGACTTAGCTCTGGCCAAGACGACATGGTGGGTTTCCGTGAACAACATGAAGGGGGATGGATCCAGCAGTGCCGTATCCATCCCCCCCACAAAAGACATTTTTCCCTAAAAGTGCACGACAGCGTTTAAATAAATATAGTAAAAAGAAAAAGTAGTGCCAATCAGTTGTGGAGGCTCCTCAAAACATGTGAGTGAGATATTGTTGCACTGGATGTACGAGGAAATTTGCAACTTCGTTTGAAGAACAGCTGGAATCCGTCTGCTCTTCTTTCAACAAATGTCGTAGCAGGGAGCACTGATTGAGTATATTGGTTTTACAAGTCCTAGATGGCTCTGGATGACCCCGGACACTTGCAGCACATTCTTTTATCATGGGGACCTCCCGGAAGCACTGCCCACCGACAGGTGTTGACGTCACGTATGTCAACGAGGTGCGCGCGGGCCTCCCGGGACAGATCCGGGACTTGGTAAATCGAAAGCGCTCACTGTGTCGCTTGAGGCAAAACCAGCATTGGTGATTGCAGAGAAACCATCAGTAATGCTTTGTTTGTTCATCCCGAGTTCAACAAGTGAAGGTGATGTGTGCCCCTTTCTTTAAAAACGCCAAGAAATGTCAAGACGCATAGTCTGTGCTTCTTGTGACACCAGTTGTGGAAAGAGCAGCCGATTCCCAGTAGTACTCTAAAAAGAACCACAAATTTCCTGTTACGTGCAGCGCAGTAATATTTGGTCAACACGTTCATGGTAGCCTCCATGACTGATTGGTGCCGTTTCCTGAGTACGTTGAAAAAGCGTTGCGGGGCCCGCCAAATAAAGAACTGACGTTTCACCCTATACTCGTTGCCCCACCGTGGTGGTCTAGTGGATACAGCACTCGGCTGCTCATCCGAATGTTGCGCAATCGAATCCCAGCCCCAGTGGCTGCATTTTGATGGAGGCAAAATGATGAGGCTCTCCACTACAGCATCTCTCGAAATCATATTGCGGTTTTGGGGCATAACACCCCAGAAATTATTACTCTCCCTATTCCTCTTGGCGGTTGCGGGTTAACGTGGAAGTATATGTGACCAGCAATGCGCATGGTGCGGCAACTTGTATGTTTTGCTTAACTATTAATGTCAAGCTGTGGCACTGAAATAACTATTAAGCCACAATGCATCCATTATTTTTTTTTGAACGAGAGAACTAGCACAACTGAGAAAATTTCGGATATCATAGCATAACAAAACACCAGATGATGTCTCGCCAGCACTGCTACTTCCGTCAATGGCTCCGATAACCTGGTATCCGTAATTGTTAAGTCTACGGACATGAAGCTGCCAGAGAATATGATGCCGCCTCGTAATTTTCAGGGCTTTGATTAGCATTCAACATGGCGATCCAAAATATTTCGGTGTAGTGTTCAGTGTATATTTAATAATGCCCATTTGAAATCCTAGCGTAATTGCGTTTACAAAACGACCATGCGACATCACAGGCTGTGACCATCACCTCTAGACGTTTAGAAACTTAAATCTTATTGTCACAACGCAGAACAATATAAGATGACGGTGCGACAAAGCAGATACAGGGTCTGTATTCGAGAAGAGCCTACAGAAAGAGACACGCTAACTTCATCTTCCTCCAAAGGCCGGTGGGCACAGCTTGTGCTTCTCTGTTCCTATTTCACGACTGCCTTGCTGCTGGCTATAGTCGTGACGATATTGCTAACTTTCATTTCCTCTAAAGCAGTTTATATGAAAGCTAGAAAGTAAGAAAATGGACTATGTCCCCGTGTGATGCTGCCATACGGAAGCAAGGCTGGAGCACGGTTTGTTTTCACATGGCCTCTCGGGGCATGCCATTTTCGGAGGCCATGGTGGCGACTAAGATGATGTCAGCTGCAGAGTTGAAAGGAATACGTGCTGGCGAAATCGAAATGTGTTTTTATCGCTGCAGGTCAAACCAGAGAGTGCAATGAAACAATGTATATTGTAGATTGGAGGTCCAAGATTCCGATGCCGTCTGGTGTGTCAACTAGTAAATGTTGGTCACAGTTTTTCTGTGTTCACGTCAGAATTTTGGGACCCAAGAACTACAAGGAGCTGTTATGTAGGCCACTTCATTGTATGGAAAATGTTTTCAGTTACAACTATTGGTTGGGGTGTTTGGCACTGAGTTATTGCTTTTCACTGCTGGCTCTTATATGCTTAATTAATTTCACTGTCTGCCATAGTTTGGGTTTTGTTTCATAGACATAATTTGTGAAGGTCTACTGTCTGGGTAAAATTCAAAATTCTTTCTGACGTTGCTAGTGGTGTGGACTGCCTGCATTTGATGCAACTGTCGACCGTTTCTGGAAAAGGAAAACACAAAGAAATAAAGCTTTTTGGAGTAGCAGATGTAGTGCACTCGCTGTGAGTTTGCAATGGTTTTGCGTGACGTAAGCAGTGCAGTGCTCAAACCACACGCGAGCTCCACAAATATGGGAGGGGCAACAGTTGGCGCCTAAAAACGCGCGCATTTTCGATAGTAGCGCCGCTGGGGCCAGAGCCTGACGTAAGCTACGCAATGCTCCAATCACGCGCGAGCTCCACAAATATGGGAGGGGCAGCACTTGGCGCCTAAAAAAGAGCGCATTTTCGATACTAGTGCCGCTGTCGATGGGCAGAGTCGACATTCCTGTATAAATCCCCGTATCCTGCGCCCCAAGCAAATCACATACCAATCGAAACTGTGTAACTGGGCGGTCCACCGATATAAGAGAAACGAACAAAAAATTGTAATCGTATGCGACCCTCGCCGACCCGCCGGTCTCGTTTGCCCGCGAGTTCTCGCGAAGGATTCCTTCAAAATCCGCATTTTTACATTTTCGCCCGCACCCTCTCGGGCCAGGCGCCGATACGACGCTTTCGTACAGCAAGTTCCTCTCTCTCACGAGTTCTTGTTTTACTTTTTTTACGCACTCGCGAAACCGAATATCGCGCGCGGGCCACCCAAACCTCCCTTCCAACTTTCGGGGCCAGTTCACGGCGCCGCTCATCGAGCAAGTTCACGTTCGCCACTCCACTACCCCTCCTCCTTTTTCTTGCTTTTCGTTACGTTCCGTTTCTCCGACTCCCGGCGGCGCGCGGCGTTGACGTTGTTTAAAGATGGCGGCATCCATTATTAAGGTTTGCGTTAGTAGCGAGTTGCCGGATAATTTAGCCCCGTTTTCGTGCATCGCCATGGCTTAGTTTCGTTACAAATGCGTCGACCGAGTGGAACGGGAGGTGCCGGGAGGAGCATCGGTGACGCCGGAACCGGTAAGCCTCTCTTCGCACGTTTTTCTGCTCTGTTTTTTTCTTCTCTCGAGGCTCATCTCGGCAAGCAGCGCCGCCGAGGCGCCCTCCGGAGCGAAATATTTTGGTTACTCCATTTTTAGTAATCGCTTTTTATTTCGCGACCCGGGGCATCGGTTTATGGTTCGTCCCCGAGCGCTAACCTTCACCAACAACCAGCCATGTTGCCCGTGCGCGAGGACAAGCCGTGTCGTCGCGCGTGGAGCGCTTATTTCGGCCCCACTCGTGCGCTGTGCGAGTTCGGTTTCTAAAAGGGCGCGTTTTGGACATTTTTCTTGCTGCTGCTGCTCGCAGCGCTGGCCGACTTTTTTTCTTTTAGCGCTCGCCCCGGCCGCTCCAAAGGCGCGCTCTCGTGATGGGAAGTTCGGCGCGCGGGGCCTCTCTGTGGGGGTTTTTGATAGTTGTTCCGAGGCCGGCTCGCTGGTTTGCCGTGGAACAAAAATGACGGTGTTGTAGTAAGAGTTGCGTCGCGAGCGAGCCCGCGCGCCGGCCTGGCGTTGTTAGTAGTAACGTTGCCGCGAGCTGTCACGATTGGAGATCGTGGGACGGTTCGTCGTCGTCGGCGTTAGCGGAAGCGGCGCGCTTAGCGAAGGCACGAAAAAGAAGTAAAAAGCAACTCTGTAAAAAAGATCGGGCCGCTGTTCGCAGTCGACGCGTTCGGAGCCTTTCCGTTCGCCCCCCTTTGCAAGTGAGCAGAGCGAAAAAGAAAGCTCTAGAAACGGGAGGTTTTGCCGCTGCTTGCGCTGTAGGGCGAACCGGGAGGGTACGGGGTTCGGTTACGGCATCGCGCTCTTACTGCTCTACGAGAAGCGTGCTTGCTTCGCGTTTTGGCAGTGATCGCGGGCTCGCTGCGTTCGGCGACCGTGGTCGAGTTGTGATCCCGTTTTCTGTACGTAGTACACGAGAAGCCACTTTCCGAGCTCTTGTTTTTTGGGCCTATGTGCTGAACTCGGGTACTTTTCGTTCGGAACGGGGTGTGTGTATGGACGGGGGTCCAGTGTACGGAACGAGGTGTAGGCCCGTGTGTTTTTTATTTTGTCTTGGAGGTGGGGGAGAGAGTTGAGTTTGCGAAAACGTGGATCATAGGAGGCCCCCGACCGGGGATCGACCCTGCATAAACCGGCGTTTATTAAGTAGCTGCTGAAATCGTCATGGCTGCATTTTCGCGATTGCACGTAACGTTATGTGAGCTGTGGTAACACGTCGACGGGCGAACTTCCCATCCAGCGTTTTGAGTTTCGGGAGGCCTCCTCAGCGGCGCCTGCCCGATTTCAAGAAGGAAGCGAAATTCGCCAAGAAAAAAAAACAACAAAAAAAAAACAAATCGGCAAAATAAGGAGAACGCGAGATAGAGCGTCGGAGCAGAAACTGAAAGTAAACAACCAGCTCTGCATACACACTGCCTCGCTCTTATGATAGATTGCTCGGCTGCCAGGAACACATATACACACGCACTTTCAGCTAGTATTCCGTTCATTTCGCAGGTTTCGTTATTTTATTTTCGCCAAATGAAAAAAAACACGAAAGGGAGATAGAGAAACAGAGCATTGCTCTACGAAGCGGCAGTCATCTTTCGTTCCGTGTTGTGCGTGCGTGCGTGCGTTGTACGACTGTGCACGCATTTCTTTGTCTTCTTTTGCGCGAGCGACGCCGGGGTTTTGCTACAATGTATCTTTTGCGAGACCTCTTTCATTTCATCTTACTTTTTTCCCCCTCCCGATTCTATTCTCTCTCTGCCTTTCTCTTCCCTCTCCGTGCATCGCGCCGTAGCAGTCGTTCCCGCGTGTTCTTTCATTTTTTTTTTTTTCGAAAGCCGGAGAGCTCGCGTGCCTAGTGGTACTAGGCACATCGCGTCACGTTTGTATCGATTTAATCATTTATAGCGTTGTCGTTGACGACCATGTCGTTGTATGGTGCTGCCGCTGCTGCTGCTACGGAAAGAAGGAAGGGGAGGTTTCTTTTCTGCCCTGTCGTAGCTTCCGTAGGACGGTGGGGGGGCCTCTCCCCCCACGGTGGTGGTGGTGGTATTCCTCTATTATTCTTTTTATAGATTCCCCCTTCCTCCTCCTCTTTCTTTCTCTTCCTCGGCAACGCATGCCTCCTCTCCACTCAATTCGCATTTCTCTCTTCTCTTTCTTCCTCTCTCGCTCGTTCACTTGCGCTCTGTTTTTCGTCATTACGTTTCTTTCTCGCCGATCTACCATTCCGGCTCGCCGAAATGGTGGGAGCTGTTTCGCCTGTGCGCGGAAACTGGTTGCGTAGGTTTTCGAAGCGAGTAGTTTAGCGAGGCGGGGGTACGGACGGCCATCGGAGGCACCACTGAAGCCTTCGCCCTATCTATCCATCTATCCTGAATGCCCCGAATACGTGTGTTACTGCCCCGCCATGTTCTTGCTTTATCTATCTGCTTGTTTGTTTATCTTTTTGGAGGGGTGGAAGGGATCCACGCATTTCTTTCGTGTCGTCCTCCTCTGTGTGCGGAATTTGTCGACTTGGGCGCATTTTTTTTATTACTCTTTTTTTCTAGCAGAATCGTGGCTTTTCGTACATTACATTGATTGCCGTGTAAGCTTGAAAAGGGAGGCGGGGGGTGCGACATGCCTTCGGTTTTAAGCTTCTCATCGCTGCTTTTAACTATCGCGGCTTGAAATGAGAACGTGATGAAGAATTAAAGAGGGGGCGGAATGAAAAATAAATATGCTGCACGGGATAATGCAGCACCGCGAAACGGAATGGAAGAATGCTTTGCTCGGCGGCGGAAAAAGCGCGCGGCGCTCTCTGGTTGGGAGTGGGCGAATTAATAATGGAAGAACAGGCAGGAAAATGTAAAGAGCGTTTCCCCTAGTTTGGGTGTGGGCGGTTGTGCGAACACTTCACGTCGGAGAAGAAGAGCATTTCCTCGTGCGAACTGCTGCTGCTGCTGCTTTTGGTGTGGAAGCGTTGTGGATGTGGGCGAGGGAGTTCGTACGGATCGATCGCTTTAAAATATGCGGGAAGATGGTGATGTTTCGTGCCGGTTCGGTTTCT
This sequence comes from Hyalomma asiaticum, assembly GCA_013339685.2. Classification (NCBI taxonomy): domain Eukaryota; kingdom Metazoa; phylum Arthropoda; class Arachnida; order Ixodida; family Ixodidae; genus Hyalomma; species Hyalomma asiaticum. The sequence continues at coordinate 22,290,647 of CM023489.1, forward strand.
TCATCTTTTTTTTTCTGCCCCCTTTTCCCGTATACTCTGGTGTCGGGTATGGCTTCACCGTTGGCTAGGTTGTGGCCTTGCTTTGAAAGCAACCTCAGCCCAAGAGAGAGAGAAAGAGGCGCCCGGGAATCAGAAATCGCGGTTGCCGCCTGTTGCGGTTTTATGGCGCGATGAAGGGTCCTTAACCCCGTCGTTCTCATCGCGTTCCCCTTCCTCAAATGTTCCTTTGACAACAGGCTGCAACAGCGGAAACATCTACGGCGTTACGAGAGCGCATTCGCAGTTCCTAATCAAGCCTTCCCAACTCCTCCTGTACCGGTTGCGCAAACGAAGCGGCTGCCATGCCGCTTCTACACTGTGCGCTTCAGCGTCCGGCGTCGTTTGTCTGTCGGAAACCCGCGTTTAGCAGATATATGGCGGAGGGGGGTTAGCTAACTCGCGCGCCATCTGTGGAGCGAAGAAAAGAGTAAAATTTGTAATAAAACCGTGGATTGTGGCTTGGAGCTTCTGCTAGAGTTTGAAGATCCACAGGTGGCGCCATAGTTCGTTGAGTACGGAATCGTGGCCCCGATCTTTGTACCAGTTTTTTTTTTTTCGTTTAATGACTACGTTCGTTCGCGCTACTGTGTTTGCGCGTCGTTACTGGCGTGCATATCGTTGCGTGGAGTATTTTTCCGTCGTGCGAGTTGATGGTTTTTGGTTGGCTGGCCTGTCCTCGCTGCATGCTTGCGCGCTTGCAGCTGCCCGTGGAGGCGCTGTTGTCGGGAACTTGCGCTCACCGTACATTTCGAATTTTATTTAGTACGCACCAGCGTGTGTGTGTGTGCGTGTGTGTGCGCTGTAATACAAAGGGAAATGTTCGTCGATGGGTATGTTTGAAAACGCAAGAGGGCACGTGGGTTGGTGTTCGCTGTAGGCCTTATAGTTGTGCTATATTAGAGACTCTTCGGGGGGGGGGGGGGGGGGGGGGAGGGGAGAGAGGGTGTTTGCATAAAATGTGCCGGAAGGGTTAAGGGGGTTGCATCTGGGTCCGTTGGACTGCCATGAGCAAAGAGCTTCTGTTTGCGCACGGCAGCAGGCGCGTCCTTAATTGTACCGGAAAATGGGAGCACGAGCATTTATTTGGAATGAAAAATGTGGGTCTCGTGAGCTATGGTAACATCTCCCTTTCGAATGATTTCTAAATTTCAAAAGAAAGTTGTATCCGTACGGCGTGGTCTCGGCGCGTGTTGGTTAGAGCGGCGGAACGCATATATTGCGTACATGTCCGCGTCCAAGTTGGTGGTGCGTTAAATAAATGAAGCGCTGTTGGAGTATAGTCTGTAGTGAGTCGTCCTGAGCGACGTTTCTTTCTGTAGGCACTGTCGAATGACCTGACTTTCAATGTGACCTCACCAATTTCAAGTACTCTAAATGGAGTTACTTTGTGGGAGGCTGCTAGGAGGGCCTCTCATTTCGTCTCTACAATTCCACTGTCAAGGGAAAGAGATGTTAAAAAAGGGCGCGTCATGCCCTTGAGCATTTTTTGTTCTTTTTTGCCTTGGACCGTGTTCGCATGCTTCTGGTATCATGAGGGTACGTGGTGGCCGCGGCAACGAGGTAACACAAATCCACATAATGGTGCGGTGAGGTCAGAACAGTGCACACGAACTACGCAAGGTTTCAGGCCGCTTGCGACTTTCAAAGCTGACGAAAGAAAAGCGAGACAGAAATGCAGTGTCAGTGCCGCAAAAGCAATGCAGCCAGTTTCACTGGCAATATGGGGGCCGCCATATTGTGTAAAGGCACGAAGAGCGAACCCGCGTTCGCTTGCTCTCGCGCGATTGGCCAGGATCGTACTTGCGTCAGCAAAACAACGCTGCAGATGCAGTCGCCATGGAAACAGGCGAACCGGTTCGCTTTCCGGACCGTTGTGAGATATAGCGCATATAGTCACGATGGAGTCATATTGTCGCGTTCCGTAACGGCGGCATTGTCCAACCAATCAGGGGCTCCAGGGGCCGTATTCTGAGATGTGTCGCTTTGGTGACGTATGTGTCTCCTTTGGTGTTGTTGGCTGGTTCAACGAACCGGAAACCCGCCCTCACTTTTCGGGCCTCTTCAACCGGCCAATCACCACACACGTCACCCAAAGCGACGCTATAGCCTTTAGCGACACTTCTCGGAATACGGATTCCTGCAAGCCCTCAGGGGGCCAATCAGAGCTCACATGTATATGCTAGGCGGTGAATTCGTCGCTTTCCACAACAAATTAATGCGAAGTGCGCAATCAGGCCCAAAGACAAGGAAGTACACGAAACACAGCTTTGTTTCGTTTACTCCCTTGTCGTTGCGCCTTATTCGCCCACCTTCGCATTATAGTTGGACACAAGTCAAGTCTACAGTGAAGCCCCTCCCACGCCCTTGTAACCGCCAGCCACTGCATACCTACACCGAAGCTTCAAACAGTTCCTTTTTTGAACTTTCCAATGTTACGAAAATAAAGCGAGGGTGGCAACAATAATGGACAGGTGCATACATGTTTATGCTTTCATTCGTTGAACGCCCTGCCACGGTGGTCTAGTGGTTATGGCACTCGGCTGCTGATCCGGGGGTTGCGGGATCGAATCCCGGCCTCGGCGGCTGCATTTCGATGGAGGCGAAATGATGAGGCCCGTGTGCTGTGCGATGTCAGTGCACGTTAAAGAACCCCAGGCGGTCGAAAATTTCGGAGCCCTCCGCTACGGCGTATCTCACAATCACAGCTGGTTTTGGAAAGTAAAACCCCAGAAACCTCTATACTCATAATAACGCTTTCAAGTATTCGTTTTTCCCAAGAACAATTACGGATTGGAACAAGCTAACTAACGAAGCTGTGTCACAACCATCCTTAAACCTTTTTGCCACATTCCTCGAGTGATGTTCTTTTTGTGATATTTTGGTGTTATGACGTTGCTTTTCTTTTTATATACTTTCCTTTCTTCTGTGTACCACTGCGTGTCAAGTTTCCAAAGTGTACACCTTCTTTGCCTGTATTTCTTTCTTTTTATGTATGCCAACATGTAAAACTCATCACATGTATCCCCGCTCTGCTGAAACCCCATTGGGTTGCAGTATTCATAAATAAAATAAATAAATAAATAGAAATCAATCACAACGAATTCCCCGGCCGGCACTTTTCAGGAGGTGTTTTTCACGACTCGCGTGATCCCGGGCGTGTACGTAGACAACCTGCGCACATATCTGACACGAGTCTAAGCGGTGGGCCGGCCTGCTTTGCCGAGATCTGAAGCTTCGTCGAGCGGCGTCTCGCGTGAAGTCGCCGGCGGCGCCACCTGTAGTCTGTTTCAGAAGTTCCGTGCAGCACTGTGGAAGCTACGGGCCTCTTCGGCCAATCAGGAGGGCGAACACATGTTAAACGTGTCCTTCCGCGGCTCGTCACCAGCCAATGGCGGGCGCTGCCGTGGCAGCTGCAGCCCTGGAAGGAAGAAGATGAAGGCGGGCTGTCCGAACAATGGCGTTTCGTCTCTCCTTGGAAGAATTCGGCGCTCGATGGCATCGTAGCCTTGACTGTGCTGCACGGAACTCCTGAAACAGACTATAGCGTCTAGGTTTTTTAGTGACGTCACGGAAAGCAGTCCACGGTTTGTACCGTGTTGACCAAGTAAAGCTTGTATCTCCGCGGCCGTGCGTATTGACCGGTCTCGCTAGCCTACTTCGTTCATCATCTTTGTATTCGTTTGGTTGTTTTATTTGCGGGGTGCGATGGGCAGATTGTTCTCCGTCCCCCCCCCCCCCCCCCCCCCATCAAAAAAAAAAAAATCTTTGGGGCCCGCTGTAGCGTTTCCTGTATGGACAGTTTGTTTACTAGGTCGCTGTGTCGTTTCGTTCCACTGTCCGTTTCTTCTCGTGAAAAGTGCGAGTGTGTATGAAAGGGTTCGATAGCTCTCGGAGAACGCATTTATCACTTTCGGTTTGTGCCGAGATGGAAGACGGGGGGGGGGGGAGGGGTTGGTTGGGGGGGGGGGGTCATCGACCCCCCCTGTGCACTTCGGTATTGTGCACAGAGTCTGCAAAAAGAAGGAAGACATACTCTATTCCTCGTTGTGAAGGTGGTTTGCTTACGAAGCCATTGGAACATGCCCGCATATAAGGCGCGGATTTACTTCTTTAACGCATACTTACATTTACATCGGTTATTCCACCGCTCCCTAGGGAACGCACTTTTTTTTTTTTTTTGTATACAGCTCCGCTATAAAATGGAGCCATGTAGCGTAAATACGTGGTCTGTTTTCTTTTACAACGAGGGTTTATTTCCATCATGCACTCTAGTATCTTGTCTGTACCTTCTTTTCTCATTTGCTTTCTGCGTAAAATCCTCTCTTTGTGTGAGGTGCTTATTATATCTTTTTCCCATAGACCTCCTTCGCACCTCCAATTCTGACCAATTATATACTTCGACTCGTTTGAAAACCCACAGCCATGGGAAAGGTGCTTTACGCTTTCTGCATGTCTTGCTGAGTGAATGGCCATTACAGTTGTATTATCCAGCTTTCCAAGCAACTTTTCTTTCTTTCTTTTTTTTTTAAACCTTGTTGCCAAGCGAGCTTTCGAGTCTACGGGATGGATCTTTTTTCCTCGGTACTAATTCAGTACCTACTAACACCGTTCAAATATTTACCTCATTTTCTTTTGTCAACGCTCATCACAGCGCACTCCACTCTTTAGCCGAAGCTACTTTTTCGTTTTTTAATCTCGGAAGCCTCTAGCTTAGTTGTTTCGTTACTTTTTGTTTTACATTATACATTAAAATCGTCGCCGAACACAGCTGCCCCAACCCACTGCCTGAAAACCCCAAAAGCCATCGCTGCGCACGGCACGTCGCACGGTAGCGGACGGCACTTTTTTTCTTTTTTTTTTTTGTTTTCAAAACTCTTCGATACACGGGGGCACATTCTATAATAAAAACCGATTGTGCGAGTAATAAATAATACACAGAATGACAATAACCCATTTACGAGGATACGGGAAGCAATACATATGTGCCTTTGTTGCCCAGAGGTAAAAAAGCTGCAGCCCGGATTTGTGCCGGGTTTCGCCGCGGGCGCCGCTGATTGGTTGCACCGGTCGCCTGACGTCACCAGCGACGCGACGTGCTCATTGGTCGCGCTTCCTGCGTGTACCACGCGATGCGGCTGTGGGGCAAGTGTACCGAAATCGTTCGTGCCTTGTAAACCGTTTTTATCTAGGTTAGCAGGCGAGGTATTTATTTATTTTGCGCATATATACTGAAGCGCAGTGTGCGCTATGGCAGGGGTGGGCATACAATGATACACAGAATTATAAGGAACAGCAGTAAAATTGCGCGGACAAGTAAGATAATACAGATGTTTGGTTATACGAAAGGTAAAAGTGCGTAAAAACGTGGTAAACATCAGTGAGACATAAACGAACTAACAAGGTAACTCAGGAGCTAATACAAGTGGCCAGTAGACAAGGCTGTGTGTTATAGACGCATTTCTTGGACGGCATCTCCAAAACTGGGCAATGGGTCCAGTATTGTATGCGAAAACGTGTAACACTGGCAGCGTGAGCGATGTGGGAACACCACTGACATTTCAATGGAGGCGAGATGTCAGTGCACGCTAAACGAAATTTCAGGAGTCCCCACTACTGCATGTCGTAATCAAATCGTGGGCTTGGAACGTAAAATCGCGAACTTTACACCCTTCTTCCAGCTCAGCTGTCTATACTCAGATTTCAGACGCGTGGAAGTGCGAAAATTTGAGGCGCCGTGATACAAACCCGACGGGGCCGGGTCTATGTGCTACATTTTCGTTGGTAGCTGTGGTTTTCGCCTTGCCTCCGTGATCGTGAGACCCGCGCGTCACTGCGCTGTGGTAATCTCTGAGGACCGCGCGTCACTGCGCTCTGGTAATCTCTGAGGACCGCGAGCCCTTCGCGGTTCCCCTCCCTCCCCCCCCCCCCCTTTCCAGTTTCTCCTTTTCCCCTTCTTTTTTGAAAGCTGGGCAGAGATGTGGGCGGCTGTGAATAGTAACAACAACTATAAAAAAATGAAGAAGAATCAAGCAATTAATTGTAATTATTCAAGGCCGTCTGAGAAGCTGTACTGGCCAGTTTTGAATAATAAAAGGGAAGGCCGTATCAGTGCGCGCGCGGTCCAGGACTGGCTTGCGTACTATTTTAACGCAAATTTAATTCCTATTAGAACGCGGCAAAGTTTTCTCTCTTTTTTTTTTCTTTTAGCAGCGATGGTGATAAGGAGACTCGCCCGGCCGTTTGGCAAGTACACATAGTCGCGATCTCGGAAGCGTGACACGAAAGTAGAATAGCTAGCCGCGAACCCTTTCGTTTCGTGGTCCAGGCACGCGGACACTATTTCTGTCGTCCCGCACTGGTCGATCGAGCTGACGCCCGGAAAACGTTTGTCGTTTATGTATATATATATAGCCGCCGGCAGGATGCATTCTCGGAGGAACAGGCGCCCTTTTGCTGGCTTCGCTTTGAGTTCCGTATTTCGACGTAAACATGGGTTTATGGTGGTGGTGAACAACCTTTATTTGGTCCTTCAGGGTTTAGAACGATCTCCCCCGAGGGGACGGTGAGGTTTCGCCTCAGCGCTGCCTTGCGGGCCTGCTGGACGGCCCAAAGCTGGTCGTCAAGGGTGGAGCTGCGCCAGAGCGGAGGTCCACCTAGACGGAAGAGTCTCCGGTCTGGTGATTGACTTATCACCTATAATCCCCCATAACACGTGATTTAGCGTGGGCGGAGCCGATCTGCAGATATCGCACATATTTGTGGTGTATATACCTCCGGGAAGATCATGTTTAATTGGACTGGGTTGGGCTAAGTGTTTGTTTGGAGCTGGCGCCAAGCAACTGCCAGTGCCCTGTTCAGCTTGGTGTGCGGTGGTGGAAGCGTTCTTCTCGAGTTAGAATACATTTTCGTAATAATCATTATACCTAGTCATACGGTCTCGCTCAACCCGTCCTCCCCCGCTGTCGCCCAAATTCGCGTGGTCGGTCATGTCGCGCGCGCGAGCTCCTCCCTCCGGGGTAATGTGTGCGGGGAACCATATGAGCGAGCTGTGGTCTTTAGGTCTATAATAACATGGGTTATAAACTTTTAAGTTTTTTGTTTCTTGACACCTGCAGGAAGTCGGTCGTGAAATGGAAGCGCAGAACCGTCTCGACGTGTAATTTCTATTGATTGATTGATTGATTTGGGGGGTTTAACGGCCCAAAACCAACGCTGATTATATGGGAGACGCGGTAGCGGAAGGCTCCGGAAATTTCGACCACCTGGGGCTTCTTTAACGTGCACTGACATCGCGCAGTATGCACGGGCCTCAGCATTTCGCGTCCATCGAAATGCAGCCGCCGCGGCCGGGATTCGATCCCACGACCATCGGATCAGAAGCCGAGTGCCATAACCACTAGACCACCGTGGCGGGGCATGCATTTCTATAAGAAATGTCCGGGAGCAAGTTTCACAAATTATTTCTGTCGCATCTTTGGATGCGTATAACAGCGCCAGAGTTACGATTCGTGTGTGTCAAAAAAAAAAAAAAAAAGAAAGAAAGGGGGGGGGGGGGCGGGGGTGTCGCGCCCTCCTACTTTATTATTATTATTATTATTATTATTATTATTATTATTATTGTTTCTCCATGCAAGCCACAAGATTTCCAACCGGGTCTCTTAGAATGCAGCGTTGACGATTACGTCATTCAGCCTCAGTCAGCGCCTCTTCTACCTTAAAGATAGAGGCCGTCTACGCTACGATTTTTTGTTTCTTTTTGTAGGCTTGAAAGGCGTACGGGCTATTCAACAAGGATAAGTGCGTTGGTTGAACTCGCCTACTAAACGTTAAACTAATGTCACCCACTACACTTCCCGCTCCCCTTCTTTTCTCCTTTTCGTAAATTTTTGCTTTTCTAACGCCTAGTCTTGTATAAGGGGGAAACTTTGCGCCGGATGTAACCGAACGCGAGCGACGCCTCATCGCGTTCCTGTATTTAAAAGAAAATAAAATAAATAAAGATAAGAAGAGAGTCGATCGAGGGACGTGCCTGTCCGTGTACGGCGACGTGAATATACCAGGTATGTAACCTGGCCCTCCTCGCAGCGTGGTCGTAGTTGCGCACATATGCGCGAGCATGACCCACTGAGGAAGAGCGGGGCGAGCTGGAGTAGGAAAGAAAAAAGGCTGCTGGTTTGCGGGATTCCAGGCCAGGAGAGAGGGAGAGGAGGAGGAAATAATATTCGCTCGTTGCGGAAAAGAACGTGCGTAGTTTGTATAGTAGCACTCGGTGTGTGTGTGTGTGTGTGTGTGTGTCCTAGAGGGGTATCTCTCGCCGAAGCGATAGGAGTGTGAACGTCAGGAGGGAAGGGGAAAGGGTGGGGAGAGGGGAGTTGGTGTTAGGTCGCGGTCGGAGCAAGTTCGGTTTGCTAATCGGCAGCGGACAAAAAGAAAAAGCGACCTTACTACGTACGTGCATGCGGAAAACGCGCGTATGCCCGGTGCGAAAAAGAAAGGGAACGGTGACCTTCTTTCGTTCTTTCTTTCTTTCTTGCTCGAGGAGGAAAGGAGATCCGTGAACGGTGCTGCGGTTAGTCGTGACCGCGTGCCGGAGCGTACGAATGGTCCTTTTTTTTTTTTTTAAATTATTTGCCGGTTCTCTATCCTGTGGTATTCTTTGTTCGTTTTGTACGTTCGTTTGGTTCGTTGGCGCGTTTGTTTGTTTGTTCGTGGGCCTTCTTTTTTTTTATTGGTAGGAATCGACAGGTGTGCCAGGCGCCTGCCTCTTACGCTTCGCGGAGTTTCCATGCTTGAGAAATTCGGGAACCTCCCTGCAGTGTATATGGTTGTGTTGGAATCCATGTAGAATACTGGTCGATATTCCAGGAACCGTAGTTGACGAACAGATCGCTAAAGACGATGTACTGGAACAGGGAATGCGGTAGGAGCCAACGTTTCGCTCGACAAGTGGACTTGTCGAAACGTTGTCGCCGTCCTGACGTGGACCAAGTCCACTTGTCGAAACGTTGGCTCCTGGGATATTCCCTGTTCTACATTGTTTTTAGCGATCTGTTCATCGATTCAAGCCTCCATCTTCCCCTGAGCTTCTCTTATAGCAGGGACCATAGTTGTGATATAGAGCGCAGCATAGAAGCCACTCGTTGGGCTCGCGCCTTTTAGGGGCGAAGCTCCTTAAAGCGGCACCCGTTCGTCCCTCGTAGTCGTAGTCGTAGTGCGTAACCAGTCTTACGCTTTGACCTCCAAGGTGGTGCCGGTGGGAGATTTCTCCTGTGCGTTGTTGAACAATAAAAAAAATTCGCAGCGTGCGCGTTAACTAAAAGCCGAATTCTTCTGTCTCTCATTCCCCATTAGCAGCCATTGGCATGTTCCAGTAGGAAACGTTATAGTAGAAGTAGAAGTGTTAAAAGCCGACTTCTGCTGTCTCTCATTCCCAGTAGCAGCCATTGTTTACCTCCAAGGTAGTGCCTGGTGAGATTTCTCCTGTGCGTGATTAAACAATAAAAATTTTGTTCAAAACGCCGTTGATTGATGAAATAAACCAACGAAAGACGCCAGATGTTTTCTAAAAGCAAAACGAAAAGACGCCAGATGTTTCTAAAGCAAAACGAAAAGACGCCAGCTGCTTAACGAAAGACGCCAGGTAAAGCAATGGTTTTCATCTGCAACCAGTGCAAGAACCACTTAGCTTACATTTCACCGACCACAAAGCGGTCATAATGAAAGGACAACGGAAACCAGCAATAAAAGTTTGATAAAACATTTAATCAATCGTTTCACGTCATTTTTATCGGGCGAATTAACGGAAGAAATTTCACGGTTTAACCGATGATTACTTCCAGGAGCTTCGCCCAATCTCATCATCATTCACCTCGTGGATCTGCCGTCAATTTTTTTTTTTATTTTTTTGGCAGGGACTAACTGGGTGGACAGCGCGATTGCGTGTATAGCGGCAAGAACGTATCCTATAGCTGTCCAGTACGTCCATGATAGGGCCAGGAGGCTTGACCTCCCGCTTCCAACGTGGTAGTAGTTAGGCGGGCTCTTCAGCCGTGTACAGGACATTCAATAAAGTTTATTCCTCCTATCCGTATTTTGAGCTGTACCTCGAAAAGGTACAGCGTAACACGCCATGACAATCCGGCAGGCAGCACGTTTTAAAACCGTGACTCGTGTATTTGCTGTAACGCTATAAAGATGTCCCCCCAGTCCCTTTTTAACCATCGTATAGGGGCGTCAGGTGTGCGCGGTCCAAGGATGGATGCTCTCTTCTTTCCATCCATCCATCTCGATCGGTTAGGAGTAATCCCTTTGAATCAGGGTGGCGGCTAGCGCCACCTAGCTCTTCGTTCGTCCTCTCTACGCCTATATACCGCGTATCTCACATTATGTTCCATAGTTTACTGCCATAATTCTTCGAGCCTCTTCTTACTGGTCTCTACCGCATATCCATTTACGTTCCTCAAACTTTCTTAAACCTAATGTCTCGGGTAGACCTAGTATTTCCTCGATAATTGGATATCCTTCGATAATTGGATATCCTCGATAATTGGATATCCCTTTGAATTCGATTGTGATATGCTTCATGACGATGCCATCCGCGCTGACATCCGGCCTGTGTTTCGTTTCTCGTTTCCGGGGCTATGCGAAGACCAAGTCTTATCATCCATGTTGCCACTAGTGTTGTCTGGACAGAAGTAAAAGAAAATGAAGAAGGGGGGGGGGGGGGAAGGGGGAGATGAGAGAATGTTTGCTGTGTTGGGTAAATAGCCGGTATAATAAATAATGCCGGCGTGCACTCGGTGCGGCCTGCCATGCGTGCTCCGATCGAAAAAAAAAACAATAATAAAAACGTCTTCGCGAACGGAACGGACGTTTGTGTACAGCTTGAATGATGGCTGCATGAGGTTGCTGGTCGCCTGCATTTAAGATCGGGCTTGAAACCCTCCTTACGACGAGCCCTGCCACGGTGGTCTAGTGGCTATGGTACTCGGCTGCTGATCCCAGGGTTGCGGGATCGAATCCCGGCTGCGGAGGCTGCATTTCGATGGAGGCGAAATGTTGAGGCCCGTGTGCTATGCGATGTCAGTGCACGTTAAAGAACCCCACGTTGTCGGAATTTCCGGAGATCTCCGCTACGGCGTCTCTCATAATCAGAGCTGGTTTTGGGACGTTAAACCCCGCGTAACAACGGTGGTCTGTCTTGTGGCTACGGTACTTGGCTGCTGATCGTAAGGTCGCGGGATCGAATACCGGCCGCGGCTTCATTTCGATGGAGGCGAAATGTTGAAGCCCGTGTACTGTGCAATGTCGCTGCACGTTAAAGAACCCTATAGGTGGTTGAAATTTCCTGAGCCCTCCACTGCGGCCTCTCTCATGATCACAACCGGTTTTGGGACGTAAGACCCCCGAAATCAAGTAAAAATCAATCAACTTCCGACGAAGTTAAGTGCGTGTATTATGATAATTCCCTCTCGTATGACGGCTATCATTGGAACAATGTAGCACGCGTTACGCTGTATTGATAGGTAAATTTTATCACGTGTGCTCTCACAGCAGATATGATCAGAATGGTTGCCAAGGCACATGGCCGTTGGCCAGTAACCGTTGGTCACTAAAGGTAACAGAGTGGGCCCCTAGAGTAGGCAAGCGTGGCAGGAGGCGGCAGAAAGTTGGGTGGGCAGATGAGATCGAGGAGTTTGCGGGGATATAACGTGGTCGCAGTTGGCACATGACCGGGATAATGACACGGGAGACGCGTTTCACCTGGGGTGCTATCGTGGACCCTTCTAAAATTACTCCAGCTTGTCGATATTTTCTCTCATGGCGGCATTTTGAGCCAATCGGGGAGCTCGCAGGATCCCTCTGGACCAATCGGAGCTGCCGAGATGGCAGAATTTGACAGTGCCCGGGATAGCACTCCTGCAATGGGCGTACGTAGACAGGGCAGTCATGATGATGATAATGTTTTAACTCGATTACGCAACACCACCCTGGTCCTCCGCGTTGTGTATTTGGGGAACTACATCTTTTCGCGCAACAACCAGCCCTATAACTCCCTCCCAGCCGCCGCGGTCTGTGGTTCTTCTGCCCTCTGTCGCGTGCTCTGCAACCATAGGGCTGTTTTGAGTGGCCGCTGGGCGAAGGAGATTAGCGGCTCCGAAAAAAACAAAGAAGAAAAAGAACGAAACCTAGTACTAAAAGAAAGCTACTCGGGCGGACCTTGTGGGAAAGGAAGGAAGCTGTGGCCGCTGCGCGGCTTCTTCCTTCGTTGATTATTCTTTTTTTCTTCCTTTGGGCCTAATGAGAACCGCCTCCTCTTACCGCGCAAGTGCACCTCGACTTGTTACGTCTTGTTTCGGTTGCTGCTTGGCAAGAGAGATCGGTGGGGGGAGGAGAGGGGGAGGGGCGAGGGCGGAAAAAAGAGAAATAAAGGAGGTTACCTAACAGGTGTGTTCGTTTCGACACGATGCAGCAGTTGGCGCTCGAATGGAGCGTCGCGCGCGATAGGTTATTGCGTGAACTAAATATATCGCAACCTGGTCTATCGAGATCACGGTTTCTTTCCCACCCCGTTCTCGATTTTTTTTCTTTTGCCTTTTTTTTTCTTCTCCCCCCCCCTTTTTTTGCTTCGTTCTGCGTCGTGTTTTCGGTCCTTCCTTCGAAGCGAAGTCATTTCGGTCCGAGGCAGGTTTAAGAGATCTTGCACAACTGAGAATGTAATAAGTTGCATCGAATGACGTTAAGCGAGCGAGTGAGCTGGTGCGTTTTCTCAGCGTGGGCTCAGACGCACGCTAAAAGGAGTTCTGGAAGAGTATCCGATGCGGCTCGCGGCGTTGTCATGGCGACGGAGTCATGATGCGGGAGAGAGAGAGAGAGAGAAAACACCACGATGGACATACAAGTTCTCCGGGTCGAAGTTCTTTTTTTTTTTTTTTTTTCGTTGGGCGCGCTAGGGTTCATCGTCGACTGTTTTGCTGGGCGTCGTGTGTGTGTGTGTGTTGTGCGGGACGGAACGAATGGCGGCTGTGACGTCACGTGTTGAACTGCCGACGCTGGCATCTCTGGATTGGTCATCGCCTCTCTTCAGTGGTGAGCGAATTTACGTTGTTGTTGCTGCTGCTTTTACTGTTATGACGTTGAGACAAGGCTGGGAACTTCATCCCACCGCTGCCACCAGTTGTTGCGTTGTCAGTCTCCGCCCTCAGCTTATTGGCTTGTTCACACCGCCTGAAAGTAATGTTAATTAGCATGTGGTATAATTTAATGCTAATTGATGTGTACCAGAGCGGTGTTTTGAATTGCGGAGAGGTATTCGAACTAGAGTTACTGTATATGCTCCCTACGGGAGCATATACAGTAATACCCCTGTCACACGGGCACCCGCGAACTTCGTTAAACTCCGTGTACGTAAAACTCTGTTAGGAAGTTCGACGGAGACGGAGTGGTGGAAGTGTCACACGGCAATGACAAGGTTGTAACAGTTGCCGCGAGGGGCTCAGTCGGCGCTGTTTGATTTTCGCAGAAATATCCTAATTTCATCTCTAGGTGCTCTTTTTGTGAATGTTCGTTGCGCGGTTTTTTACAAAAAGACATTATTAAGTAGGTCTGAAGCGAAAACAGCATTAAAAGTTCTTTCAAATGAAAAAGCATTCGCTAGATGTAGCGATGCTGACAGCCACGCTGGCCACCTTGTGCCTAACGCTGTGCACGCTGCATTTGTTTACAAGATGTGCCGTGCTCGACGACTGGTAGTTTTCTAGCCCGTATACGGAAGTTTTCGTGTTTCATTGCCTTGTGAGCGCACATTTTGTTCTCTGTATACTGTGCTGTGTCTTCAGCCATGAGTGACGAAGTGGAAGACGTGAAGATGTGGTGTGATATTGCATTGGTAATGGCGTCGATTGGCTCCATAGATATTGAGGTTGAGGCCGCTAGAGCCAATGTGCGCGCTATCAGGCAGCCGTCTGAGCAGGTGAAGACGACGCAGCGTTGTCACTCATTTTCTTTTCACGGGCAAACGCAAACACTGCGACAACGAGCGCACGCACGGACGAAATATATTTAAATGGCGGCGCGCGGGGCACGCTGAAAGACGAGGGCATTGGTGCGGAGAGTAGCTGCACTCTGGTGGGCGTATATATATTTGAAGAAACGCATGTTATGAATGGGTCCTGCAACAAAAGAACGTTTAATATTGCCAAAATGTATTATTGTTTTGACCGCGGCAATTTAGTGCTCGAAGTTTTTTTCTGACCTACAGACTACTGGCGACGAGAGTACTTCGTTCCGCTGCTAACGGAGAACGCCGAACGTCGTTTGCGAAACGCTCCGTTTATCTTCGTTGGCGTAAGGGAGGCCGTGTGACACGGTCCGCATCTCCGTCGACATACGATGAGGGAGTTAAACGAAGTTCGCGGGTGCCCGTGTGACAGGGGTATAACTCTAACTATATACAGTAACTCTAATTCGAACTGTACGCTAGCGCCCTCTCGTGAGTTCAGGTTTAAGCTCAGGTTTAGAAGTGGCCTTCATGTTTCAGTTCTGTATAAATGTATAGATGCTGCCGTCCTTTAATGAAGTTCGTAATGCAAAATTTCGTCTGTGATGTGACACTGATACGCTTGCGTCAACATGTCTCGCAGTTGGTTCACACGATTAAATGCGTCCATTTAAGGCTCTGATGGACGAATACTGTCGTTCCCATCGTCCTCAATTCGCGTCACATTGATGTGAGGTTGGCTCCTAAACTTACATCAGCGCCGACATCACCTTTAAAGGTACACTTACATCAGCGCCGACATCACCTTTAAAGGTACACTTACATCAGCGCCGACATCACCTTTAAAGGTACACTTACATCAGCGCCGACATCACCCTTAAAGGTACACTTACATCAGTGCCGACCAACGTTACATTCTAGTAACGTTGGTGCCGACATCACCTCTAATGGTACACTTACATCAGCGCCGACATCACCTTTAATGGTACACTTACATCAGTGCCGAAATCACCTTGAAAGGAGTACTGACACGAATATTTGACATTCTCGTGTTGTTGCTGTAAATAAAAGCACTGCCATGGAGAACCCCAAAAAAAGAGTGTCGTGTTTCGTTGCAGCGCAATGAATATATTTTTAAAACGGCTCTCTTGAAAGCCCACTTTCGGTTTCGAGGGGGCGATTTCCTAGTGACGTGTCAACACAGTCGGACGTACATCTAAGTCAGGTAGGGGCACCAATTCATGACAGCGTCGCTGCAACTCTGTCGGCTGTTGTCAGTTACACATGGGGCACGCAAACAACGATCATTTCTCGGTCGTCCAGCGACTCCGATAGCGATTTCGGCGATTTTTATGAGACTGTTCGTACGTCATCGTAGTGCCCATTGCGCTGGGGCTGGCTTTCAATGCTGGGCGATGAAAACTTTGAAATCGAACAAAGGTACTTTGTATGTCTTTCCTGGCTTCGGTGTGTGGACAGCGTAAACAATGCATGGCTAGAAAACGAAAAAAAAAAAACGTATATTTTTGTGCCGCCGCAAAAGCGTGTCACCACTCCTTTAACGGCCGGGTTCCTGGTGACACGGCGGATTTGTTTGATTGATTTGTGGGGTTTATAACGTCCCAAAACCAGCTCTGATTATGAGAGACGCCGTAGTGGAGGTCACCGGAAATTTCGACATCCCGTGGTTCTTTAACGTGCACTGACATCGCACAGTATACACGGGCCACAACATTTCGCCTCCATCGAAGCGCAGGATCCGCGGCCGGGATTCGATCCCGCGACCTTCGGATCTGCAGCCGAGTGCCATGACCACTAAACCACCGTGGCGGGGCGCTTTTTTTTTTTCAGAAGCTGTTAGGAGTCAGGACATGTTAGAATAAAAACAACAACAAAATAAAGATCATCGCTCGTAATGGTGGCGCGAGCGTCCTTTTCCACGATTAAGACATTTTTGTGCCCAGTCCTTCCACGTGTCGTTCTGTTCGAATGCTTAAATCGGTGACCTACATAACGGATACGGTCAGATTCTGTCAGTTTCGCGTATATAATTCGAACGTCGTGGTCGTCTTTTTTTTTAATGGTCAAAACGTACAACGTTACCGATATAAGTCGGCAACGGGACTCCCGCATAATCGTGGAGCCTGCCTTTAAATAATTGATCTCGTCGAGCTGCTTTAGGCGGCCATGTTTTTGCAGCCGCAGTACAAGTGCGTTCCGCTGTACTTCACTAATGTATACGTACCCGGATGTTATCGTTCTGTTGCGTCCATTCGGTATCGATCCCCCTGTACCGCGGTCGCGCATGCGTGGTGTTGTGAGGGAAGCGCGTTCGCCGGCGATCGTTTCAACCTTATTATACCGTAATGACGTCGTTTTGTGTATGTATGACGTGAGTATATAGATGGACATATGCTCCGCCCCCTTCCCCACCGCCCTTACTCTTTTAGTTGCCATTGTGGCCGTTAGTTGTGTGGATTGAATCGATCCTTAGTGGGTAGAACGAACTGACTCTGCGTACAGGGAGAACCCCGGAAATGCCTCTGCTTACCGGACTTTGCTTTTTTTTATTCGCTCGATAACATGTGCATGTTTCAAGAGTACCGCGTCTAGCATATATATATATATATATATATATATATATATATATATATATATATATATATATATATATATATATATATATATATGTGTGTGTGTGTGTGTGTGTGTCCGTCCTGCGGCCTGATGTGTGTTACTGGCACCCTTGCTGGTACATCTGGAATCTGGTGGGTACCTGTGTACCCGCAGACCACCAAGCTGGGTATGCGGGGCAAATGCGTATCTGCTGTACTTCGCCGTAACCGCAGCATGATGACTACATTGCGACCTTTATGTGTACCCACCATACCGCTGCTGCAACATAGTGGGTATACTGGGACCAACATGTGTGGCCAGTTCGCACCGCCACTGCAGCGTGATGGATGTACTGAACTGCAGTCCCGTGCACGCGATATATCATAATTGCTGCTTGCTGGGTGCCCCGCCACCGTGGTCTAGTGGCTACGGCATTCGGCTGCTGATCTGAAGGTCGCGGCATCCAATCCCGGCCGCGGCGGCTGCATTCCGATGGAGGCGAAATGTTGAGGCCTGTGTACTATGCGAGGTCGGTGCACGTAGAACCCCAGATGGTCAAAGTTTCCGGAGCCCTCCAGTACGACGTCTCTCATAATTGTAGCTGGCTTTGGGGCGTAAAAAAAATCAGTGCTGCTTGCTGGGCATACTGGGACCTGTCCCAGTATACTGGGCATACTGGGACATACTGGCATACTGGGACAGGCCCAGTATGCTGGGCATACTGGGCCTGTCCATTTTGATGGATCAGTTTGGGGGACCGCAGCGCCACGGACTGTATACCGGGACTCCAGCGTGCCTACCCTGAGCTGCAGTCAGCGTTTGCTGGTTATACTGGGGCCTACGTTCATGTGAAGCACACCGTTATGCAGCGCGGTAGTCATACTGGGCCTACTGGGGGTCCCATCGTGCCTTGATGGGCGCACAACCCAGCGTTCCCAGTACTCTTCCCAGTACAGCAGTCCGTTCTTTCCATTGCGCATGTGTGCAAGCAGTGTAGGTTTTCTCGCGTTTTACCGCACGGTAACTGCGGTAATACCGTGCCGTCGTGGCCGGAGCGTGGCTTTTTTTAGTCGGCATGACTGTGCGCAAGTCGCTGGATGCGTACGCCTTCACGCGGTGAGAGTATTGCAGTGGATGACGTAGTTCTTGCGGACTAAAATGGCCAGATATACCGACATCGTCGGTGTACAGTGTCACCGTGCTTACCAAGCACGCACGGCAAACCACCGCTGCTAAAGCACCCCCGACGACGCCTGCGGGAACCGTTTCGGTTCCGCGGGAAAGTGTTGATTGAGGAATGCCGAGGAATTGATTGAGGAATCCTACACGGGTCAGTTGCGACGCCTCTGTCAAGGCGGCCGTGGGGACGATACCGGCGTTGTCGTGTCTTCGGGTCGTGCCGCCTATCACTTCCAATTAGCGATTCGCACGGCTGCTCTGTTGCCGGAGCGTTCGCCGCCCCCCCCCTTTTTCTTTTTAATTTCTCCCGCCCTCTTCGCGCGCCGCTGCGCCGCTGAGAAAGGTCTCGCGGTGTCGCTGCTGTCGCTAGCTCACTTCGAGCATGTGGCAAATGCGGATGCATTTATCGATACGCGATGTGTTGCATATGTATGTATGTATGTATGTATGTATGTATGTATGTATGTATGTATGTATGTATGTGTGTGTGTGTACCTACATACGTATGACACGCTATTTTTAAAGAAACTGGTTTTACAGGGATCATAACTGTATACAGGCAGGCAACATTGCAACACTGATTAAGTGGGAGCTGGATTGCGTACGTGCATTACGTATTCCGGACGGCACTGTGTTAGCACGTGTGTATTTTTCGCTTCTCTTCGTTTTCTACGTCGTGCAAGCGGCCCGAAAAGCCTTCCACATCTCTTTTTCCGGCGATAAGAGAACAACAGAGGGATTGCGTATTTTTCGTTTTGCCTCGGCGTTCTCTGCCTGCATGCCGCTTCTTCTTTCTCTTTTCGTGCGTATATATATATATATATATATATATATATATATATATATATATATATATATATATATATATATATATATATATATTCCGTACGTGAGGGCATCTGCATTGACACAAGAGGTTGCCACAAAACCTGTATGGCTCTTTCGGCAAAGCGGCGTGGACTTCGGATTCCGATACCCACCCCCTCTTGCATCTATCGATCTAAAATGCATACGTGACATGTTCGATGCTCTACGGCGGAAGCTTTTGAGGAGGGAGAGCTCGCGTTCTGTCGTCATCCGTAGACACGTGTTCTGCGAGAAAGTTGTGTAATGCGCCTCCCTCTCTCTCTCTCTGCGCGCTCCTCTCATTGTGCGGTTTCGCTTCGCTGCGCGAAAAAAGTGTTTCGACATCTGCGCGGCGTTTTGCCCGCGCTGTCACTTCCTTCCTTCCTTCACAACAGTTAAAAAGAGAACGCGGCGGTATCACGAAAAAAAAAAAATAAAAACAAGAAAGTATGGATAAATAGCGCCGGGTTCTGGTGTGTTCCTCCGCGTTCGTCGTCTGCTGTAGTTGGGCGAGTGCTTTGTAACTACACTCCGTTTCCATTAGTTCCGTGCAGCGGATCGAAGGCTACGGGACCGGCGAGCGCAAATTCTCGCGAAGCGAGGTGTACTGTGTACCCTGTTTTCACTAGTTCCGTGCAGTAGAGCCAGTGCTACGAGGCCATCGAACGCATAACCCTTGCGAAGCGAGACTATAAATGCCATTGTTGGCACACGCAGCTTGTGAGCCGCTCCTGCTACTAGGAACACCACGCATGTTCTGCCGCCTCCTCCTTCAAAGGCTGCCGCTGCCACTGTAGCGCCCACCATTGGCAGATGCCGTGGCGCGGAAGGACACGTTTAAAACACGTGTTCGCCCTCCTGATTGGCCGGAGACGCCCGTAGCTTCCGCAGTGCTGCACGGAACTGCTGAAATCTACATATACAGTAACTCTACTGAAATCGTGTGTGTAGTGCCATCGTGCGGGAATGCTCCCGCTGCCGCTGCAACATGGGGCGCTAGCAGACGACAAGGTGCGCTAAGACACACCCGAGGTGTTTTAGTCCTCCCCTCATTGGTCGAAAAAGGTCTGTCGCATCCACTGTGCTGCACCAAACTACCGATGCTAAGGTACAACAGGCGGCACCAAGGGGGCGCGAAAACGGTTGTCGCTTGCAAGATTGCGTGGCCACTTGTATAGGTACAGGGATTACAATATGGCGGCGGTCGTGGCGCGTTTTCTGCTGTACCACGTGCTATGCGCATGATGTCCAAGCGCGTCACTGCACGCGTTTATTATTCGACATCCCGCTACACCGCACTGGGAGTCGGTTGTGTCTAGGTGTACAACCTCGGCGTATACCAACTCTAATTGGGAAGTGTTCTCCCTCTCTCCCACTCCTGCAGCAATATATGACACAGTTGATGCGGTGCACAAAGGCATAGCCTTCGAGATCATTGCCGTATATATTACACCGTTGATGCGGTGCACAAAGGCACAGTCTTCGAGATCTTTACCGGTTGAGGGAACAGAAAGGAACAAAGTGGGAACAAAGTGGGAACAAAGAAAGGAAACTGGGAACATACAACTGATGGACAGGAAGAGAGAGTGTGTTGGGTGCGAAGGGACAGAAAACGCAGAAGGTACGTGAGAAAGTTAGGTAGGGCGATGGAATTAAAAGGTGGTTTGCAAGCTTGAAATCAGTCACTTCGCGCAAGACAGGGTAGATTAGAGATCGTAAGGGGAAGACGTCGTCCTGCTGCAGTGCATATGAAATACGTGTCACGATGATTGCGAGGACGATATCGTTTGCAACGGAAAGTTTTTTTCTTCGAAGGGGGGGAAAAAAAAAAAAGGAAAGCGTTGGTGATTTCAAGTACTGCGTCAAATACGCTCACAGTATTAAAAAAGAACGAAAAAAAAAAGCTCGTTTTCGTCACTAGGTGATGTGCAGATATGTTCAGTAACACGCGGAACTATTTTCTCTCGCACACGTCATGCGCATGCGCTACCTGTTTTCAATGGCGCCTTTCGCAATGTTTTTTTATTCGTAAATCGTCGAAAAGACGTACCCCGCATGTTTTCGGGGCATAACACCCTCCCCCCCTTTTTTTTTGCCCCTCGCTTTGCAATAATGTTCTTTCTCCTTCCGGGTGTTTTCGTATGTTGCTATTGGGACCTCACGTATGCCTCAGCTGATAAACGGCCATGGACAACGAAGAAAAGACACAAACAAGCATTTACTATGCCTATATACGTAAACGACGGAAAGCTGCAATATCTCCAGATGCAATTGATTGATTGATTGTTCGTTCGTTTGCCTTTGTTTTTGGCGCCGTGCAGAAAGAAAAAACAGAGTCGCGTCCGCTTTCATTTTGAACAAGGGGTGCGTCCCTGCGTATGATAGTTCCTGCATCCTGGTTTCTACATATCGCCTGTTACACTCTTTCTAAATCGATCTTGTTTCCGTTTCTCGTTTTCCCGTTGTTCTTCTTCCTTTTTTATTTTTTTTGTCCCCGCGCTTTCTGTTTGCATAACAATGGAAGGACATTGCGTCCTCGGGGTGCGGTTTCACAGCTATAACTGTCTCTTGGTTTCCACATCCTCCGGAAGGTAAAGAACAAAAAAAAAAAAAAAAAAAGGCAGCTGTGCATGTGTTAGCAAAAGGACGACGCGATTGGCCGTGTGTCGGTTGCGAAAAACGATGCCGTAACCTCTTTCTTTATGTACGGTTAACTCGTTTCCGTTAAACGATCTTCTGCCGTATCGGGTTTTCCTTCCGCCTTCTGGGAATTAATGGCGGGCCTGCCCCGAACGTGTACTGTCGTCTGGTACACGTTTACGGAAAACAGACGGAACGCGCGCGCAGCCCCGCGGAATTGGAAAGTGCGCTGGCGGGAGAGGGTTGGTGCTGACAGGTGGTTTGGGAAACATCGACAGGTTGTTGTGCACCGACGCGGAAACCTTTTTTATAATGCGTAGGTCTGTCAAAATATACATGCACAGGCGGCGTCGGCCTCGCGGATGGAATAAAGGAAAGAAAATTTTAAACAAGCGACAGCGCGTTACATTGTATAAGGAAGGGGGCACCTCTGAGATCGAGATTTGTTTGTTGTGCAGAAAAAAAAAAAAAAAAGCTTGACAGGCTGGCGATACTGCTTTCGGCTAGGAAGCGGGTTCTACGTAGTTCGAATCTTATACCGTCAACGTTCGTGTCGATCACCTGACAGGCGAATGGCCTTTTGTAGAAGAGACGTTTGAGTTTACCGTTATCGCGCTGTAGATAGTTGTAGAGGACGTTTATGATTTAGGACAGGCCTGTGCTCTTCGAGCGCGAGGGTAAGTGTAGGATTTGCTTTTTTTAGGGGCGGGAAATGCTTGGGTTCTGTGTGCTTTTACTCTCTTTAATAGGCGCGGTAAAGACAAGAAAGGGTGCACTGGATGTATACAGCGGAGTCTTGTTGATACTGTCTCAACGGGAGCCGGAATGTAGAACGTATCATGGGAATATAGCATCGACCGCATGAAAGTACATTACGCCTATGGCCGGTGAAAAAAAAAAAAGTATTACCCGAAAAACGTATTATGTGAAGCCGTATAAACGAGGTTTCGCTGTACACGTCAGAGAACACGACGGACAACTGCCACCGATAGAGACATGAGCATACGTTTTACCTGGCTTAATTCTCTGTTGGCTTCGTAAGGTTGTGTGTAGGAAAGAAACGAGCCCTTTATCCACTACCCTTCTTTGGTTATTACTTGTATAATATAGGCATACTATTTGAAGGAAAGGAGAATATTCTCTCTGTTCGCTCCTTTTAACTATACACTGTTGGCAGAATTTAGCTTCGGGAAAGTTGGCTGGGATGTGTTACTGTTGCCGTGTCCAGTGAACTTGTGCACGCTTTGCTGTTCAGCCATCGCAGAGGCGCTTTGGCGATGTATGTGCAATGGTGTTGGCTAATGTACTTTCACAAATACACAAAAGTCATACTGGAATGGTAGAGCGCTCCAGGACGGTGACACAGGGAAAAAAAAAAAAAGGACACACAGAGGGGTGTACTGCCATTTGAAATTTGTCACGCAAGATCACGCTACATCTGCAGTTTCCTCGCTCATCGCGGTCTTCTTTCGTCGTTGTCCTGGTGCGCTCTGTCGTCCCAGTGTATGTCAGTTTACCATCCACAACTAGGCCCACAGTTCAGGGTCCGTGTTCTGATGTTTTGTTGTTTTGTGGGGTTTAACGTCCCAAAACCGGTTCTGATTATGAGAGACGCCGTAGTGGAGGGCTCCGGCAATTTCGACCACCTGGGGTTCTTTAACGTGCACCGACATCGTACAGCACACGGGCCTCAACATTTCGCCTCCCCCGTGTTCTGATACATGTCACCCAAGGCGATAGTATAGCTGGTGACGTAATTGTCTCCCCTGCAGGCTGTTTGAAAAAACCGGAGACGCGCCTTCACTTTTCCGGTTTCTGTAACCAACCGTTCACCACAGCGGGAGATACAAAAAGGCGACGCAGTTACTTGATCAAAGCGATACTACGGTCTTTCGCGACGCGTCTCAGAATACTGCCCCAAGTGTAGTACATTTCAAAAATCGCCCGTTCCAGGCACCGTGAACGTAGTCCTTTGAGTTGGTTGCTCGACGCGGTGTTCATTTACCCAGAATCGAAATACGCTATCGACTATTTAATTTTAAGTGCTCCAATTAATCTTCCCACCGTCCGCGCACGACACGTCGCACCCTTCCCCTGGAAGGCGTGCGTCGTCGTGACATCCGTGACCGGCGAAACAAAACCGAGGCGACCACGCAGCCAGCCGCGACAGTGCGAGTACGCGCGCGCTGGCGCCGCCGGCCGGGGTCGGCGGGTTCGCTGCTACAACGAGAGGTCCTTTCTGACAGGTTTTCGAGTGGAAGAGCGCCTTTCTTTCTCATCTCGAGCCTCTCCTTTCCTCCCGCGGATGAGGTCTTGTAGAGGTCTCGCGCTAGCCGTGTGTAAGAAGTGAAGCGGAGGCTCCACACAGCGGAGGGTGACCGGGGCAGCAGGAATAATCAGAAGGAGAGGGGGTTACGAAGCACTCTTTGCAGTTATGCGCTCTGCTTCATGAGAGAGAGAGAGGGGATGGAAAGGGCGCAGGAGCGGTAAGATCAGTGATCCTACCAGACGCTACCACGCGAAGACCAGGGCAGCAGGAACAAGTAGAGGGTTGTTGGGGGGGTAGTATCCTGTGGAAGTTATGCACGTTCGTCGGAGAGGGTTGAGGAAAGAAGGAGAGAACGCATGCGCGGACTTGATATATACCGTGATGCCGCGGGCTTTCTTCGCTGTGGCTTGCTCCGCCGCTGTGTTGTTGCTTGGGACGACGGGTTGATGGTTGCCGCCTGTGTTCCATCTCTGGTCCGTCTTGGAGAGCGCCGGCGCCAGACTTGCCTTCTAATGATTACGCGCCGGCTGTCTCTCGTGCTGGGGCTGGGGTTGGACTGGGCGTTTTCACGGGCAGATCAGGGAGGGAAGGAGGGAGGGGGTTTAGGACAGCTTAGGTATAAAATATATAGCCTATCCCCCTCCCCCCCCCGGGGGGGGGAGAGGACGAGGGGGCAGGGGAGTCGCCTGGCGTGTTTGCACGCACGCATGCGTGTATTCTGGGTGGAACACTGCATTTCTTTTGTTTTTTTATTCGCGTAGGCATATTTGAGGCAAGAACGAGTTGAGTAGACCTGTTATAGACCGCCCCCCTTCCTCTGTCCCGCCCGGCGGTCCCCTTTTCCTGGCGGTAGTGCATGGCAGATACAATGTATAGCCTTCGGAGGTATTTGGAGCGATGCCAGCGGAACGCCAAGCCCTGTTATCATAACGTCGACCGGCCACCGCCGTAGCTGTGATTTAGAGGACTGACCGTAGTGAGGGACAGCACCGGCCGCTGTACAGACCGGCAGTTCTGATTTAGATTTTTTTTAGATACTTTTGAGATAGTTGTTAGCATATTGAATTTATACGATCCAGCCGTGGTGTTCGTTTCGTTCTTGTTTTTTTTTTTTTTCGTTTCGTGATCGAAGGTAAATGACCCAGCCCATAAAGCAGCCAGACTGCTTGTTAATGACGCCGAGCTGTCCCTAATTAAAAGCAGCATCGCTAGATGTGCCATGGGATCCTACTGGCTGTCACCTGCTTGCTTAAATATACAGGTGGTGCCGCGGTGGGCAGCTCGTTAGGGAGGGATTCTTCTGGAATGTGTCACGTGACACAGCGATCGCCTCGCATCTTATTAGCCCGTTCCCATTAATTGGGCGGACCGTCCCCTGGAACGCTCGGTCTCTTTTCCTTGCTTACGCGCGAATGAGAGAGAGGTAGACGAAAAAATTAAGCGTCAATTAGACAATTTTCTCAAGATTTTGCGGTTGCCGAAAGGGCTGGTCTGCGGCTAGCTCCCATTAATAAATGGGCAGTGTATTATCATCGTCAAGAGCGTTCACGCCTGTGCGTGTGTTTATGTGTGCGTTTGTGCGTGTTTTCTCTCTGTACCTCTTTTCCGGTAGCGCTGTAGCGAGAATGCAGTGTCCACACAGTGGCAAACGCGGTATCAAAACGAGATAACGTTGCCCTCATATTACGCTCGATTATACTTTGACATACAACCATTACCTTGTGCTGCTTGTATGCGAGTTACCTGCGTTGGCGTGCGCAACCTCGTACTATACGGTGTGCTAGAAAATCCTTTGGGGTATTCTAGTACACTGCACTCTACGCTTTCCCAGAATGGTGTATACTTCCGATGCTAACGCCTCAGAGCCGTATATATATATATATATATATATATATATATATATATATATATATATATATATATATATATATATATATATATATATATATATACACACACACGGCAGAAGCCCATCGTTGTGCGTCGGGCAAGACGAGGCTGCCACAAAAGACAACAGGAAAGACGACGAACATAGGCACAGAGGGACAACAAGGGGTCGGTTTATTTGGCGTGGTAACTTGAACGCACACTTACCACCGTAAAACGGGAAAGGGAGGAACGAACCCTCCACGCGGCATCCCACAATACGTCTCTTGAAGTGTACACCACGTGACCACCGTACCATCTCGGGACACTGTCGTGTTTCCTCACCGAGATGATGTAGATAGGTTTCCCCGTGTATGTGCTTCCCAAAGAACACTCACATGACAACACGAGTCCACGGCATCCTGTCTACTACACCATCGTGCGCCTTGCCGAATTCGCGTCGACCGGCTTAGGTCTCGTGGAACGGCTCTGGATCTTGCTCTGGTTGGATTTTTTCTTTCTTTCCTCCCTCCCTCGTTTAGATCATCCACCTAGACGAAAAAAAAAAAAAAGTAGAAGAAGAAGAAGCGCCGGTCGTCATCCCGTGGGCCTGCTTTTCTGACCAGATTACATCTTTCGGCGACTCTTCCCGCATCGTTTCTCCTTTGCGTGCATTGGAACACGTAGTCACCGCGTCCGTGTGTGTTTGTTCGTTTTGTTTCCCTGTTCAGAAGTGCTGTACTCGCGGGCAACTTTTCCTGGCAACGAAGAAAAGGCCTATACGGTGGCGGAGTGTGTGCACAGTGTACTGCTACGCGAAGTGTAGTCCAATTTGGCGCGCGTTTCGGTTATCGAACCTTCCTCAGCTCTTGTGGATGTTTGACGAAAGAAGCGGAATAAGTAGATCGAGGGATCACTTCTTTCTTATGACACAGCCTAAGGAAGTCGACGGACAACGAAGCCGGAAAAGGCATGGGACACGTTAATTGTAGTCTTTAACTGTAGTGATTACCGCATCAGTTAATGGAAAAGAATTTGATTCGGGCGGAGAAAAATACATAAGATGCAGTTGCCGGAGGGAGTCGAACCAGCGTTCTCCAACTTGCCAATGCAAGACCTAACGGCCGCTGTGGGCCCTCGGCGTCCAGGAATGGTGTGGGCAGTACTTGTATGTACTTGTATGTTAATATACTGTTTACAGACTTTGCAGACGTTTCCAGGGTGGTGTCTGTTGCACGCTCTGTAACTGCGTAAGTTTCTGAAGAAGGCCGAGAAGTGAAGCGTCTTGTCGCAGTTAGTGTCGCCAGATTCCTACTGCTGATGTCGCTTAAACGGTGAGTGCATGCGGTAACCAGCGAAAGGCAGTGTTCCTTCGGCTCCACCTGAGGGTCGGTCACCCCTGTGCCCCTCTCTTTTAGGTTTGTCGCGTTGAATACGGGTTCCCTGCGAAAATACGACGACGCCCAGCCGCACCACATGTTACGTCGGAAGGGAACATGTGCACGTAACACAACAACAACAACAACAAAATCGCAGTGGTTCTCGTCCTGCTAAAGGATCAGCCTTGCCCTTCCCGTTTTCTTTATTTCGTCTCTGTGTTCGTCCATGTGCACTCAGCCTCTTTACTTACTCAAGAAGGCTCGTCCTTCGTAGTCTTTCCCATATTCATGTGTGTGTGTGTGTGTGTGTCTGCGCGCGCGTGTGTGTGTGTTTGTGTGGTTGTATGTATGTGTGTGTTCAGTTATTCTCCTTTCTTAGTTTCGTGTCCTACAGCTGCTGCATGGTCACTGTTTCAATTGTTTGTTTCACAACCCCCTCTCCCCCCCCCTCTTACTGAAGAAAGACCACGGTGACCTCACCATCTCTTTGGTTTCATACATACATACATACATACATACATACATACATACATACATACATACATACATACATACATACATACATACATTGTGTCGTTCTGTTCCTCCTCCTTGCTGCTTCGTGGCGTACAACTCTTGACCATTGTTGCGTTTTTGGGGTGTTTTGTTTGCTTGTTTTCCGTCTGCATCACGTTGAACGTTGCCACCCACCGCTCGCTCTCTCGGTTTACTGCGACTGCGTCCAGCGTTTATAACAGCAGATGATGATGATGTGTGTGTGTGTTGAGACATGCAAGAGAAGGGGATGCGTTCTTGTCTGATGAAAGAAACAAAACAACATATGGAAAAGGAGTGGGAAGGAAGGAGCGTTGTGGGGGGCTATGTGTTGGGGGGTGGGGGGGGGTTGTTGAGTGCCGCCGTGGATAATGTATAATGCGGACGTTGGCCAACGCAACGTCGTGCAACCAGTTCTTTCTCGAGGGAACATTTCGTTTTTTGTTTGTTTTCCGGGAATACGTAACTTTTTTCTTTTCGCTGGTCTCCAAAATTTGTACCCCGTCTCTCGACGCACACCCCCTCCATTTTTTGTTGTTTTTTTGTTCTTGCTGCGTTCTGTATAATATAGTATGTTTGGAACCTTTTCCCCCCTCCTTTATGCTACTGCTCTCCTGAAAGGCAGTCTCAGTCTTAGCCCGTGTATAGTATATATATATATATATATATATATATATATATATATATATATATATATATATATATATATATATATATATATATATATATATATATATATATATAGCAGTGACCATTATAATGTAGCCCGACTGTCACTGTACAGCCAACTCGGATTTCCTTACTTTATTTTTTCAAGAAATAAAAAAAGAATAAAGAACCGACTTTCAGGACGTTCAACCCACTCTGTCCGACTTAGCTACGGGGTGATACTTAAGTGGAAGGTTGGGGGGCGGGACAGGGTTGAAATAGCACGGTATGAAAGAAGCGATTATCTCTCGCACACACCCAACGTTATGAATTATTGTTTTTTTTTTATATTTCACTTCGAAAAATATCGCGTTCGGTAGCTCGTTTTTCATCTCTGACAAGACTCCTTCACAGTGGCGTAGTCCTGTGAGCTTAACATCGACGCTAATCCCGGTGCGTCATATAAAAGGGTGGCGGTCAGGTTGCAGGGGGCACAAGGAATTTTATTGTGTTATATCACGGAATGTTCGTCCTACTGCTTCACTCTGTTGTGTGTATAAAGTAACTTAAAAAGAGTCATCTTTAAACCTTTTGGGCTCGGAGTGTACCTAGAATGTTTGTGTGCGCAGAAATAGGGGGCTGCGTAGATTTCGAGGAAATTGCACTTTGGTTCGTGTAGTGCAAAGGTGTAAGGCGTGCAAGCAGGGCCGACTATTAACTGAAGAGGAGCACTGGGACGAAAAAGAAACACAAGACGCAAAGCTTATCTGCGCATGCGCAGGTATGGTAGCGCCACCTGTCAAGCCGTGTACACTTGCCTGTCTACGTAAATGTACGGATCTGCCCGGTTGTAATTTTCGCTGCTTCATTAAGCATTCGACGTGCTCGTTCCCAAATATTTCGGCCCAGTATTCCGTGTAAGTTTGGTAACGCCCGTTCGCGATCCCAGCGTTCTCGAAACGACCACTGCGACACTGCAGTCCGACTTGGGTATACTATTCGGTGACGTCAGGTCAAGACGTTTATAAGCGTATAAGCATATCGTTAACTTTCGTTCGCATATGAACACTTGCTGCAGGCTCGTGTTTTTCCGCCTTTGGTGCAGAAAATGCCGCAGTCTTCTAAAGTTGTACCCGATTGTAGGTATGCTATGTTTTAGGTAGTTTCATGCAGCACTGTGGCCTCTTCGGCCTAGCGGGGGGAAAGGGGGGGGGGGGGGGTCGAACACATGTTCAACGTGTCCTTCCCCGGCACGTTGAACACACGTTGAACACGTTCAACGTTGAACATACGAACAAAAAAGAGGATGATGAGATGGGCCCTGTGTTGGCACGATCTGCTCGGCATCCGCGTCTCTCGAACAATGGCAGTACTTGTCCCTTCGCAAGAGTACTGCGTTCGGTGGCCTCGTAGCCTCGGCTCTTGCTGCACGGAATTAGCGGATGTGGTTCAGCTTTCCATCGTTCTAAGGCGCGTCGGGGTTCCGTGCCGTCGTTTTCTAAGCCTTGCACACTCCCTCGTTGGGCTTTGACCTGCCGTACTTTTTTTAAACAGACCCGTTTCTCTCTGCGTTGCGCGCTGGTGCGTGCGCTCCCCTTTGCGCGTTGGCAAAGGGGAGGTGTCATCTCAAGATTGAGAGGGGAAGCGTTTTTTCTTGCCAGGTTGGAATGCCACTTCGGGGGCCAGGTTGGCCTTGAGCGAGGTTTAGAAGGGTTTGCTTGCGTGCTTGAATGAAGTGTAGTTTTTTTTTTTTTTTAATTTTAGATGCAACTGTGCTTCGGTGTATCGACACTACCGATGCTTGTTAACCCTAATGTGCCTCTTGTTTCGCTGTGCCTGCCCCGGTTGCGGTGTGCATATGTGGAACCCGCAACGCGGGAAATGCGCTCTCTTGTTCTTTGGCGGCGTGTACCTTGTAAGAATGGTCATTTCGAAGGAGAGAGAGAGAGAGAGAAAAGGAAGATCAGTCGCCAAATAATCAGCGACGAGAACTCGAGAAAGAAAATTAAGTAACGCTGGTTGCACACCGTGAAATCCGCCGGGCCATAGCCCTTTCTGTAACTCCGTTTCACTAGTTCCGTGCAGCAAAGCCAAGGCTACGGGGCTATCGAGCGCCGAATTCCTCCGAGGGGAGATGAAGTGTCAATGCCAATAGGAAGCCCCACTTCCTCCTCCCCCTTCATCTTCCAAGGCTGCAGCGGCCACAGCAGCGCCCGCCATTGGCAGATGACAAGCCGCGGAAGGACACGTCTAACATGTGTTTGCCTTCCTAATTGGCCGAAGAGGCCTTTAGCTTCCACAGTGCTGCATGGAACTTCTGAAACAAACTATATGGGAGATGGATGGATGGATATTAGGAGCGTCCCCTTTATAACGGGGCGGTGGCCGGGCCACCAAGCTCTAGCTTTATTTCTTTTTCGTTTACAACCATTTCTTTTCCCGAATCACACATATTTTCACAACTAATTTTTTTCCTCGTCTATTTATTTTATCTATTATCGTTCTGCTGTGATGTAACAATCTTACCCGAACTACCTTGCGCTTTGTTTGCTCCATACTTTTGCGCCACCAATGCTCTAAGCGCCTTTTACTTATATCTATCGCCGGCATGTTCAGCTTTCCCCTGTTACTCCTGAAACCCATGGCCTCCTGTAGGGTAGTGTCCACAGCTACACCTGGGTGGACATCTGTACATTCAATCAAAATATGGTCTGTCGTTTCCCTAGCTTTTCCACAGCACGTACATGTATCCCCTTCTTTATTGAATTTCGCTCTGTAACTTCGGGTTCTCAGGCAACCGGACCTTGCCTCAAACAGTGAAGCGCTTCCCTTTGAATTATCCTAAAATTTTTCTCTCTTGATTTCGTCTTTCCCTTTTCGGTAGTTGTTCAATGCCGGTTCCTTCTCCATTCTTGCTATCCAATCCGAGTTCTCCGCCGCTCTGACCATGCTCTTAACGCTCTTTTTCGTCCCATCCGTTTCGTTACTGGATGTATACTTACTGGTAAGCTTCCTAGTTCTCTTCCTCCATTGTGAATCAACGTTCTTCCTATACAAATACCTGAATACTTTCGCTGCCCATCTACTTTCTTTCATATTCCTTAATCTCTAACTTATGGCGCAGGCCTCCTAGAGGTCGGTGCCCGAACTAAGGGAACGTTAGCGTTAGCAAGAAGCCGTTAAGAAACACCAATGCGACACGTTGCGAGGCCGGGTGTGTAGCGTTGCGGTTAAAGATGTCGACTCCGGAGTGTTGGGGCCCTCGGTTCGAACCCCGGCAACAAACTTTCTTTCTTACCGTCCCTCATTTCCTTCATTTCCTCTGTTTGTCTTTCTCTCCTTTCTTTGGTATCGAAAAATCCGAGCCATTCGTATGAGTCACACATGTTCGCTTCTCGCAAACGTGGGCGTACAGCGTAATGGTTGGGACATTTGGCTTCTAAGGGCGGTGACCATGGTTCGAATCTCAGAATTATATAACTAATCAGCGTGGACGATTGGGCGAGTTGGTGGTACACGATCCCGGGTATACAGGATCACACCTTGCTTCGTTTCGATCTCGTATCGAAAGAAGCTTGTCGCGGCTTAGCCGCGAGTCCCTGTGGCATCTGGTTACTCCTCGAGGACCGGTTTTCCTGTTCATGTTTCTCTCTCTCTCTCTCTCCCAACTTCTTTTTTGCATAACCTTCCGTTGCCGTCTGAATAATTCCGCAGTCGTTTCTCAATCCTCGTCTAATCTTCAGTATTAATCTCCCGGTTTTTTTTTTCTTTAACCCATTTCCTCGATCTGTTCTTATTCCTTTATACCGAGTGCAACGCGGTGTATAGACGGTTTCACCAACACTGCCCGCGGTTTCGAAATCCACCATTTCGTGCAGCCTGTCTGCTGCGTTTGCATGTAAAGTGTATGTATACGATGCAGACTGCAAGCGCTCTGCTTTTCGTTTTTCCTGTCGTCGTTGCATGTATCTCTCGATCCTTTCAAATTGAAAAGCCTGTCTCGAATATTTATATACTTCGTCTTTGAAACCGCGCCCGTAACCAGTCGGTGGTAGTCGTCGATAGCGCGACACGGCCACTTGAAATGCGCCTGGTCGCCGTGTGTCCAATTGGCCTCGGGCTCTCTACTATACTTACACTGTCTTGTGTAAGCCTTATATGTCGTCTTTGTATGCGACATACTACTTGGTCTTTGAGCGTTCTGTTTTTTTTTTTTACCACGTTCGAAGTCAGATCAGGTTGTCTGATTTCATATTGGAAGTAGAAGACCGTGTGTCAGGGCCTTTGCGGCAATCGTTATGGGATCATGTGGGTTTGTACGAGGATGTGAAAGCTTTCGTGCACGGAATTCGGCGGGCTGTTTTGAGGATTAGTTTAAGGGAGCCGAGTATGGTCTGCGGACTTTATCCGCATTTTGAAGCTGCTGCAAGAAAATCAAGGGTACCCTAACAGAAAGACTCACATGTTGACCAGTCAGTGGCGGTGTACGGTCGCACACAGTCAAAAGACTGGCTCGTAGGGAGAAGTTCAGAAAAGCTCACGCCAACATTTTTTTTTAAGGCGATATGTAGCCACACGAGGATCAGCAGGTGTGTATCTATACTACTACATGTAATTCGCAACGCGCCAACAAAGAACCAAATGTGAAAAAAAAATACGAGTAAAAGATAGCGAGAAACGAATTCGGGGGCAGGAGGCGATGGTCGCGACACCTCGCGTCAAAAGGTTGAACCATTAGAGCGGTGTACGGAACTGCGTTCGTGTTTCTCGCTGTTCGTCGTTCTCGTGTCTTTAACGGGGCATTGACTCCGAAATTTCGGTGTTGAGGTAGCCTGCGGGATCGATTCCCGTGGACATGCTTACATTTATCTACCAAATCTTAACGGCGAATATAGCTTCGAAGGTAGTTTAAATGAACATTGAATTTCGAATGCGTGATCGAGCGCTTCACGCCACACCTCGGGTAATCGACATTACGTAAGGGGACTCCCAACTTCCGCGACGTCATTGCGGCAGCCGAGCAGCAATGATGACGTCATAGCCGCCATTACCCTTTTATCGCACTTGCGCTAGTAGACTTCCGGTTATACCAGCCTCGAAAAAATCGTCACTACAAGACCGCGATGACATTCAACGCCGACGACAACGTGCAGGGCATGCGGCAGACGAAAGAGGAGGGCGTTGCTAGCCGCACGGAAGTGCGTCACAGTTCTGCATGCTGACGTAGTCGAACGTGTTGACCACGCTGCGAACGCTAGACGGCAGCAGTTGCACCCGGCAGCTTGTCGTTTTCGAAGCTTTCCCAAACCGAAACTGAAATTTGTTGGTAATGAACGGACTAGATCAGGCCCGTAGCCCGGGGTGGTGCCCTAGGGGCCCGGGCCCCTCCCGAAATTTTGTTTGGGGTGGGGGGAGTGTTATAGTGCAGTGCTAATAACATACAAATTTAAGCCTATTGATAACGTTGCATTAAAGTCACTTAAAGTACACACTGCGATTTTTTACCGAAAATAAACAATGAAAATAGATGTCTTTCTCAGTCAAATAGCAGATGCCCCCTCTTCCCCCGTACGGTAGATAATAATCTGTCACGCTCTGCAACTATTGATGTGCCGCGTTGTGACTAACACAGCTAGGGGCACGAACTACATGTTGCCGCACAAAAACACCAGGCGCAAATTTTTTGTGTCAGCGCCCCCTTTTAACGGAGTTGCACCGAACGGAACGATCGAAGGAGGCATGTGCCACATACGTATTTCTGCGCGGAAGCATTGGCCTTCGATGATTTTGATGACCAATTACGGAAAAAAAAAGACGTATCGATATCGTGTGTTGTGCGTAAAGATATCTGCGCAAGGACCTTCGGCTGTGTCGATAAACAAATCAAAGAAAGTTCGTATACGCGTCCGTTGCTCGCGGTCGTTCTCTGTATCCCGCACTGTTCTCTCTCTCTTCGCCGACGCTTTTTCAGCCGTGACCTATATATCGGTGCCCGTGCATTGTCCCCTTCGAGAGAGAGAGGGAGAGAGAGAGAGAGAGAACAGCGGAGCAGTTTGACCTCCACCCGGTCCGTATATGCCTCCGCCGCGGGCTTTCGCGCGCCGTTTGTATCTCTGAATATGCTGTGTACGACTGCTGGTTGTGTTTGTGTGCTTGTATACATATGCATAACACAGCGCCTTCCCATACCCCCCTCCCCTGATAGTATTGTTTTTATTTCTCCCTCTCTTGTTTTCTGCTATCCGAGTGCGAGGGGAACCGCACAACAGGGTGTGCATGATGTGATGGTGTCGCTGCGTTCGTTACCGAATTGTGTACGTGTGGGTAAGAGGGTGAGGGGGTTGGGGAGGGGTCGGGCATCTAATATAGGGGTCAGGAGATTACGGGACATGGGTGTGCGTGCGTGTTTCTTTATACGAGCGTTCAGCGTTGTGAATTTGTGCGCAGGGTGGAAATGGCTTCAGAACAATACGGAATGTTTTCGCACGGAATCTTTCCATGTCTGCAGCCGCCCGGCCAGCGTGTGTTATTAGCGATGCTGCGCTGTACGGCGTTATCACGACCAAAGTGTAGGAAGTGTAGTGCTCTACAGTTCTGTACCGGCAGGGAACTTAGTAAAACTAGACATTAGGGTGTTTTAGCAGCGCGGATTACAGTGCGGTTTATATGAGCACGCTAATACCGTTCTCTCGTTGTATGAACGTAGTGATTTTAGTCTGAACGACCTGTTTCACTACCTTGAAACTTTCATCACGCGCAGACCTTACTAGCGCAGGTGTTTCCTACTGAAATAGCCACGTGCTGACCACGATGGCATTGAGGGGCTTTACGACTGCGCGGTAAACCACATCTGCTTAAAACACCCTTAGTGAATGTATAGTGGCACAATTTCCTTTTTATTTTTTATTTTTTCATTGGAAACTACGGTACATGTATCGCACGCAAGGACGAGCAGGGACATTCTAATAGCTTGCAACCGGACTAGTTAGTGGCGTTGCATGTTTAGTGGCCGCAGCAAACTTTGAGCCGATCGGACCCCTAGTGTGATCTCCTCCGTCT
The DNA here is from genome assembly GCA_013339685.2 of Hyalomma asiaticum. NCBI lineage: Eukaryota > Metazoa > Arthropoda > Arachnida > Ixodida > Ixodidae > Hyalomma > Hyalomma asiaticum. The sequence goes on from CM023489.1 coordinate 22,325,721, forward strand.
GCTTCATCTCAAATTTGCTGCAACCACTCAACGTGGGGACATTCCGTAAGTAATGCACCGTGTGTGCCATGGTATGGCAAGGGCATCTGGTATTGTACGGGGTAGGGGGGTCAGTGACCTGGACGTGGCGCGTCATCGTTGGCCATTGTGCGGCCTTTTTCGAACGGGGCTCGCTCTCCGCGTCCATTACATGTATGTGCTGTCGTCCTTCGGTTGAATGTGGGCTATCAACCAATCTGAGCTCCTTCACCCGCCATGTTGTGTAGGTATGGTTCACCGTGTGATGGCGTATGCACTCGCAGAAAGCGCCTTCCCTCGGCGCGATTACTTTACACTTCAGCGTTATTCTTTCGTCACCGCCATAATCATCATCATCACCACCACCATCGGCGTGTTTCATGTCCACGCCAGGACGAAAGCCTCTCCCAGATTGATTAGTGGGGTTTAACGTCCCAAAACCAGCTCTGATTATGAAAGACGCCGTAGTGGAGGTCTCCGGCAATTTCGACCGCCTGGGGTTCTTTAACGTGCACTGACATCGCACAGCACACGGACCTCAACGCTTCGCCTCCATCGAAATGCAGCCGCCGCAGCCGGGATTCGATTCCGCGACCCTCGAATCAGCAGCCGAGTGTCATAAGCACTAGACCACCGTGGCGGGGCAGCCTCTCCCAGAGATCTCCAATTTACACAGTACTGCGCGAGTTGGTTGCATATTGATTGATTGGTTGGTTGATTGTTTGTTTGATTGATTGGTGTACATCGCACACAGTCGAAGAACAGAAGTATTCGGTAACTATAAGAAGGCTATTCTTTACGGAATAGTTACTATAAACCGACCCGGTGTCCGAGTCGAAGGCCGGTGCGGCCTGGTGGCGATGAGGGGCGACACGTTACGCCTGATCTTCCTTGGATAATAATAATAATAATAATAATAATAATAATAATAATAATAATAATAATAATAATAATAATATAGACAAACAAGCCCACACCTGCACGTTAAGACCATGCCCCGTCATCTTGTGCTGACCAAGTAGTGAAGTGATGAGGATGCAAGACAAGGGATGGTAAATCTCTCGTTAAAAAAAATGATGAATGGACATTGTGTCGATGAGAGAAATAAAAGTAGAAATAAAGTGAATGAAAGTCAGAGGGGCAGAAAGGGTTGATTGAAAGGATTGAGAGAATTAGGAGACAGCAAAGCAAACCTTGAACGAAGGATTAGCAAATTAATTTATAGGAACAAAGAGAACATAGGAAGAGAGGAAGGTAGAGCTGGGTGAATTAATGAAAAAAAGCAACAACAGCAAAAGAATGTTTGGAGGCAGGAGCGAAAATTCGATTTACTAAAGGACAAACGAATTGAGAGAGAGCGACATGTCTAATTGAAAGATGACATAGACGAAGGGCGCATAATGAAGGGGCGAATCGAAGTACTACACAGGGCAGCTGAAGAACAAAGGGAGGGAAGTTGTGTGAATGAAAAAGGAAGCAGGGTGTATGCATGAACATGGTGCCCCACCGCTCCGGTGTCTGCGCAATATAAGTATCTATTTGTTCTATACTGGTGAAAATGTCGGTGCAGTCACGCATAATGGATGCATATATCGGAAGACGACGTCCGATGCGATGGCGGAGCTCTTGTATTTCAACGCAACAGCGCGAACAAGCAGTCGAACACCACGCCATGCTATGTTGGAGATCATGAGGATGGACTTTCATACATGGGCGACGAACTACACAGTTAGCGCTCGTAACACACACACATACGCGCGCGCGCGCGCGCACGCACTGCAGGTTCGCACGCATCGCGTGATGTGTGTAATTTTGGACATGCGCTTCGGGGCCGCTTCGCGGCTCTTTGTTTTTAGTACCTTTTATTATTTTTTTCTCTGTTCATGTCTCCCTTCTTCGTCTTCCTCCTCTGCTCTGCCCCGCCACGGTGGTCTAGTGGCTAAGGTACTCGGCTGCTGATCCGAGGGTCGCGGGATCGAATCCCGGCCGCGGCGGCTGCATTTCGATGGAGGCGAAATGTTGAGGCCCGTGTGCTGTACGATGTCAGTGCACGTTAAAGAACCCCAGGTGGTCGAAATTTCCGGAGCCCTCCACTACGGCGTCTCTCATAATCAGAACTGGTTTTGGGACGTAAAACCCCACAAAACAACAATCCTCTGCTCTGTTTTCCTTCTTTCCATGCCTTCGGTAGAGTCTTGTGTTTACTGTGCGACCCCCTTCCGCGTCATCGCGTCCATCGCTCACTGAGCGCTGGTCGGAAAGAGTGATCGAAAGGAAAGTGGAGGTGGAGATCGAAAGGACCGACGTTGCCGCGAAGGTGTAACAAAAAAGAAGAAGCGATAGAAGCGAGAAACAGGAAAGAGAGAAAAAGAAGACACAGGAAGAAAGGGAAGCGACGCTGCACTGCATCGGGCGAGAAGGGAGCAATTCACGGTCAGTCCCCATTCCTTTTTCTTTTTTTTTTTATTTCCTTTTCTTCCTTGCCCCGTCACACTCGAAAGCAACGCGAGTCAGCTGTGTTGTGTGTCCGGAGGGAGAACTGCTACGCGAAGGCTATATAAAAAAAAAGAGGGAAAGGATGCGCGAAGCGAGACGGGGTGTGTGTGTGTGATTTGGAGGGAGGGGGTTAGCACTGCCTTCATCGGCAGAGACCCCTCTCAACTCTTCTTTGCTTCTTTGTTTCGTCTTCTGTGGCTCTCGATCTTCTTCCCTTTCTTTCTTATGGTTCTGTGGTGCGTTGTCGTTTGGAGAGCGATTCTCGAGGCGTCGCCATCGCTTTCTTCTTCTTCTTCGATACCCCTCTTGTTCTTTCTTTATTTCCTTCCTGTCTTGCTCGTACCGTATTTCGCCACGGCGCTGTCCTTTTTTGTAAGCACTGAAGATGTGTTCGCGTTTCTTTTCCTTGGCTCGTGCCCCATTTCCCACCTTCCTCCCCCCCCCCCCCCCCCAACCCTTCCTTTTCTTTGCTTCGTCACCGTAATTGTTTCCTTGCGACCGTTCGCGTACCTGGCCTCCTTTGTGTGTGTGTGTGTGCTTGCGTTCTATCGCCTCAGTTTCGCAGCTCTCCGGAATGGAACGCGTTGTTTCTCACCTGTTGTGTGTGCGTGTCTTTTTTTTTTTTTCGTTCGGGTGTAGCTTTTTGTTCCCAGCGGGAAGTGTATTCTGTGTACTGTGGTTTCCGTAGCCGGGTCCGTGCTGTGATCATCGCATAATCGTATTCGTGCAGTCACATGTTCTAACAGCTGTGATGCCTATTACGGGCGGCTCTTTAAAGGGACGCTAAGATGCAAATGTGGTAGTTGCTTAGAATGATAACTGACATTTCGAGAACTCGATCGTCGTTAATTTCGTAATTTTATGTTCTATATTAAAAGAGAAAGTGAATGTCAGAAAGCTTTAGTTTTTGAAATTCGCGCCGGAACTTCGGAAGCTAATGACGTCAGAAGGCGGACTTCACTTTTTTTTTTTTCGTATTCTCGCCAAATTCGCTCCATCAGATGTTCTTAAACTCCCTGAGTTATGTCTCCATGGCTTCCCTAGAACACAATGTATGTCTTTCTTACCCGTGAATACTTACGTAGGGCTTAGGAGACGCCGGTAAGGATCTGTGACGTCGCGACGCCGTCATATATATGTGACGTCACGAGTAGTAGGGCTGGAACTCCAAAGCGGCGTCGCCACCCGTTCTTTTCTTCCTGCGCGTCTTCTAGCTTACCAAGGGTCTGCTCCCCTCAAGACTGGTTTTGTGAGAAGCTAATGTATTAATGCGAAAAAAAAAATTGTTTTTTACTTTAGTATTTTCTCAAGCTTATGCTAAATGTATTACGATTTAAGGCTGCCAGCGATGGCATTTATTGTTTTTTTTATGCTCACCGCAAGCAACGCACTACTTTTTGGTCACGGAAGTACACAGCGTAAACAGGAGCACTAGCTGTGACAGCGTTGCACGTGATGTACGAAACGGAGAATACTTCGCGCACTTGTGCGCGTGAAGTCATTGGTGTTTTGAAGGCTTCTGCTAATGCCTGCGTAACTGCTTGTCGGTGAAGAAAAAAAGATTTGCGCTGTGCTCTAAGGAAGACGGATACCGAACCAGCTTCTTTCGGAAAGGGATCATTGAGCCAACGTCGCGAGAATACGATTAAGGAACAGAGAACGCAATGAGGTTAGAGCGCTCTAGAAACACTCTAACGAGGTTCGTGGCGTCATGTTCAGCCACTTCTGGCGCCAAATTCGAAAAAAAAAAAAAAAACACGTAACTTTGGGGTAGTTTTCACTTTCGTTGTTGAACATGAAATGACGGAACTCAGCGGCAGTAAAGTTATGAAAAACAATTTATCCCCAACCAGTCTAAACCACTTCAGTGTTTCAATGTCGTCCCTTTAACATGCTACGCGAGGCGCTGACTAACGCTCCCAGGATCAAAATCTACAGAAATACATCATTAGGTTAGGTTAGGTTAGGTGGACCATGGAACGGCTGCTGCCGTAGCTTCCTGGTAGAGCATCTGGCGCGTTATCCGAAGGTTGTGGGTTCGGTTCCCACCGAAGGCTTGTATGGTTTTTTATTCGTCCACTCGAATCCCTTTCCATTTACGTCATAGCTACTACGCTACAGCTAAAAACTACAAATAACTTCTTTTATGCCTTCCTGTAAGCTTCGTGGGGTTGTGTCTAACAATAAAATTAACCCTTGTCCTTTCCTTCTTTCGCTATTTCATGAGGTGTTATCTATTTCGTACGTGATTGAATTGCGGCTGCTCCTTCAGCTGTGCGACCTGGCGACCTCGATTGACGCCTCAGTAAGTATTATGCTGCCGGCCACTGCTGCTGGCTTTCAGCTATATGACACACATCGAACCATCGACAGTGAAAAGTGTGTTGCCTGTCAAGATAAGGCAAGCGCGCCGCGCCGCCGATGGCATGGTTTGCGTCAGTCGTCTTCTCGTTTTCTGGTTCTTGCGTTGGTTTCGGTGAACTCCTTTATGTTTGGTGACGTCACAGCTTTCCCACTTCGCTTCGTCGCCGCCGCAGTGCCATAATAATAATAGTGTACCTTATCTCCTACGTGTACTATGTGGCTTGGGTCTCCGTTTTAGAGAGAATTAAGCGAGTTGGGGTCAAACCAGTTCCTTCGAAGGTCGGCACACCCTATAACCCTGTCCGAATTGTATACCTTTGGTCACAGAGGGTAGTCTTTGAATATCTGTTGTCTCGCTGTATACGGCGATCTGTACGTTTCGATAGTGGAGAAGATTCTGCTTTCTTAAAAGCATGAATGTTTTTAGTTCTTGTCGGCGACCTTCAAGTGGCCGCTATCCAGAAGCCAAAACATAATCCGCGAGATTATGGCTGTTATCATCCCCAAACGTGTCTGTTTTGCCGATAGGCATTTCGTGCTTACATCTGCTCTAGATTGCGGGAGAGCCAGCTCGCTCATTATGACTCTTTATTCTTTCAGAAATCTGTGTGCCATTTTTACACCGTCAGGCGTCTCTCAAGCGGTCGTCCGCTTTGTATCCGCGGCACCGTTCTAGGAAGGTCAGTTGGTACACATTTGAGTGTGAGATGGCGCGCTTTAAAAGAAATTGTGTCTCCGCGTGTTCTACTTTTGTCGCTCCGTTTTCGCGCGCTGTTTCAAAGCGCACAGGTCCACTTTTTATCCCCTCCGCAGCAGGCGACACCGTGTAATTAACCCGCTGCGGTATATGGCGTTTATGGCGGCGTGTGTGACTACGAAATTGGCACACTCCTCCACTGCCGTCTCCCTAGCTCCTGTAACGCTGCACAGAACTACGGAAACCCGCGCACGCTAAGCCTCGCCGCCTCTCCTCACGTGGAGGGACGTCACTTCTCGCCCACCCTGTTACCTCTGTTCACTGGACGGGCGTTGTGAAGAAGACCGGTCTCGTCGCATCTCCCGCAGCGCCGCCCCGCGGCGAGCTTTTCTCCTCGAGCAGACGACGCGCTCGAACAGACGACGCGCTCTGCTGTTAGCGCGTCGTCTGGTTACGCCTGTTTAATACATACAGGATACAATGTAGCGAGCCGCCGCCCGCCTCCTCTTCCACCTCCTCCTGGTTCACCCCTCCTTCCTTCTCAAAGCCCATCTCCGACTGGTTGCCGCAGTTGCTCAACTAGGGTTAGCGACCGCTCTACGGCGGCCAACACCCCTCAGCTCCACATCCTCCGCGTGTTTGTTGATGTTCTTTTACTTTCTCTTTACGTAACTCGTCCTATATGCGGGCCTAGTCCGCCACGCCACCACGCGTCGTTGATCTACTACTATACCGTCGTCTGTTGTTTGGTTCCCACTCCTGACGTCAGGGGCGGTGTTTGAGAAACTCGTCGTGAGAGGGCAGCCCTTGCTGGTCATCTGTTTTTGACCGAAACCGCACTCTCTCTCTCTTTCTGCTTGGACAGGTTTTGCCTGGTTTGTTGACCGGGGGCTTGCTCGAATTAAAGGCGTTTGTCCCCACATATTTCCCTCCTCGCTTGGTCGTTCCCCCCTCCTCTTCCCTTACGGCTACGTAGTTACGTGGTCACCGCTCTCCGTAATAGGCAACACGGAATTGCCTCTCCGCTTGGTTCTACGTGACTGGCGATGTTAGTAAGCGAAGCGCGTCGAGCGTAATAATATACTTGTTGGCTTGGAATCTGAATGAGCGGAAGGGGTTAGTTTCTGGTTCGGGCGGTGTAGGGGACATAGTTTATGACCTAATAAGACGTAGTAGTAAACGGGGGAACGTTTCATGAGTGGGCTGAGTTTCCTTGGCGAAGAAAGATGGCGGTGCAGTCGTTACCGTTTGCGTTATTTTCCTTTCTAGCAGCGCCTTTCGCCGTGTCGTCTGCAAGTAGTTAGTTGCGTAACCGAGTGGAGTCCGACTTTGACTGGTTTTGGCTACGGTTTGGTTAGGTGGGGATTGGCGTATTTCTTTGTTAATGGCTTGTACTTTGATGGGGGTAGTTTATTCCAAAAGTGATTAGACGGGCACACTTTCTTACTGCCATGTTAGAAATTGGTGCTTGGTATGTCCGTCTACATTAATACAATGTCCCTTCTATCCTGCGGGTTTGTTCTTTTCTTTGTCTTTGCGCTGCGGGGCTGTAACAACTTGTAATGTCTATAGGGCGCACGAAAGTTGCAGGCCATCCTCGCCTTCTGATGTGCCCCGAAGTAATACACGTTCGCGTGCTATCGGATAAGTCGTTATTCTTCTACCTGGTAATTATCCGAGCCTGCTCTTAATTTACGTTTTTGTTTCGCCCAGTTTGTTGACCGCGAATACTTATCGCGATAGTTATCTTGTATATGCGATAACCTATTATGGCGACCGGTTGCTCCTCTTTTTGCGATTTGTGAATGAATATTGCTCGGTGGTGTTTTCCATCTACCGTATCCTTTCGCGTACCACCAGTACCGGTTAGCTCTGGCGCTAGTGGTTGGTTAGTGTAGACTAAGGGATGGCCGATGTCGACTTGTGTTGGCTGATGTAGACCAGAGCTTGCTAGATAGCCATAAATGTCCATTATAGTGTTACCTTATCTGTTGGTAAATGCTGGTCATTGTTGTTTACAATAGTTAAACGACTATGACTACAGTGTTAATCACGTGTTGGTTGGTGTCATGTTGATGTTTGTTATTGCCTAACGTTTTCGAAGAAGCACAGTTGCTCATGAATAAACTAGGCAAGCAGGGAACTTGTGTGTGCGCAGACAAGTACTGTACTTCACGTATACACTACTTCACTGGTGGATTAAATTTTCGGGTGTGTCACAATTTTGGGAACGCGCGTTGCCTTTGTATCTTTCTTTCTTGACGAGGACATCCCAAGAACGCGAGAACGCGCTGAAAGTAATTATTCTTACGCGAAGCGTTTCAGTATGGCACTCTATAGTGTGAACCTGGTCACCCTGGCATCTTGCAAACGTCCGTCGTTTTGTGTGCCGAAAGAGTAGACAAAGGCCTAAAGAAAGGTTCCAAAGTGTTCTGATGGTATAGCCTGAGGAACGCGAAGGCCACATCCTCATGACATCACTTATGACGTGCACGCGCCTTAATCCTTCTTAACCCATCTTAGTCCACTTCAGCATGTTATACGCTTTAACCATTTTAATTCACCTTAATCCAAGCAAGGCCTTGAGTGTCACTCTTATCAAGCTCCTGGGTTTGAATCCTAGAAAATCTAGAAGTATTGATGGATCAAAGTTCTTTGTTGTCAGTGACTAATTAATCGATAATTAAGTTTGGTAATAATTGATCATCTCTCATGTGCGGCCGGCATGCCTTGGCTCGCTTCTGGGCTCCTTCGGTGATTTCCAGTACCACTGCTGTATCCGTTCATGTCGACGCCGAAGTCCTTCAGGGACATCTTCCAATGAGACATGTATAAGGCCTTCGCCTTAACGATAAACTGTAGAAACCCTGCTTCGCTGCTGCTAACGCGGATATACTGCTAACCCGTGCGTACATTAGCGCGGCTTCGGGCAGCGGCATGCAGCCGTTGCTGTAGCAAATTGCCCTGGTCGTGGAACCCATTTGATGCAACCCAGCTCGTATTATGCAGTGATTGCCGCTAACATTTAAGGCAGCCGGTCTCGGCGCATGCTGGTTTGATCCATGCCTCGTGGTGGTTTAATGACATCGTGGAAAGGAACGAAGATAGTGGCGCTGCACTCGCAGCAGCAGCAACGGCAGCAACGCGCAAACTATACCACCGCCATCTCTCGCCCCTTGTACTGACGGGTTGGTTGCCCGGTTCGGTTCCGCGCCTGTTATTACCTCGGTTTCGTTTGTGCCTTCTCTTTTTCTTTTTGCCAGCGGCCATATTCGAGGATATACATGTGGCGCCGTCTTGACCGCCACGTTCTCGATCCAGCAACAATGTATATACAGCGCAGCAGCAGCAGCAGCCTTCGTGCTCTTGCTTGGTCATGCATGTCCGTCCTGGTGCCCGTCAAGAGAACTCGTTGCTTCGCGCAAGAAGAAGGCGGCTGAGGCGATGCGCTCCCGGAGAAGGGGTTTGTTTTGCCTTGCGATGGACCACGCAGGGCCCGGTCTAGGACGCTCTCGTTCGCTCCCTGACTGCGTGGAGTGGAAGTGCTTCGCTTTTTACTTTGCCATTTCTTCAGTTTTTGTAGCGACTCCCGGCAGCGCTCATCATTGTGTGTGTGTGTGTGTGTGTGTGTGTGTGTGTGTGTGTGTGTGTGTGTGTGTGTGTGTGTGTGTGTGTGTGTGTGTGTGTGTGTGCAGGGGGTGGGGTGGGGGGTCATAATTTGTGGCTGTCCCTATGGCCTTCAGCCAGCAGCGGTTGACCTGGGCACTGAGTCCACCTCTTTCTCTACCCTATAGTCTGTATAGTCTCTGTCATTGGTCGTGGCGTCCAGCCGCGGGCTTACCCTTGTTATCTACGCTTCTTGGCAGGGGTGCTAAGTTTGCACAGGGGGGTCAAAATCCCCGTTACCTCTTCGCATTGTGAACTTCGTTGCTCCCTTCCGCATGATCATCTCTGTTCCTCTCTGTTCTTGCACGCTGGGGGGTGTTAAGGTTATGGTTAAGCCTTCCAGAGTCATCATCCTTTGTACGCCCATTGCAGGGATTGCAGGGCAAGGACCTCTCTGCCATAGTTCGCCAATGAATCCGAAACTATGACCGCGTTATTCCCGCTAACTTCTTAATCTAGTCTGCCTTCCGAACTTTCTGCCTGCCTCTTCGGAAATATCCCGTATCATTTCGTGGATAGAGGATGACCACGCACTTAAGGGTACCCACATTATTAGACAGTTTTGTTGTTTTGTTGTTTTACCGCCCCCGGTCAGAGAAACGAGTCTTGGGACACTGGCCGGGGCCATTGTAAGCACGGAAAGCGCTGAACGCGTTGTTGCTGTTTTGCAAGGACAAGCGGTCTACGGGACCTTGAAGGCAACTCCGGCGATTTTTCAATGTCCACTGATCTCAATAAAATTTTCAGTATATATTCTCCTCGGTACTGTAATAATATGTGCCAAGTCAGGCGGATGAAGGTCGTATAGCTTTCCTGTAAATTAATTTTAAAACTTTTTAGCGGATTCTCACGCGGGCCACGCTGTGTTTCTGACGTCACCACCTCCGTGCTGCCGGCGGGCCTTCAAAATCAAAACGGTGATACTTCAGCGCTCAAATCGTCGCTGTCAAGATCACAAAAGCTTGCATATAAGCATATAGTCGGATGACCTCGCCACTGGCATTTCTGTGGTGCCAGTTCCATTATTTCTGGTGACGGGAAGGTTGTGACGTCACCGCACGCGCTCCACGAAGCATCTACCCGTTTCGGTTTCGGTTTGAAGACCACTTTCAGTTGCTTATTTAAAATTATTGGTGCGTTTCTGAGCAAATTGAACCACCCTGGCGGTTATCAGTATTATTGGAAAACACTGATATGAGAACACGGTGAAAAAACCGCCGGAGTTGCCCTTTAAGCAGTGTCGCATTCCTTTTTTTTCCTTTCTATTTTTTCTTGTCGTGTCTGCTTTCTATTATCTTTCATTCCCCTCACCCCTCTTCCCCTGCACAGGGTAGCCAGCCGGTCTCAGCACTGGCTAACCTGCCCCTGCAGGGTAGCCTAGCGGGCTCAGCCCAGGTTAACCTCCCTGCCTTTCCTATTCCTTTCTCCTCCTCCTCCTCCTCCTCCTCCTCCTCCTCCAACCTCCCCCTTCCTTCATGCTCCTCATTTGGTGTTGGGGTCCCCAACGTTATTTTGCGTTGCGTTCTTTTGTACTCTCCCTGAGAGTAGGGAGACAGCAAAAGAACGCAACCACGCGGACCCTATAGGGATCGGGCATTCTTTTGTTGTCTCCCCGCCACCGAGGAGAGTACAAAAGAACGCGAAGGCGTACACACGTGAATCTGCTTGGTTAGCCTGCAGTAATACACACTATACACATAACACTGCATAACTACATAGCACTAAGGCATTGATGACGTTTCTACGGGCAACATGCATCAACGAAACGCTGTAAACTGAGTTATAGTGTATATATGTATATGTGAGTGTGTGGGAGTAAGTGTGACTGCGTGTACGTGTTGTGTTACACGTGATCATTGTAAATATCATAATCACCGCTAAACACCTGGAGTAGCACGCCAGGCCATTAACCAGGCTAACATCGCCGGAGTCATTAATAATATATTCTCTCTCACACACACACTATAATATTAAGTACCGCCCAGCTGGTGCGAGTTTTTCTCGTTGAATTAGAATGTTTGTCAAATGAATTTCGTTGGCTAACGTGATGTTACCGGGAGTTTCCTATAGCCCTGAGAACGCTGCTGTTAGCTTGGATGAAAGGTTTTGTGCCGTAGGCTCCACTGGCGTTGCCGTATATAAGACATGTGTGCCGCTGCTCCGTGTGGCGATGTTGCGCCGAGGATTTCGTCTTGACGCCCTCCCCCCCTTTTCGCCCGTTCCTGTCCAGGATAGAAGCATGCTATGCGGTGTGTCCAGAAGAGAGCGACGGCGGTGTGTATACGCCCAACTCCAGGCGTCACTCACGCGTTGAGCGCCCGCGCTACGCCTTGGTTAGATCAGTCTGACGGGCAGCAGCCGTCTCTAATCCACGCTCTTCTTCTTCCTCCCAACCGTAGATTGGCTGCATTGGTCTCGCCTTCGAGCACCCCCCTTCCCCCTTTCTTTTCCGATCGTGGCCGCGTTTTTATTTCCTCTTATTGGTTTCATTATTTCCTTATCTTTCTTACCCGTCGTTTTCCACAGGTCGTTATTCCGCGCCGTTTCGTTGTTTCTTGACTTCGCGTTTCGACGGAACGTCGGCGCGGCCTCACCACCACGATTTGAAGATGCCAGGGGGAGGGGGAGGGGTGTTGTAGTGTACACGAACTTTGCGTCAGGCGCTCACTCCCTCTCAGAGACCCGACGCTGTTCCATGCAGTCACTTCGCAAGGTGGAGGGTAGGGCTGTTGCTCTCTGGGGGTTTGGTAGTTCGAGTTTTGGGTTGTGAGGTTGTCGATTTTGTATGTTGTGTTGCGCGGGGGCTTGACGCGAAACGTCTCGGGGGATGCCTTTGCCATATTGCGTACGCGTTGGCCTTGCTATTAGTCTTTGTGCTTCTTTATTACTAGTCAGGGCTGGACTTGGGCTCGCCTTGCTGTTTTGGCAACCTTGCTTTCTTTGCTGCCGCTTCTTTTCGGGACCGGTGCTTAGTGTTAGTCAAGAGTTGTTGCTGGCCGGCCTGGTTGATCAGTGGTTCCAGTCGTTGCGGGCCAAGCCGGTCGTGTGTAGTGCTGGTTCCTGTGTTGCGAGAAGACCGTGCCGTGGATAGATAGATACGTTGTATCATCTCGTCCGGCGCGTAACCCTTTCGCTGTGTGTTGTTGCCATTCCGCAGCCCGTGAAGAACGAAGCTGTGGCGGTCCTTTGTATCGTCGCCTTCCCGGCGATATACGGACAGAGCGACAGCTTCCCGCGATTGGATCGGGTCTGTCGTGTCGGGTTCTTGTTGTCCCACCCCTCTCCCTCGAGTCGAATTGGCTGCCGTCTTATTTGGACTGCACTCATTTCTTCTGGATTGTCCGGGCTGGCATCTCCTTGTGTGTGTGGTTCGGTGGTCTGCGCGCGCCCTGGTGTCGTTTTTGTGAATATTGCGTGAGTGCGACCTTCGTCTTTCCTTGGACAGGGATAAGGGAAGACGTTCATTGACGCCGTGGAAGCCTAGTGAGCTAGGCCACGTTGCAAGCCTCTCCTGATGTCCGTGTGAATGTGTAGTGCACGATCTTCTACTTGCGTGCTGGAGACCTCGTGACTCTTGAGCGATAACCTTGAAGGCGTCCAGGTCGTGGTGACCCTTGGAACGAGTGCTGCGGTTTGATTGTATTGTTTGGCTCCACGTTTTCCGAACGTTCGTCCGTTCCTGAAGCACAGACGGAGAAGGACCCGTCTCCTTTTTGCAAGCTGTCGTCTGTGTCGAGGTTGTGCATGTTTGTGGTTTTGCAGATCTCGAAACGGATAAGCCAAGGCGCGAATAGCTTCCTGGAATATCGCGGAAGCCTTGTCTGGGTGGATTACATTGGACTGGGAGCGTCACCGGCTGTGGATATCGTGGATTATTTCTCGTATTTAAATTAGAATCTAAGGCAGTCGCCTAGATTGTGGAAGCTTTGTTGCCGATCGGATGCTGAACGTCACCAAAGTTCGGGAATTTTTTTTTTCTGTAGGAAGAATCTGCAAGGCCGACTGATTTATTGTCTGCCCTTTTGGAGGTTTGCATCTTGCTCAGTATGCCGTGGTTTATGTAGACCATTTCGGAGCGGGGATTCGGTAGTCTTGCGTGGGGAGCGTAAGTTTGTCTTCTCATTGGGACAAGAACAAGTGTTTCCTCTCGTCAGGGAGTTGCACATATTGGAAGGCTGTGGTGGTTAATTATTGGAACCAACCGCCGCGACACCATATGAGGTTCTGTCCAGAAGGAAGTTCCCCCAGCGCTTAATTCCGTACTGAAGTGTTGCTTCATCATACATGCGGTTGTCGTTGTTTTGGCTCTGTTAGGCAAGACGTCGCTCTTTCAGAATTTCCTTCGCAACAAGGCTGTGACTGTCTACCCTCCGGGAACATATACGTAAGACCCAGGGTCTCCCTAGAAGTTCTTTATTTGAGGCGCTGTTTGCTTGTTAGCGCGATATAATTGTGGGCAGATTGTAGCGTGTTCTTCATCAGTTCGTCTGCTCCTGGAAGTCGGTCGTCAGAAAGGACTTGCGTTCGTGGATTGAGGCTTCGGCTTCGTCATTTTTTTTTTCTTGCGTATACGCGCAGAATCCAGAAGTCAAGGCGATTCGGCTTTTTCAGAGTTTGTCCTCCTGTTTCCCTCCAACCTTGTAGAGTAGCAAACTGCACGGTCTAGTTAATCTTCCTTCCATTATTTCATTTCTTCCCCCCCCCTCACTTTCTCTCTCTCCCTCCTGTAGTTTTGTTTGTAGACCAGCCGTCGTTAACACAGTTCACGTCAGCAGCTTCGTTGATGTCGATAAGCATGTTTTGATTAGGCTTAACGTGCGCAGTGGGCGATGGTATCCAACGGTCGTCCGCACGTCCGGAGTGCTTAAGAACGACCATTAACACTTTCCGGCGTGGTGTACGCGAAGGGCTCGATCTCTGGGCTTTGTTGTTCCAGCTGTCGCGTGAGCGTTTGTTTTTGCTACTTCCTTGTCGCGAAGCCTATAGGTGCTGACCTGAAGCTGTCAAAAAGACTGCTCTGTAGGCCATAGCCGTTTCGATCTATTTTTCTGTTAGAATACGTCGCCGCGTAAAATCCGATCTTTAATGTAGCCTTCCGTTGCTTCATGCATTGCTAGAAGGAAGCCCGCCAACGTCAACCTTTAGCTGTCCCTGGTTAGGTTAGGTTAGGATATTTTCACTGTAGCCTTCCGATGCATTGCTAGAAGGAAGCCCACCAACGTCGACCTTTAGTTGCTCCTGGTTAGGTTAGGTAGGGCAAAGGTCAGGCAAAATATATTTGCATTCGTATATAGATGTACACATAGCCTCAGCGTAACGAATGTTGTGATCTTCGCTGCGTCGAGGTATAAAAAGTCATACTTCTCTCGCATTCTTGAGACACTTTCTTGGCAAGTCTTACTGTTACACCGGATAAGGGACACGTCCATTCAGCATTCTGGTACTGGACTGTGGTGCTCACACGTCACACCACTGGGACACGAACCGGCGACCTCTGCGGTACATTTTTCTTTTCTTTTTCAACATTGTGCACCGTGGGAACTGTGTTTAACGAAGGACCAGAGCCTGGCGTGTGTGGAAGCGTCGCCTACGACGCCATCTTGCTCTCTGGGAACACTTCGTTCTCGTAGGTGCTAACTGTGGATATTATACAAACTGTGCAAGCGATATCCCACGGACGTCATCATCGTCGTCATCATCAAGGTCAGAAACGGATCGAGGTTCTTGTCTAGGCCTTGTATAGGCCCTGTATAGGCCTGTCCGTCAGCCGTGCACTTCGTAGTTTAGAACTCTCCGAACTGGGCTAACAGAGATCTGGTTTCCTGTATTCCTGAGCCTTAATCGTTTTGTAAACCGTAATGGGTGATTTAGTGACTTGTTGTCATGCATTTCTTCAACATCATGCAAAAAAAATGTAGTTGTTTTTATCAAAGAGCTGTGCAGGTTTTTTTTCCTATATGCTCGGATAAGTAAATCCTCATAGTGCATGGCAGATTCGCTCTGTTAGGAACGAACCTGGCGTTCCCTTTAAGGGCGTGCCTCACTGTTTTCGTACGCTTCTGGACACAATCTCTTCGGAGAGAGAGAGAATTGTGTTTAAGTTTTTAAAGTTTATCTTCAGCACTCTGCCTCCTGTGTCTGTGTTCCTTTCGTGGTTGTGTTCTACGCGCAAATTCTTTTTCTTTCTTTCTTTCCACGGAATTGGAGGGACATGTATGCATGTGTATATATACGTAGTGTCGTACGCGAAATCTTTTCGCTAGCCTCGCCGCTCTCTGTGCTAATTTGCATACACAAATGATTCGTCGCGTGTTGAGCTATGCGGCGAAGTGTACACCGAGGTGTGTAGCCGTAAAATAAGAAGAAAAAGAAGATCCCTTCGGCCGAAGAATCGGCAAACATTTGCTTGTGCGCTGCTTGCGCCGCATAGACCTATTCTCTTCCGGCAACGGGCGCGCTCTCAGTGCAAACTAAATCTTCCCTCTCTCATTTCCCTTTCTCACCCACCTTTGTCCTCATAATAGGCCGCTCTAATTAGAGCGAGATTGAGCCTACGGAGCTCCGTAGTGCGAGCGCTCGCGCCTACTACAGGCACTCCGATAGTTGCGTGCATTGCGGGCGGTGTATGGGAGCTGTGCGCGTCTTTTTCATATGTGTACGCTGCATGCTCGTCGTACATTCGTGCGTTCCTAAGTAGTTGAGCGCAGCGTGTGAGAAGTATTCTGTCCATTGCACGCTCCGTGTGTTTTGCCGGTAGGGACGTGCGTTTTTGTACGCAGTGTGGAAGTGTGTAGTTACGCTGTAGCATATGCAGTCCCACCTTTTGTGTACAAAGCCGCACACTCGTACAGAACGACGCGCCCGTAAAAGAGCCACGTAAGCATGCTTATAACGCCCTCGGCTCGACTGCGTGATTGTATGCTCATCTTTCAGTAGTTCCGTGCTGCAGAACCAAGGCTGCGCGACCATTGAACGCAGATCCTTGCGCGTTGAGATGTAGTGCCTCTGTTCGGGCAGATGACGGGGCGCGGAAGGACACATTTAAGATGCCCTCGTCGTCCTGATTGGTCGAAGGGGCCTGTAGGTTCCGCATCGCTGCACGTAATCACAGGACCAACTTATGTGTGCGTGCAGCGAGCGTGTAGCTGTCCCCCCAGGCCCGGCAGGCTCTGTGCGACCAGTTGAGTTGCGTGCAACGTCGTGTGCAGGTGCGTCCTACGGTTACTCGATGGTGCCGTGCCATCGAGGCACACTAGGCCTGTAGGTGTGAAGTGCAAGGAGGCGCTTTCCGGCGAGCATGATTGCTTGCTTGCTTGCGCTCGCGTAGCGGGCGACGACGGCTGTGCTCGCTCTTTGCTAATAGTTGCGTGCATCGCTGCTCGAAAGCGTGGAAGGCGTTCACAGGTGAAGTCGGTAGCTTTGGTGGCGCCCTGGAATGCGAAAGAAAAATTTTCTACGTACCCGTTTATTTTTAAGTACCCTGGTGGAGTTGCCGTCGGAACGTGACCAGATCATGCATGTGTGCGCGCGTGCGCGCGAGATGTTGCGCTCCGAGGGCAGCTTACAGCAAGACGAACTACACCTAACTTGCTCAGCAGCAAGTTGTTGCGCCTCGGCGACACCGCTCGAGACAGCGTCGGCACGCCTTGGGCGTAGGAACGTTAAGCACGCGGAGTATACCACGTGGTTTGCGAAGCTTTCTTCATCAATCAATCCTGGTTTTCCTGACGGAAGGAAGTACGGGTGAGGGAAACTGAGGGACGTCAACCAGTTTAGGACAACCGGTGTGCTACCCTGTACATGCAGAAAGGCACATGGTAGATTGAAAGTCGGAGAGTAAAGAGAGAGAGAGAGAGAGAGAGAGAGAGAGAGAGAGAGAGAGAGAGAGAAAAGCAGGAAGCACAATAAACAACGTCACAGTCAGTTCGGTGAAGGTGGCCGGTGTACTAGAAGAGTTTTTTTGTACGGACTACGGGTGCGCGCTGTTCCTGTGGTTTCCACGGCGGCTTCGCTTGCCTGATTGATCGGACTGGTGACGGTTTAGCCCCGCTTGCATGGTGTAGGGACGGCGTATTATACGTAACTTCTGTTACGTCCGGGGTCTTCCGGGTACGCACTTCCGGTTCTTGGTTCACTTCAGTCTCTCACTTCCGTTGCGTACCTGGCTTTCTTCCCGTTTACCCCTTCACTTTCGGTTATAGTATAACTGCCTTAAGGGGTAGCTTCGGCTATTTTTCGATGTAAACTGGTGTCAATGAAATTTTCGATATATGTTATCCTTAGTACGGTAACAACCTTGGTACAGTAACAATATACGCATACTGAAACGTTCCGTATGGTCCTTCTAATAATTACGTATGCTTCGGTAAGACTCATGTGGAAAGATGTAGAAAATTTACTGAAAATATATAAAAATTTATAGACTTTGAAAAGAAATGGGTTATTGGATTACGGAAAAGGACTTTTTCAGTGGGCATATGCGAAGATAGCTGGTTTCGTACGGTTTAGTTGCTCGAAAATGAATTTTGAAAATTCTTACCGGGCTTCCATGTCTTCGAGTGTGGGCCACCTTGTGTATCTGACGTCATTACCTGCATCGCTGCCTACCCAAACATGGCAGGCTGTAAACGGCAAAAACGGTGATCATTCACCTCTCAAATCGTCGCTGTCAAGTTCAAAAAAGCTGGCATAACTCGACACCTTGTTTGTTTACATCGCCATCTTTCTTTTTCTGGCACCAGCTGCATATTTCTGACGGCGGGAAGGCTGTGACATCATCGCGCACGCTGCGTGAACTGTCTACCCGTTCCTGTTTTGAACGCACGGATCATGTGCGTTCAAAACAGGAGCGGGTAGACAGTTCACGCAGCGTGTGGATCATGCGATTATTTAAGGTTACTGGTGAGTTTCTGAGCAAATTGAACCGCCCTGCCTTCCATAGGATTGACAATACCACTGGAAAACAGCGCACAATATGGTGATAAGGACACTCCGGAGTACCCCTTGAAGCGAAACCTCCGAGATCCGTTCGGTCACTAATGCTTCGCCGAGGTCTCGGAGGTCGCACACTGTTGCAGGTATTGGGCGGAAGGAGTACTGGAATACGCGCCGCATATTTTGTGGCTCCGAGCGTTGTGTGGCAAAAAATGCGAAGTCCGCGAATTCCCCCAGGGCGTGGAGCCTCTGCTGAACCCCTTTTTTTTCTTTTCTTTAAAAATAGTTGAATTTTTGTTCCATGGAGTGCTCACGTGCCTTACCTTCCGTAGTCGCCAATAAATTAAAACTTTTCTTTTGCTGTTCCTGTTTTTTCAAGCCTCGTTGTTTGTTGAGCTTGTAGCTCACGGCGGAAGAGATTTTGTGTACGAAGCGACGTTAATTCCGCGAAGCGCTATCAAATTAATTAAGCTCCGATTGTGCGCGGCCATGTACAAGAATCACTGCGTGTCTTTGTCTCATGCTTGCCTTGTACACTTAGAGAACATACATGCACACATCAGAGCGCGCTGAACTGAATTCTTTGTTTCGCCCTATCTTATAAACTAACGGCTCTATAGAAGATTAGACGCTGCTCACACGCGAAACGGTAGCTTCACACAAAAACGTAACATATTTTTTTTTTTTTGTCGGTGTTCGCTGTCCTTTCTGTACGCGTCCATGCTGCGAGCGCCTGTCCTCCGGCACTTTTGGGAGGTCGTTAATTAACTGTCGGTAATTAATCGCCGCGTATGAAAGCGTGCCGCGTCGCCGCCCGCTCTCGGGAGCTTCCCGTCTTAGGCATTGGCGGCGGCCAGGACTCCTCCGACTTCCGAAGGTGTACCGGCGGGCGTCTCGGATTACGCGGTGCACGCGAATAGGCTAATCACGCAGGTGGGGTACGTGCTTCATTCCTCCGGAGTGGACCGTTCGGTTCTCCCGAACGCTTCCCTGTCGAGTGTGCGCGTGTATGCATTATTAATTATTAATTACCCGCGCTCACGGGAGTGCCTAATTGTACGCCTTCATTCGGTCAAGCGGGGAGAGTCGTGGAAAGTTTGCCGAGTCGGTGGTCACCCTTTGAAAACGCCGCGAAGGAAATGTAAGCACGGAATATGCGCGTATGGGGAAGCAAGTCGTCGACGCATGTGCCACGTAGGAAGCGTTTGCTTGAATTCGACGTTATCGTGTCGAATTGAGTAGCGCGTCACGGTAATCACTACGCGACGGTGCTGGTGTGTTTGTGGAGGCGCATCGAATCGCTTCGTCCCCGAAACACGTTGGAGCATATATATGGTTCAATCCGCGTCCGCGGCGAGTGGAGACACCGCAACTCTCTCTCTCTCTCTCTCTCTCGATGCGACACGACAGATATGAGGCGCGATCCGGTTCGCTCAACCCGCGCCGAACTCTTATACGTACACCGTCAAACCCATCCATAACAAAGTGCGTGAAGCCACTAAAATATTTCGTTGTACTGATCGTTCGTTGTAAGAGGTGGCGCGCCATATAACGCTCTCAATCTATAGCCTCGCAGGATTTGTAGACGGCACCCTTTGTGATGTATATGTGGTGATTGATCTTCTGGAGTTTTACGTCCTAAAACTACGATATGATTATATGAGACGCTGTAGTAGAGGACTCTGGAAATTTCGACCACCTGGGGCTCTTTAGCGTGCCCTGTCATCTTACAGTACACAAGCTTCTCACATTTCGCCTCCGTCGGAATGCAGCGGCCGCGACCGGGATTCGATCCCGCTACCTTTCGGATCAGCAGACGAGTGTCATATAGCCACTGGACCACTGTGGCGGGCCATTTCACTGTGTAACATGTATATAGGCGCTCGACTTTAGCCCATGCTTTATTCACACAGCAGGGACAAGTGAAATCGGCCTCAAGAACGATGCTTCTTTGGCAATCTTGGCACGTGGTTTGGGTTTCTAAGAACACGTAAGCAGGAGAACCTCGACGCCGCGCCGTTGCCTGGCAGAGAACCAGCGCGTTTCAGAGACAATGACTTTGCGAAATAGAGCAACTGCTGTATCGCAAGCTGCAGGTGTGGAGGGGTCAATGACCGGATGAATCAGGTGCCGCGCTTTGATGGCGACTATATATTTTAAAATATTGTCCCCCGTTGAAATGAGGCGGCGACAAAGGACATATTATGCCCGTTCGTTGTAATCATTGCAATCAGGTGTTGTCACATCTGTGTAGGGCTTCATAGCGTTCTGGCTGGGCTACCCCTTTCCGATTCAGTTTCCTTTTTTTTTTTAATTAGTGCGTTGTTGTATCTATATTGTATTGTTACGTACAGCTTTAACGACCCCAGCTGTATTAAGTGGGCCTTGCTACAGTTTTTGAACATTAAAAGAAAAATAAAAAATCCGGTGCCGATCAGTCGTAGAAGCTCCCCCGGACATGTGAGCGAAGTTTTGTCCAACTGCACGTACCGGCGAACTTGGCAATTTGGTTTCGAATGTAGCTGGAAATAACCCGCTCTCCTTTCTAACAGATTGCGGCACTGGGAGCACCTACTACATTACTTGAGGCGGGGCTATCATTGGCTGATTTCGCGATCGCCGAAACGTCTTCAGTGATGCATTGTTTGTTTTCGGTTCAGCAAAGGTACGTGATATATGTGTTTGTATGAATGATAACAAAAAAAAAAAAGCCAAGCTTCATAGTGGGTACTCCTCGTGACGTAATTTGTCGAAATTTCCAGCTGTGTTCGAAACCTAACTTTAAATTCCATCGGTACGTGCGGTGCAATGTTATTTGGTTCGCATGTTCACACGAACCTCCACCCATGACCGTTCAGCACTGTTTTCTGGCTGTGTGCAAGAAAATGTCGTAGGGGCCCTTGAAGATTAACATGTCTGTCACCTATGCACTTGCAATTACTCAGACTATGTAAAAATCTCATTTCGATGTAAGATACGTTGTCGTATTCGATAATGGCGAAGCTGTGGATAGGGGCGTGACACCTCGGCTCCACGGTGCCCCGATGTGACGTCACGACAGTGTTTAGATCTCGTGATTTCTCGCTCGTCGGTCACAGCACCTCGAATGCCGATGTTCTTTGCTTCGGGCTCTCTTTCTTCCAGTGCACTTTTGCGGCCTTGGTTCTGCTTAATGGAGAGCGAGGCAGATTGTGTAATTGCAATGGAAAGGGAGTTGATGATGGTGCCGGAAACTGATGAGGCGCCCGGAACGGCTGCGCTTGCGCAATGCGTGCCTACCGTATAACCGAGATCTTCTGTGCGTGTTTGCCGGAGGCCAGCTGCTCTCTTTCCCATGAATGCGAACGACACGCATCCGTCGAGTGTTCCTCCAAGCGTTCCGTGAAGCGGTCCGAGGAATACAGCAGTGAAATAGATGAAAGAATGGAAGCATTTGGGGGGCAGAAAAAGAGAAAAAAAATGTGATTTTACTGACGTTTCGGCTGCGGGAGCTGCTTTTTACTCCGAGGAAGGAGTGGAATGACTCCTTTAGCTGGATTCACACGACGGACGTGATCGCGGACGGATCAGTGACGTGACATGTGACGTGTTCGGGATTTCTCCGCGGCTCGCATTCACACTACAGAGGAGACGGCGGGGACGGATCGGCCCTACTCAAGTAGCGTCGCCTTCGTATTGCGCGCTCTTCACAGCAAAAGCGACATGGATTGGATTGGAAAGAACGGTGGTTGCCAGCCGAAAGCGTTTCGCCGCCAGGAGTTTTGTTTCTTTCGCCAAAAATCCCAAGTGATCCCAACTGCGATTTGGGTCTCCGCCGTTTCACGAATCGCTCCCCGCGGACCGAAGGAGGAGCGCAGGAACGCGTGACGTATAGTGACGTAGCACGCGATCCCCGGGATCGAATCGCGATTTGGTCCGTCGTGTGAATCCAGCATTTACGTCGAATTTTTCCCTTTGCGTGCCTCTCTTATTCATTGCATACTATAATGCAGTACAAAGTAAGGAAACAGTGGACCAGTTCTGCCTCGACAAAAATATCGCAGTGGTGACGTTGTCAGAAAGAATGAAGTAATGAATATGAACGGTTAATTATATCGACAGTTATATATACATTGCACTATTGCGCGCATATAGGTGCGCATTGGGGGGGGGGGGGGGAGGGGGGTTCCCTCTCCCCTCCGCCCGCCTTTTTTCCTTTAAATTCAAAATCATCAGACGGGGGATGGAAATCTGCCCACGCGTTTACATTGCACTTGATCTTGACCAGTATGGCCTCAGTGCGAAGAAAAGCGGGTGGGGGGGGGGGGCGCCTCAGTTACCCCCTCACCCCTTATAAGAACCCTACGCAAGACTGTAATCGTGTGTGTTACGGCATTGGCTGTCCGGTGATAAATGCTATTCAGTCAGTACACGTTGGCCGTACATCAGCACATTGTCGCCGCTCAATCTTCCTTCCGAAGCTCGCTCTGCGTGGTGACGTCAGAAAGAGGGGCCGTGACGTCACGAAAAGGGCGCGGGTCACCGACCTCGCATTCCCGGCGCAGCGTGTAGGAGAGGAGGATATGGTAGGCGCGCAGCTGCATTCAATCATATGCGCGCTGTCCTGGTCCATTGTTGCTTACGTGTGTGTGTGTATGTGTGTTTGACCACGGTTCTTCGGAAGCGGCGTTTCGCGTGGTGCGTACGCGATGTGTGTATGTAGAGTTATATAAACTGACACACAACAGATGTGCGGTGACACCTGCTTCCTTTCTCTCTCTTTCTTTTTCCCCTTAGTTTTCTCTTGCGTGTGTGCAAGTTTGTTTGTTTTGTTATTTTGTTGATTGAGGAGGTCGAGGCGTATACGGATTCTCTCGCCGGGGGTGCCGAAGGTTTCGATGAGTATAGAAGGATTGCGAAATTCTTCGAAGGGGATGTTTGTTCGGAGCCGGTGGTGATGATAGGCTTTTTTATTTTTCTTTTTTTTTTTCTGGAAAGGCGGAGTGGTATTACGTACATTTCTGAAGACCTTGTAGCGCGCTGGAACCCTTAGCGCAGTAAGCGACAGTACTTTCTGTACTTCGTTCGTTTACTAAAGCTTACCGGCTTGCTCCTTCTTTGTGTGTGCGCTGAAGCCACCTGCTTGAAGTATAAAAGCTTCTTAATGTTTCTGCGATTGCTCAACGTATCTTCCATTTCTAATCTTTAGTAGTGTTTGAATCAGTTTCGTTTGTGTTCTCTGTATGCTCGGTCGGAGGTGTAGCGATTTGGTTGTGCGTTGGTGGATGTGGACGCGAAACCGCGGAGCACTGAAGTGCAGGAAAAATAAGTGTGTGGTGTGGTGTATGATTTTTTGTTTTGTTTTTATGTCGTGCACATTGTTTCGTATTGAATGCTGTTCTCTTGCACGCGCCCGTGATAGATACTCTGCGATGTCACGTAAGGGAATGTAAGCTCCGTGTGCCTCTCTTTGTCCTTGTCGTTAATGAGCCGTTGCATTCCATTACGTTGAACCAACAAGGTCGGTTGTACACGCTGGGATGTCATCATCATCATCAGCTTATATGTACACTGCAGGACGGAGGCCTCTTCCAGTGCTCTCCATCCTTGCCTGTCCACACGCTGGACAACCCTCTCCTGTGAACGCCTGCGATGCATGTCTGGGATGACGCGTTGTTACACTACCACCCTCATGACCGTACAAAACTGGCATAGAAGGGTACGGGTATACATGACTGTTGCGAATGATGGCATCATCACACGAATAACGTGACATGCTCATCAGTTGTGTCCTGATTATTGACGTAAAAATCGCGTCTGGATCAGACCCGCATTGGATATGCAGTACGAGCCATGTGTGACTGAAGGTTACAACATTGCGACCTACGGCCAACCTGCATTCACGTGATCTATGACGGCCGGAGGTTCCCGGTTCGACTACCAAAAGGTCATGGCGTTTCGCCTTGCGGGCTTCGTTTGGCTCCGCCCCCTTGTCCGAGCGGCTGGGCAGTCCGCTGTTTCGCTCACCTTCCGCTCCTGGTTGAAGCCCGGTCCTCTGGCATTTGTATGCCTCGGCAGTCTCGACACCCAGTGCCCTACGGCAGCGGTGTGTGTGTGTGTTTGTGTGTGTGTTGCTAGCGCGCGCGTGCCATGAATATTTATGACAACTGAGGAATCGATAGCGACCCCTCCTCCCCGTCAGTCCTCCTGCCCCGATGCACTCTACCCTTTCCCTCGTTTCTTCTTTCCCCGTGTGTGTAAGTTTCCGTTCGTGTCGTGCGAGCCATTGTCATCTCTTTAGCTCTGCTTCAGTGCGTATACCTTTCTCTCTCTTTCGTTCTCTCTGTCCCTGTTCGGCGCGTGCCACGTTTCTCTCATCACCTACTGTATTCAGGTGACGCAGTCGGTGCTGTTCCTCCATATACTTTGTGATACTACGGTGTCGCCTGCTGCAGCTACTACTACTACTACTACTACTACTACTACTACTACTACTACTACTACTACTACTACTGCTACTGCTGCTGAATCTACTAATCATACAGTCTAAATGTACCCAATGTCCTAATTGTAATGTCATGGGGCTCGAAAGTCTCACTTCAACGAATGCTTCCTGTATCGGCACGTTGTACTACGTACGCTCCGTCGTCAGGTCGAAGCACCCTCACGACTCTCTCTCTCTCTCTCTCTCCTCTGTTCTATGTTTTCTTTCTTCAAGATTCACTTCTTTCAAGTTTAGGTGTTCTTGTTTCTCAACTTTGGCAAACGAGTTGCCTGCATATCATTCGGTTTTCACTCGCGCAATACCTGTATTGTTAGCTGATGTATACTATATTGTCTGTGGCGTTGTCTGTCGAAGTAACTGAAGGTAACTCTTAAAGCGTCTCGAGTTTACCGCGGAACTGTCGCCGACTGTTTATTGCACGAAACTTCAGACCCCTCTTGCCTGCCCCACTGAACTGTTCGCTTCTTCTGAGCCAGTCCTTTCAACCTGGTCGTTCCAGCGCTTGCCGACGTCGTCGATCATCATGACGAGGATGATAGCACATACTCTCCTCTCCCATTTCCATTTCACCTCGCTGTTCACCGCTACCAACGCTGACGGCTCTACCCTTGGCGTCGTGTGAGGAGGAAGGAACGGGTGGGTGAAGAAGGAGGGGTGGGGGTGGGGGGGGGGGCAGGACACCGTACGTGATTTGCCTGTGCAAGACACCACCGAAGAGAGGGGTGCAACGGATCTCGGGAGAGTGCGAACACTCGTCATGTCATGTGTAATGCTGTTTTTTTTTTCTGTTTTGTTTTTCTTCATGCGTAGACGTCCATACCAAACGAATTCCCGAGGTCGATTCTGGACCATTGGCGTTGATTTTCCTTCTGCCGTCCCCGCTTAGCCGTCACGATGATACGATGTGGTTAGGGTGCTCGGCGACTGATACGAGAGTAGCGGGTTCGAATCCAACCGCGCGGAGTCGAGGTCGCGTTTCGATGGCGGCGAAATGTTCCGCGAGAGGCTGATGTGCTACGCTATGTTGGCACGCTGTAAAGGACTTCCAGGGGGTCGAAATGTCCAAAGCCCCTCTGCTTTGGCGTGCCTCGCAGTCATGTCTTGGTTTTGGCATTTAAAACTCCAGTAGTTATTCTTGCTTTCCGCGCGTGGTACGTACCAGAGCTTGTGTCCCAGAGTTTGCGTTTCCTCTTATAACTGCGGGAAAAACTTAAAGGAGTACTGACACGATTTTGCGGCGGCGCAAAATATACATTTTTCGTTTCCTAGCCATGTATTGTTAACGCATTCCGCACACGGAAGCCAGGAAACACGTACAAAATATTTTAATTTGGCTTTAAAGTTTTCGTCGCCCAGCACAGCAAGCCAGCCCCATTGCAATGGACACTACGATGACGCATGAACACGGGCTCTTAAAAATCGCCGAAATCGCTGTCAGAGTCACTGGACGACCGTGAAATTGCCGTTGTTTGCGTGCCTCAGGTGTAACTGACCAAAGACGACAGAGTTGCAGCGACGCTATGAAGAATTTCTGTCCCTACGTGACTCAGACGTCGTCCGACTATGTTGATACGTCACTAGGAAACCGCCCCCTCGAAATCGAAACCGAAAGTCAGCTTTTAAGGGAACCGTATTAAAAATATATTCATTGCATTGCGGGGCACCATGACACTGTTTTGGGGGTTCTCCACGCCGGTGCTTTCGTTTACAGCAACAATACGAGAATGTCGAAAATTCGTGTCAGTACTCCTTTAACGCTTCAGGATTTACTAACAAGGCGTACCTCACTAGGAACGTGCCTGTTTGTCCTTTGTATAGTGTGTCACGTCGGCGTAACCGCACTTTGCGGAAACGCTGTACAAACTTGCGTTTCGCTACAAATCCGCAGCGTATCATTAGCAATTCCAGGCGCGATATATCGCAGTGCAAAGGTGACCGAACTCCGCGAGCTCGACTGCTGAAAACAAATTACATCTTTAACTAATCGGATTGTCAAAGTTTCTTGTGTGTGTGTGTGTGTGTGTGTTAAATTTGTCCCCCTGGTATGGAAAAAAAAATTAAAATAAAGTGGGGGTAGCCCGCGCCACCAGAAGGTATATCGGGCTTAAAGCCAATCGCACCATAAAGAAATAAGGGGAAGTGTTCCCAAAAAGAAAATTTTGTGGAAAAAGCCAATTAAAAAAAAATGTATGTATTCGGTGTGTGTGTGTGTGTGTGTGTGTGTGTGTGTGTGTGTGTGTGTGTGTGTGTGTGTGTACGCATGGCTTTACTTATTGAGTTTGATTCCGTACGCTATGGCAGGTGCTCACCGAGCGACTACACCTAGGACTGAAATGATGTGTTTTTAACCGTTCCTTTCGTTCTCAGAAAGGGAGAAGACACCTGCCCGAGTAACTTGCCCCCTTTCATGATCGTTCTGCGATAGATTGGACCGTATCCATGCTGCGGCAGCACCCAACGACACGTCCTTCTTTCTTTGTCGTCTGTCGCTCGCGGCCACATTTTTCGTCTGCTCTCGATCGTTCCTTCCAGCGCGGCCTCCTCCTCTCTCACACTTTCTCTCTGGACCGGTTCTCGTGTTGTGCGATTTTGCTTTCACTCACTCTCTATGCATGCGATCCATCTTTTCTCGCACTCCGTCTATGTACCCTTGTCTCTTTAGTTACTTTTCTATCACTCCCTCGTCTCTCTCTCTCTCTTAAATTGAGCGACGCACTTTCGCTTTCTCTCCGCCAGGTGTCACACTCTTCCATCCCTCCGTCCTCGCTCGGCTTCACGGTTGTGATATAATGTATCTCTCCTTGACTAATACCGGGTCCCCCTCCTTCTCCCCCACTCCTCTTTCTTTGGCTGCGCGTTCTTGCCATGCGAATCTGTTCCGCCCCGTTTCTCTCGCCTTGCAGTTGGGTTGCGTCGTTTTTTTCGTTCGTCCCCGTTTGATTAGTTGCGTGCAGTTTAGCGGCGAGTGCTCTGTTCCCTCTCTGTTATGCGCGACCATGCAAAACGCGTGGATTCCTACCAGAAGATGTATTAATCCGCCATTTACAGTCGTCGTTATCGTCTCCTGCCGCTGAGGTCGACTTACTAGAGCTCTAGTCGTCTACTCGTACGGTGCCAGTTATTTCGTCAGTAAACTCAGTATGACTCCGCCATTGGCTCTTGTTGTCGTCTGCTACTGCTGATGTAGTAAGGATCTACATCCATAGACTCAGTGTCACTCCGCCATTGGCTCTTGTTTTCGTCTGCTACTGCTGATATCGTAAGGACCCACCTCCCTGGACTCAGCATGACTCCGCCATTGGCTCTTGTTTTTGTCTGCTACTTCTGATATAGTAAGGATTGACCTCGCTGTATATGGCAGGTGACCTCGCTTGAGTAATACGGATTGAGTATCGCTCCACCATTCGCTTATTGTCGTCTGCTGTATTGGCGACGTCATCGCACTGTCAGTCCGTCTGTCGCCTACCTGATATGGCGCCGGAGATTTCATTGCCCGGGTGTTGCCCGAACAATCAGTTATCGTTCTTCATTGAAGACAACTTCAACCGAACTGCGCACATAGTTGTAGGACAGCTCGAGTTTGTTTGGACGCGGTAATCTATAGTGGCGCTTGACCGTACATTAATCTGTACCGCTTGCCTGCCACGTGACCAGTGCCCATTTCCCATGATTCGCTCCTTTAAAATTTTTATCGCTACGCTTGTTCAACATTGTCAGGTGACACCCTCTTCCAGTTTCTTTCCTCCATGTTCAACGCCGTCCTCCATTAAAATGAGCGGTTTTGAGAGTAGGAAGCGCTTTACGTGAAACTGCCAGTGAAATAAAAGTCCTCTTGCCGGCTCCCCCCGCCTAGTCAATGGAATCAGCTTCAGTTAGGTTTACGGTGTGAGTGCTTATTGTGAGTGCTTATCAACGCCGGATGCCGACCGCTGCGGTATATCCTTTCGATCGACAGCAGATGATAAGGGGCACAGTAGAGCAAGAAGAATCTCTGTATTGCAAAACTCAACCCAACCAGCATTCTATTCCAACTTGAGTGGAGCGTCAGTGATGAAACGGGTATTGTCATGGTATACAGACGTCCGTTATCGATAAGGTAAACAGAAACGAGCACGATATAGGCGATGGACACTTGATAAGCAGGGATAAAGAAAGAAAGAAAAAAAGAAGAAAGGGGATAAGGCCAAGTCTGCAGCTCATTCGCCTGTTGCGCCAACGCGGAACTGTTTGCACTCTCCGAAGACGTGACGGAAGCGCTCAAGTCAAGCGACTGGTGACGCACGTGACACAGATTAGAGATCGGGGTGTCGTACGCTGCCTGCGACTGAAACGTTCCGTATGGCCATCCCGATAACTGCATGTGCCTCCGTAACGAACACAGGGAAGGACGGGGCAAATATACGAGGCGCACGCGGTATCTGAGCGTATTTCGCGCAGAAGCTTGCGAAATTTTGACAGTTACGAACGGAACGTTTCAGGAGGGATCCCAGAGGTCGATCCAAAGTTCCCCAGTTGATGCCGCCGATAGAGGGCACACCGACCGAACAACGTGCGGAAGGGAACACGCCGATATGTTTTCAAGAAGGTAAACATGGCTTACAATTTGAAAAGAATTTACACGCTTTGGGGAGTCCTTCTCCCGCAGCGCTGATGATCAGCTCAAGAAAAAAAAAAAAAAAAAGAGAGCATTTGGAGAGTATTTCTGTCCCACAACGATAAATGGTCACCTATAGACCTATTCCACCGGGCCTACGTCACGCAGATGCGGTGGCGCTGTCGTCGGGAGTTTTGGTTTCGCATGGTAGGCATCCGCCGGCGCGCCTACCGTAGCAGCCGCTGCGTTTTCGCTGGTGCGGGCGCTTCTCACCGCCGTGAAATGAAGAAAAAAGTGTTCACCGATGACCTGTGCCGTGGGTTAGTTGCTCAGCAACGCGCAAGATATGTGCGATAGGTTTTTATCGGTTTCCTTCTTATTTCTGTCTTAAGGGAAGGGACGAACCTGTAATGCCGGCTGTTTGGCGCATCGGTTATGCGCCAAACATTTTCGTCACGACTAAGCATATGTGTAATTATTTAGCGTTAGTGCGGCTTGTTTCATTTGAGAGAAATAGCATTGTCACAAGTTTGTCAAGTGTAATGATCGACACCATGTTTCTTGGCATAAAGAAAGTGCGGACACAGAGCGATCACGCTTACTGCAAAGCGCACACGACGTTAGCTTAGCTCGATGTGTAGAAGTAATCGCGGTCGCCGTGTATTAGTGAAGTGGGGAAGCTATAAATACGTCATAAGAATTTCATTCACTCAAATGAGACAAATATATAAGAGCTTAATTCACGTAGCCGTGAGCGGAAGGACGATTACAGCGACGCTTTTGCAAATAGCTTGCGGCTGCGATACCATACACACGAGAAGTGTCTTTGGCAATGCTGTAGTGGTTATGATGCGCTTTAAATTGTTCTTTTTTTTTTTCGATTGCCAGACTGCTCGAATTATTAACTACACGCTTGGAATTTGCCGCGTCGTTACAGGAATTCACGCCTTCACGACCGGAACTGAGCGTATGGGCAGGAGCCGCAAGCCGCGGTTATGCGCCTTGCTGGCGGCTATTTGAGGGCCTTGTCCTTGGCACGTTATTGTTTTTTCTTGTGTGTGTGCGTTATCACAGCCGTATTTACATGGGTTAGAGCGTCACCAATATCGCATGCTTGAGTACCTATTCCGTTACATTTGTTTTTGCGCAAGGATTTCGTGTAGGGATTAGAGGCTTTAGTCCGAAACAGTATTTTAGCTTAGGCATCTTCAAGTCGTATTTAAACAAGTCTCGCTGTTGCAAGTGGTTCATCCTTGCGCTAGTTACCGAATTAAAGCATACGCATAAAGCGATGCCGACGTGATAGCTCGCGATCATTCGCATCATGTGGCAAGGTGCTTATCCTTTCAATCAGTTTCTCACATCTTGTCATAGTTGGGCGTCGGCACATTCTTTTCCACATTCATTGAACGCTTCCTACAGAGCTAACGCGACTTCATCTCACGCGGCTGCTCCTCGCAAACTGTTGTAAACACGCCGTCGGCGCTGCGACGCCCCGTGCTCGGAGGCAGCTTTCGCACACGCTTCGCCGGCGGCGGTGGCGCGACCGTGCGGGGCCGCGGCAAGCGGTGGGCGGGGCCTCCGCGCCGCGACGTCGACACAAGCCCCTGTTATATCGCCGGTGCCTACCACTGTTTACCAACATGGAATAGGTCTATAGGTTGCCCGTACTACGATCTCTCAATCTCTCCTGCTCCCTACTGTTCCTTCTTTTTTCTACTCGTCTTTGTATCCCTTATCCCCCTCCCCTCAAGGCGCTTAGCCGTGTCCCCAGCATGGGAGACAGAAATTAGCGCCTCTTCCTTTCTCACGAATCACACACACTACCGAAAACTCTGCGTTCGCCATTCTTCCATAGAAGAAATTTGCGTTGCGCAAATAGCCGCACTCCATTCATGACTCCATTGACGACGTCAACATGTCGTCAAGTTGCCGTCCTGACGAAGACAAGTCCACTTGTCCAAACGTTGGCTCCTGCGACATTCCCTGCTCTACGTCGTTTTTAGCGATCTGTTCATCGATTCTAGCCTCCATCTTCTTCTGAGCTTCTCTTCTAGTTTGGACTTCTTTGTCCGTGTCACTTCAACGATATGGCTTCTTCTTACGAAACGAACCAACTAGCCATAAAAATCTATACTGCTATATTTATTAGGCAATTCCACGAACTACTTATCCGCGGCACTCTTTCTTCCGGCGGAGTGTTCCCTGGCACGCACGTTGCTCGCACAGCACGGCCTGCTGCATTCCGTCTTTCTGCGATCTCCATTGCACGGAAATACGCTCTCGAAGTTTGGTAGCGTGTGGCGGAACGTGGGAGGGGAAGAGAGGGTAGTTGGCGAAATCGAGAGAGTGAGGGAAGTGGTAAGGTGGGTTATGTTTAAGGGTCTATCTACGCCGTTTCTTTCTTTTTTATTTGCCTACGGCGAGTGGGACACGGTGCGTTGCGTTTGCTTCTATATGCTTGCGTTCCCTTTCCGCGCGGATGTGTGCACACGTGTGTGTTCTTGGCCGCTGTGCCGCTGTTGCTGCTGTCTCAAGGAGGGCGTTTAATCTCGCTTTCCTCTTTCTGCCCTTCCTCTCTCTCTCTCGTAATGCCTCCGAACGTCTTCTATTTTTACTGCTTGCTTCTTCTGGTTGGCCGTGGCGTTTTCGTGGTTCAAGGTTAACGTGCTGCTGCTGTACCAGCCTGCACGTTGCCTCACTGCCTCAGCTTTTATTACCATCTCTCTCCCTCTCTCTGTCGTGTGCCCTAGGTAGTTTGCTTTCGTTATCTTTGTCTCGCTTTCTGTACCTACTTTCTTTTCGCTGGCAGATATACCTTTCTGCTCGCTCTCTGGCACACTCGATTATTATTATAATCATCTTGCTCCCAATGCCTCCCTCTTGGCATCGTTATGCGCCTGTAGGTAAGATGATGTGATGCTTGCCGATCTGCGTTGCAGATGAAGTTAGAGCTGTAGTAACAGCAGCAGCTTCAACAGCAGCAGCAACGACAACAGCAACGACGCAGGCCAATTTATGAACAGGTTGTGCGTGTATGGTTGGATTCTGGCAACCCTCTTCCTCATACAACGACGTTACTTTACCCTCCCTGGGCGTTATTTCAGCTTGCACGTCCATAACGTCACTTATAGTGTGTGCTGCATCGTCGCAATGTGGCCCGATCGAGATCTTGTCTACGAGTTGTATATTTATCTTGAAAGTCGAGTTACATGTAGTACACTCGTAAGCAGTACGAAAGGGAACGCTCATATAACATAAAAGGAGATAGTGCCCAGATGCAATAGACAAGCAAGGAGTTTGTATCTGCGCATTGAGTGTTTATTTCGATAACTTATTGTATTATAGTTACTTATACATTTTGTCACCTGCCTTAGAGTTGCTAAGATGTCGCACTGCTGAGCTCGGAAGATGTGAGTTCCGATTTCCGGCCATGGCGGTGTTGTGGGTAAGTCCCTGCTTCGGAGGAAGGAGTTACAGACTTCTATCGTCAGGGAGAATTGGCTCGTGCACGGACTCGCATTCGTGGTAGGGCCGACCCCGAGGTGCGCGACAGAGGTGCCGAGTTTACGGCTGTGCCGGGAGGCTGTACTGGAGTGTTTAAAGAAAAGGTTTGCTGCGTAGACCGCTCGTGATGTTATGGCTAGCAAGGCGTAACACTGGGCGTTAACTACACTTTTCGGCACCGTCTTCAAGGAGTTGAGAGGCGGTGAATTTTATTATTTCTTTTTTCCTGCGTGGGGGAGACTCCTTCCTATATTGGCCTGTTTAGTTGCAAGCATAGTTGGCTCTCAGCGGCCATTGGATCCTCGTCTTCTGTCTCTCTCTCTTTCGCAAAATAGCGATAAACAAAAAGAAAAGCAAAACCCGGTGCGCATTTCCTTCTGTACGCGGTGGCCTCTTTCGTTCTGGTTGAGGGCTGCAGCATTCAAGGAAATAATGAAGCTGCGCGATTCGGTGCGTTGGGTATATGTATACGTGCGTATAAAACGCCATCCTGTCGTGCGTCTACATAATCGGCGATGATTGCACCCTGCGCAAGTGCGAACGTAAACGCCTGTCCTCTCTCTTTCTCCTCTTGCCTACGGATGACTCGTTACATCGCTATATCGTGCCAAGTTTGGGAAGTTTTATTTGAACCTACTGACGTAACTAAGCGGCGACCGTGGAGCGAGCGATTGGGGCGCCATTTTGGTTGCGTGGGGTTTCGGGAAAGCAGGAAATGAGCTTGTTATAAAAAAGAAGAAATAGATACTTCGTTTCTCTCCACGACAATAGTCGAATGGCTTTTGGTAATTAGAAATGGTGGGCTGTTTGCCAAGGCGGTCGGCCGGTATGACCAGCTATCTTGTGGTTACTTCATTATTTCGCTGACGTATCGCCAACATGTCGCAGTATCTTGAATTATCTGCAAAAGCTGGTACTTTTTTTTTTTTTTTACTCTTTCGGCTGCGAGCGGGGAGGACATGATGCCTCTATAGCCGCTTGATTCGATCGGACCGAAATCAATCAAGGTGGGCGGGTATTTGGTGGGTGCATAGAGTAATGGGCGAGTCCTTGGACAGGTGAGTTGATGTTTACGTAAATGGTAGATTGGCTTGAGTCTGTGGTTAGATAGGTGGGCTGCATGGATAGTTAAGCTGGTGGGTGGGCTTATCTATGCACTTTTCATGCATGCAACAGCTGTTGCTGGATGCGCAGGTTAATGCTAATGGATAGATGATTGCGTAAGTGGTGGGGCGGATAACTAGATAAGCGAGTGGTTGTGTGTGAATGTGGGGGTAGATGGATAGATAAGGTAGTGGCAGGCGACTGGATTGATGATTGCTCAAGTGCGCAGCGACTCAACAGCGACATGATTGCTCAAGTCGCTTTTCTTGGCATTGATTGGTGAAGTGAATTAGTTATGTGCCGTCTTTATGTCATCGTGTTTTCTTCCTACACTGTCTTTTTATTATACCGCCCCCTGTAGACAAGAAATGTAGTTCTGTATTCGTCGACGTAAAACGTGTGTGGCCTGCACGTGTGCTTCGATGGCGCGCCGTTAATTTACCTCCCTGTCCAGATTTGACGTGACCTGCTCAGGTTGGCGTTCAATCTACGTTTCGGATCTGTCACGCGGGCCGTTCAATTTAGTTCGCCATGTTTTCGAACCTTCGGTACATACGCCTACAGCTGTTCGAGAATGACACATATGCGATCGCCCCCCCCCCCCCCCCCCCGAGCTGGAAATAACGCTTGGCGTTGTTCACTTTCCGTCCCTGGCGTTGAGGTTGTGCGTCACGATTATCATAGATAGATAGATAGATAGATAGATAGATAGATAGATAGATAGATAGATAGATAGATAGATAGATAGATAGATAGATAGATAGATAGATAGATAGATAGATAGATCGCTGCCCCGAGCCCACGGATCCCTCGCCACGGACCCCGAGGTTTCGCGCGCCATGTCGGAGGCCGTGTCCTAGCAGCCGCACTTTACGCACGTTGCGCCCAGATGGCGCTACACACCCACCGTTTCCGATGCGAACGTGGCACGGTAATGCTATCGCGGCCCACTCTTAAAAGCGAAGCTGAAGCGCGCTCCCACTTTCTTTCTTTCTTTTGTTTGTTTGTTTCTTTGTTTGTCATTAAGGTCACAGTTTCGGCCCTTTCCCTCCCCTACTTGGAAGGAGCACACCGGCTGTTTTGCCGATTCGGTCTACGGGCGCTTCACCGTTGGAGATATTGTTTCCTACGTTTCTGTACTTGATTCGCCTGTTTTGTTGTCCCATCTTCTCACCTGTACGCTTGCCCCCGTGAAGAAAACAAGGAAGCACGCGCGCCGCTATCAGAGCGTATATAGCTACGTATAACATCGTACAACTGTAGGCGGCGTTTTCGAAACCAGGTCATGTTTATATACTACGCATAGAGGGATGCTTGCGCTCAGGTCCCGCTTCGCGCGTACGTAATTTATGGTTCCACGGCCTTGTCCGTCCACGACGTACTATGTGTTTAGTATATTATTGCCATAGACGTGCGTGCACGTGTGTTCACTATATAGACACGGGCACATCGTCAATGCGTTTCGATAGCTGCGCCTGCTGTACACGCTCTCATGATGACCTCGATGTGTGTACATATATGTTTTAGAGAGATAAAATTCGTTACAGCTGTCCACATTCCCGGTGGTGACTCTCTCTCTCTCTCTCTCTCTCTCTCTCTATCTACCTCTCTCTCTGTGTGTGTGTGCGTGTGTGTGTGTGTAAATATTTGCGTTGCGTTTAATAGGTGTACGCTGCGCACGTGGGATGGATAATGGGACTTTTGGGGAGGGAGTGGGGAGGGGGAAATCGGGCTCCCATGAAACCGAACGCGGAATGAAAAAATAACAAATGCGTACGTCCGTTACGTTCGGTTTTTCTTTCTTTCTCTAAAAAATAATAAGTATGCGTCTACTGTGCCTTTTATCGATTGTTCTTTTCCTTCCTTTCCACGTGCGATTTGGCGAAAAATATTTCCTGTTTTTTTTCTTTTCCTTTACAAGTAGATGTATCATAGCGCACCTGTTTCTCGTTGCTTTAAATTGATTTCTGTGTTGTTTTTTTACGTCTCAAAACCAGGATATGATTATGGGAGGTGCCGTAGTGGAGGATTCGCTGGAAATTTCGACCACCTGGAGTTTTTTAAAGGGACGCTAAAGAGCAACACGATTTTTCTCCTATCAGTAAAAACAACTTTTTCACAATATCAAAAGCACCGCTCTCAACAGCTGGATAAGGCGCTTGGTAAGTGAGAAAAGCGCGCAAGAGGCATGTGGCGACGCCACTTTCAGGTTGCCGCACCAGCTCGCTGTGACGTCATAAATATTGAAGGCGCCTCCTACGGCCACGTGACTATTCTCTGGTAAAGTTGAATTGCATTGTGTTTGCAAGTATCAAGAGGTTCCCTTAAACGCTTTTTTTTTGTTTGACATTGAGTCACTGATTAGGCACCACAGTTGTGAAACCATTCGCACCATAAATAAAGCCAAGCACCTTGCGCTAAGGCAGCTATTGGCTTATTTCTGTCGCCTTCCTCCTTACCACTGCTGTTTCTCCTCAACTCGAACAAGGGGAAGTGTGCGCTAGCGACGACTGCGCTTCCCACGTCAGCCGCTGTGCCGAGCCCTCCGTAGCGACATAGCGCCGCGATGTCTTTACTGAGGTCGCCGGCCTCGGCAGTGCTGGCCTCTGTAATAGTGCGCCGGCGACTCGTGTGTGCGCCGCCAGATGCCACGACGATACCGTTGGCTGGCCCTTCTGTGCTCGTGACGTCACATGGCTTGCGCATCGTGGCACCCATCGCGCGTCCCGTAGGGAAGGGCGGTTGAAAACGCTTCGAGTCGAGTCGCGTCGATCTCTCACGATGTGCGTATTGAAAACTTTGTAGTAAATTACGCGCTTAACGCAGAGTGCTGATATTGTTACGCTAATGATCAGAAGGACTCGGGCTATCGGTGCAACGCATTTGTACAAAATCACCATAACCTTTTCAGGGTCCCTTTAATGTACGTTAATGTACCAAGTTTCATAAAACCCCACGGAGCTAAATGCGGACGAAACACTAAAAAGAGACTTTGAAATACGTGACGTCATGGCCGCGTTGACGTACAGAACTTTTCTGTAACGAAAAATGAAGCATATACCTTCATTTTCTTCATTAGTGTTGAACCCATGGTGATTAGATCAACGATAATAGATACCTTAAAGAAAAGTCTATCACTATAGACTGATGTACTTTTTCTATTTGTTGTCCGTTTGGCGTGAACTGACATCGCACTTCTCTTTGCATTAGCTCTCTCTCTCTCTCTCTCTCGCATATATAATCGTGCTGATGTGCGATAAGTCATGACTATAATCATGACTTACCGGACACCAGCACGATTATGTTAGGAACTGTTATCTTAGGACCTGGTCTAGTTTTACCTATTTGTTTTTGCTTCTAGTTACTGCTGTCCTGGCGGGTTATTTGCCAGAGCGGGCGTACATGCGGAGGAAATGGCGAGCAATACAGACAACTTGAAAAGCACGCACAAAGGGAATTAGAGCGCGTTTTATTCATTTGGCGTTTAATGGATGAGAAAGGGTAGAACCATGCCAGAGAATTCCTGAGCAAAGGAAAATAAATTATATTTAAAAGCAGTCTTTACGGGCCAGCGTCTGTGATGATAAGAAAATTTCGGCGAATAAATGCGTAATAAGCCTAATAAAAGAAATACATAAACGGATAATAGCAATGCATACACGCCTCTTCGTAGCAGGGCAGCTGTGGCATTGGCTGCATTTGTGGAGGGTGTTCGCGTGATGTCAAAAAAGAAAAGGAAACTAATGAATTCTGGTCTCTGATGTCCCAAAAACACGATCTGAATGATGCATGCCGTAGTTGGGAATTCCGTATTGACTGATTGATTGATTGA
Source organism: Hyalomma asiaticum (assembly GCA_013339685.2). NCBI lineage: Eukaryota > Metazoa > Arthropoda > Arachnida > Ixodida > Ixodidae > Hyalomma > Hyalomma asiaticum. The sequence goes on from CM023489.1 coordinate 22,363,417, forward strand.
TTGATTGATTGATTTTTCCCGAGAGAAGGTGTTCACTCACCGGAAAGCTTCGCCTTTCTTCCCACTGCCGAATGTGAGTGATTTTGAAGACAACGAAAAGTGGGAATGGGTCAAGGGCTCATTAGAAACGGCCTAATGAAGCCAAGCAAAGCATAGGGGGGGGTAATTAATTACATTTTTGCATTATGAGCCCTTACCACATGACTAGCTCAGTTTTCTGTCATCCCTTAGTGGATACCTGCTTAGTAGTGGATACCTGCTTAGTGGTACCTGCTGATACCTGCTGCTCTCTGGTGACGTTAGCTCTGAGCTGTTCGCAATTGCGTTGTGTTTTATACTTTTTCCTACACGACTGCGCACCGTCTATTCTGTTATTTGTTTTCTCGACTCCAAAAGTGACCTGAAAGGCCATGCCGATGGGCGAGGCGTGGTGCGGTTGGGGCTTATATACTTGTGAAACCGGGGTTACCATTCGTGAGGGACTTTGCTGAGAAGGCAGTGAAGAAACTAAGAAACGCGAGAGGGGGGGGCAGGGGGGGGCGAAGGAAAAGATACGGCGGTGCATAAACATACACTTGCAAGCACACACAGAGACAGCAAAATATAGAAATGAGGCGGCGGGCTTGAAGGCGGCAGCGAATTTTCTACGTATATTACCGATCCTTGCGTATGTATAGTTGCCACTCTAAACCGACTTCTTTTTTCCTCTTTTTCAGTCCAACTTCGTGGGAGGGTTGGCGAAATGTATAATGCTCACTGCGTATATAGCTATGTTTAGACTTAATGTATTTCTTTCTTTTTTCTTTTTTTCCCGCCATCTCGTCGAAATTCTGTGCCGCTCGGTTGCGTGCGTGGAATGAGCTTCGGCGAAATGTATAATCCCGTGGGGTCGGAGGGGATGGCGAGGTCATCGGGGTCATCGTCATAGATACGGTTTCACGTCGCGGTGTTCGTTTCTTGTTGTTTCGGCGGGCGTTGTATAGTGTCATCGTGTATACGTCATGCGTTTACGTGTGCTTGTGTGTGTGTGGTCTATACAGTACCAGGGAGGGAGTGGGCGTTCTTGCAAGGGTCTGTTACAAGTGAAAGGAGGGGGGAAAAAAAGAAAGAAAACACGACGTGCAGTTAACACGAGGAAACAAGGTATAACTAAGGCGGGGGCGACGAAGCGCTGACGTGCAACAAAGATACTTGCAAGAGTCGACTAAAGTGTCTTGTCTTCAGTCAGTCTCATTGATTGATTTGTGGGGTTTAACGTCCCGAAACCAGCTCCCGATTATGAGAGACGTCGTAGTGCAGGTCTCCGGAAATTTCGACCACCTGGGATTCTTTAACGTGCACTGACATCGCACAGTACAGGGACCTCAACATTTTGCCTCTGTCGAAATGCAGCCGCCGCGGCCGGGATTCGATCCCGCGACGTTCGGATCAGCAGTCGAGTTCCGTAACCACAAGACCACCGCGGCGGGGCGTCATGCAGTGTCAGTATAGTTACTGCGGCGGTAACATCATTATTATTATTGTTATTATTTGTAAATTCCGCCTTGACATTGTATAAAAACGATGTTTGGTGGTACAGGCTGGTGCTTTTATATTATGTTTTTCTTACGCCTCAGCATAACTTTGTGTATGAAAACAATGGATCGGGGAGGAAATTAAGGTGGCTGGGCCCTCTAGGTGTGAGACCTGTATAGCCTCCGAGATCCGCTCGGGGTGCAATCTAAAATGCGTACCATCTTAGTTTCGGACTCCCCGCCTCAACATCTATAGATCAGCTGACGAACTTTAAAAAAAGAAAGTAGGTCTGTAAGCTCGCCTTCTTTCTTCTTTCTTTCTTCTTCTTTCTTTCTTTCTTTCTTTCTTTCTTTCTTTCTTTTTTCTTTTTTTCCCGCCATCTCGTCGAAATTCTGTGCCGCTCGGTTGCGTGCGTGGAATGAGCTTCGGCGAAATGTATAATCCCGTGGGGTCGGAGGGGATGGCGAGGTCATCGGGGTCATCGTCATAGATACGGTTTCACGTCGCGGTGTTCGTTTCTTGTTGTTTCGGCGGGCGTTGTATAGTGTCATCGTGTATACGTCATGCGTTTACGTGTGCTTGTGTGTGTGTGGTCTATACAGTACCAGGGAGGGAGTGGGCGTTCTTGCAAGGGTCTGTTACAAGTGAAAGGAGGGGGGAAAAAAAGAAAGAAAACACGACGTGCAGTTAACACGAGGAAACAAGGTATAACTAAGGCGGGGGCGACGAAGCGCTGACGTGCAACAAAGATACTTGCAAGAGTCGACTAAAGTGTCTTGTCTTCAGTCAGTCTCATTGATTGATTTGTGGGGTTAACGTCCCGAAACCAGCTCCCGATTATGAGAGACGTCGTAGTGCAGGTCTCCGGAAATTTCGACCACCTGGGATTCTTTAACGTGCACTGACATCGCACAGTACAGGGACCTCAACATTTTGCCTCTGTCGAAATGCAGCCGCCGCGGCCGGGATTCGATCCCGCGACGTTCGGATCAGCAGTCGAGTTCCGTAACCACAAGACCACCGCGGCGGGGCGTCATGCAGTGTCAGTATAGTTACTGCGGCGGTAACATCATTATTATTATTGTTATTATTTGTAAATTCCGCCTTGACATTGTATAAAAACGATGTTTGGTGGTACAGGCTGGTGCTTTTATATTATGTTTTTCTTACGCCTCAGCATAACTTTGTGTATGAAAACAATGGATCGGGGAGGAAATTAAGGTGGCTGGGGCCCTCTAGGTGTGAGACCTGTATAGCCTCCGAGATCCGCTCGGGGTGCAATCTAAAATGCGTACCATCTTAGTTTCGGACTCCCCGCCTCAACATCTATAGATCAGCTGACGAACTTTAAAAAAAGAAAGTAGGTCTGTAAGCTCGCCTTTCTTTCTTTCTTTCTTTCTTTCTTTCTTTCTTTCTTTCTTTCTTTCTTTCTTTCTTTCTTTCTTTCTTTCTTTCTTTCTTTCTTTCTTTTTGCGACCTCCGTAATTTCTGTAAGGGCGTACGTTAGGAGCCGTACTTAGAAGTACGATATTACGTATGCGTTCGTGTGTGGGAACCCGCTCCCTCCCCCTCTACCCTGCTTACCATATTGAAGTCACACGCACTGACGCGCGAGTGGTGTAAGGTAACGTACGTGTTGTAGGCGTCGGAGCCGCGAGGGTGGTTCGTGTTAATATAAAAAGCCGGCGAAGACGACCTACCAAGGCGGCGAACGACGCACACGGCATACGAAATGCGTGGCAAAGGTCAATAAACCGGGCCTCGCTTCCGTCCTTTCTCATCTTCTCCCTCCTCCTCCTCTTCCACTTCATATCCACTCGTAACCCCCCCCCCCCCCCACTCCCTCTTCCCAGCGTTGCGTATATCGCGCTGTGTGAGAACTCTCTCTCACTTTCGGCACCGCTCTGCTCCTTTTTTCCTCGAACTCCGCTTGTTCCGTCGTGGGGGCGATGTATGTTTATGGGTGTAATATCTGGAGTACATATTTCGAAGAACAGCGTAAGAAAAGGTGTAGGGCTTTCATTTTCTTTCTTTCTTTTTTCGTTGTCCACCCGACGGTGGTGCTGGTTTTCGGCTATTGAGGCGGATGAAGGAACGAGCTTTTATCCTTTTTTTTTTCTTTTTGACTTCGACTATATCTCGTTCTTAAAGTTATGCGCTTCTTTTACTTAAATGTCTTCTTTCATGTCTATGCGTTGTCCATCTCTTCTGCTGCGCTTTAAATTTGCTTTTTACATCTTTCGTTTTATTTGTTGTTGTTCTTTTCATTATTCTTTCTTTACGTCTCCCTGTTTCCGCTCTCGCCTTTCTACCTGTTTCTTTCTCTTCGGCCTTCTCTTCGTTTCCGCTTATTCCCTTGCACTTGAGAACGTGCCCCGAACGATGATTGCTATTCGTTGAAAGAAAGAAGTGGACATCGCCGAGGGGCCCCGCCTTTTTTTTTTTAATAAATGCATTTCAATGCCCAACTCGATGAAAAATATGTATGCCCGCTATAGTGAAATGAGTCGTCATCATCATCATTTAATATTAGTAGCTTAAAGGCCCACACCCACGCGCTATATCAACGGTTTTCTGTATTATATATATCAACGGTTAGACGCCGATAGCCCGGGACGGGCCCACACCCACACACTATATCAACAGTTATATATATATATATATATATATATATATATATATATATATATATATATATATATATATATATATATATATATATATGGTCACGTTGAAAAAAAACATAACATTTATTACGACGTTTCGGCCGCGAGACCGGCCTTTTTCAAGCTTCTAATACAATTGTATTAGAACATTTGTATTAGAAGCTGAAAAGCCGGTCTCGCGGCCGAAACGTCGTAATAATTATGTTTTTTTTCAACGTGACCCTTGGATTATATAATTGGACCTGTTGCAAGGGTTTTATCTTTGGAGTATATATAATATTATATATATATATATATATATTAGATATATTATATATATATATATATATATATATATATATATAATTTAGGATTTATTTCTGACGTCTCGGTCTGTTTCTAACGAGTTTCTACTAATGCGCCCGGGCTGTCGGCGTCTAATGCAGTCGTCGTGGCCACGGTATAAAGCAAGCCCACTAGCAGCGACTGACGTGTTCCTGTGGGAAACACCGCATGTTTCGCACCTTCCCAGGTTTCACGTTAGTGGAGCTGTCATGATTTTTAGGGGCGATCGCAGTAGCTTTGTCGTCTACTTTCGCTGCCACGGTACATGGAGAACCGTTGCTATAGTCATAGGTGTGTATGTGAATCCAGAACTCTAGACGATACACGAATTATAACAAGAGGATTAAAATGTAACATCATAAAAGAGGAACTATATATATATATATATATATATATATATATATATATATATATATATATATACCGGTATGTCGCCCTACGTCAACGCGCGGTTGACGTAGGGCGACATATCGGTACGATGATACCCAGTGCTTCGTCACTCGTCATGATTCACATTAGTGGAGACGCGATGATGTTTTTGTCATTCCTGCTCCTAATAATAATAATAATAATAATAATCTTCATGTCTACGCCCACTTACACGGCAAAGGCCTCTCTCTCCATGCATCTCCAATTATCGCGGTCCTGTGCTAATTGGAACCACTTTACCCCCAAAACTCGAACTTTTTGCCACCCCCTGCCACGCTTGCCTTTTTCTGTGTATAGGGATCCGCTCTATTACCCTTAACGACCAACGGTTATCTTGCCTTCTCGTTACGTATACCTCAATTTAATTTAACTTTTTTCGAGGCAGCTTTCTTTCCTGTCGCTTTCGCTCTTTATTCGCCCTCTATGTGTAATTAAAAAAAAAGAGCAGAAATAAAAGCCGTGCGTGCGCCCGTGGCCACTCTAATTAGACAGCCTAGCTCGTTATTATGCTCCCTCGTAAATGAGATCTCGCGTTACGTTTCCACCCAGCTCACGTAATAATAGGTAATTCCCTCGTTTCACCCGGCTGCTCGCTTATCGGGTTGCGTCCCGTCTGCAGTTTCGAAGCGTTACGCACGGCTTCGGGCGCTGGTTTTACTGCGTTATCTTTTTTTTTTTCGTTTTCTTCTTTTTTGTTTTAATCTTCTAAACGCGGGAGGCGCCGTGACTCGTGACGTCATAAGGTTGTGCAGTAGCGCACGAATGAAACGCGAACGGAAACTACACGAAGTGTGTGTAGAATTCGTTTCTCAAGCGGTAGCCCCGATAGCACTATCTCGGACCCGCTAATATATGCGGTTGCCCAAGACTGTTCAGGACCTCAAAGCATATGCGTGAAACGAAGGGTACACAGCATGTATTTTTCCATTCGCACTCTCACTGCAGGGGCCAAACTAAGCGATATGCGTTACCAACTATAGCTTGCTGTAGTCCGCCTCTGTGGTCTAGTGGCTATTAGACTGGGCTGTTGATCCGAAGGTCACGGGTTCGAATCCCGGCCGCTGGGGCGGCATTTTCGTCCATTGGAGGCTGTATATTGAAGCCGGTGTACTGTGCGACGGCAGCTACATAGAACACGGCTTGAAGCTTAAAACGTGGAACTTCGACGCTCATTTTTCTCTTCCAGTATGGAACATAAAATTGCGAACCTTACAATAAGAGTTCTCCCCCCCCCCCCCCCAAAAAAAAAAAACAAAAAAAAAAACAATTTGTAACCACTTTATACCGTTTTACGCTATAGTGTAGGGAAACAGAAGCGCTTGATGACACTTCAATGTTGCCGAACGTATTCGGTACGGAGCATTTATGCAAGCCTTCGCCGGGTACGTACGAACTGCGGTGCATGGTTATGGGCTACGCTTGTATTTATTATTATTATTACTTTTTGTTTGCTGCGTCATAGATTACTAAGTTTAAACGGTTTTGTATGTGTCGAGAGTAGGAATTTGTTTTCGACAGCAGAAATACATGACATGACAAGAACTTTATTGGAGTCCTGAGAAACTTGGATCTGGGGAACTAGGCCCCCCTCCTCCCCTCCCCCAAATCAGGTCGGTGGCGCCGCCCACGATGGGACTGGAAGTCGAAGCTCCTTCGCGATTTCGTGGGCGCTCTGGACGGCCTGGAGTTGAGTGTGAAGATGGCTGCTCTTCAGGGATTCCTCCCATTGCTCCTTCGTTATGGGTGGAGAGGCATTGAGAGCCGGGCACGGTCAGAGCGTGTGATCAAAAGAACACGAGCAGAAATACAACTACGAAAATAAATAAGGAAACGTTCTTGATTGTAACGCCGTTGGAGCTCGCTCTATAGCCGAACGGTTGTTCGTTTGCGCTTGCCCTTAATGGATTAGCCTCGGCCAAGTCCGAGCATGCCGCGGCTTTGGGGATTATCGTCGTGGCCGTGCCGCTGCGTGAAATAGTTGCGCGCCCGCTTTGTCACTTGGTTTATAAACGCACATGTACAGGCCAATCGGTTTCTCCTGGAGGACACCATTCGTTTGCGAGATAACTGTTTCGCTGGCGTCCGTGCGGTTTCCTGTGGTCTCTGCGTGGCTCCCACGGTTGTACTGTACGTGGCCAAAATGCCTTTACCGGCGGAGGCAGTGTTTGTCGGTCTGGAGTGGCGTTACGTGGATGTGCGTGCAGGGAGCCTTAGATGGATCGCGTCACATTGCGTTCGCATTGTTGGAGAGCTTTACGTTGAATCAGAAGCGCAAGGACTTCTACACTTCACTTTAATACCTTAAAGACACTGGTTAGGTGGTATTAACATAAGGGGTGGGTTTACCGATGATGTTTACAGCGAGTGATCTTAATGATGAACAATAAGCAGATAAGTTGTCCGAAAAAGTCGATGAGCACGTGATGGCTGCCATGTCACGGGGACAATGGAAGGGGGGAAAAAGAGGAAAGGACAGGACAAACGCTTGAAAGAGCATTAAACATACCAATTCAACAAATTATGATCTCGGAACCTTTCACGGTGCCAAGGGTGCTCTGCTGTTGCATGGACACCGCATTTTGATGAGGACGAAATGTAGGAAACACGTGTGTAACTATATATTTAGGTCACGCAGCAATGGAAGGTGGGACCGGAACCGCTTTTTGCGAGTGATGGCCTCCGAGATTGCGGGCACTGTCTCGGAGGCCATGAGACCATGTTCGAGCCGTCAGCTCAGGACCGTAACCAGAGAAGACCACCTGTGGCGCACTGCAGTGTTCTCTTACCTCCGAGATCCAACGCTTACAGTGGTGTTTGCCCTCTGCGGAAACATTTGGTAATTTCGGAGTCGCGCGCATGGCCTGAATCGCATCGACGCCGCTACGTACTACTCGCTGCTGCCTGTCAAAGCCTCTCGTGGCACATTGTAACTTTTTTTTTACCCCCCCCCTTTCACCAAGGCGCTTGCTTCCATCGCTTGATTTATAGGCCGCTTTGTCGAACGTTCTAAACCTAAACTCGAACCATTTGTAACAACCACAACCACCGCCAACAAATGCCGCGAGTGCGAACGGGTCAGGGCCTGCCGGTTTCTTTCTTTCTTCCTCTCTGTCCACGCTGGGAAGAGAGTGCGAAACGCGACGGTTATAAAGAATATCTGACCGTGTGGCCAAACAAAGTAAACGCGATCCTTCTGTTGATTTCTTTTGCCCGCGTGATGGTTGGTTACGGATTAGGTGTGGTTTGTCGTGGTTATGGTGTTCGGTCCCGATAAGAGCATTACCTATGTACTCGCGCACTCTTTCCTGGAACTTTTTTTTATATATATCCCAGTTGTATGTGCGAGTGGTTTCGTGGCCAGTATATCGCATTTGGCTGCGTTCGCCTGTGTTACGTTTTGTATTGCGTCGAAGTTGGCGTTGGTGTGGCGATCCTCCGTGTGGTTATTCTTCGACCATCTGTAAGTAAGACAATCCTATATAGCTCATTCTGTCGTGCACACTCCAGAAATTAATGGTCGCATCCTTTTGGGGTGTCTGTGTTTGTCCCGCCCAAGTTGGGAACGGAAATAATTTCCAGCTGGGAGTAGCATTTCCAGCTGGAAATGGAAAATTTCCAGCCTGGAGAGTTGTTTCCAGCTGGGTATTCGCACTTTATTATCATGTGGGGCAGCGATACTGACATGTCTCGCTTTTCCTTCGTTGCTTTGGAAACGTATCGATACTATACCGGTACTTCCAGGGGACGAACGGATTGCCTGCTGCGAGCGTGACACAGCATTTTTTTTCTTAAATATAGGAAAGTGACGAGTACCGTGTTCCTTTTTTTTTTCAAAGAGTAAATACAAACATGTTTTATGCATAACAATATTTTTTTAGCACAAAAAGAAAAAGGTGTTGCGTTTAAAAAGTGCTTAATGTATGGAATTTTCGACCTTGGCAGTGGGGGATTAATACTGCCTACGGTGATCACGTGTGTTAGCCTTCGTGTGGTATTGGCGTCTGCTGCTGCATTCGCTCTCGGGATAAACCGGATCTATTAGGTTGTAATAACGGTACATAGTTTAATCGTAATCGAAGAGTGCATCGTCAGTGCTGACGCTTTCAAAATGTCTACAATGACCATTTCGTTCGAAGGCTTTTGTATCGGCCGATCTTGATGGATGGATGGATGGATGGATGGATGAAGGAGGGGGAGGTTGGTGTACACCACTGGATTCCTGTCCGATGACACTCCCATCTGATGCACATACATCCTGTCATCTCGAAATCCCTCGTCGCTACGACGCAGTTAAGTGCGCGTATGTGCACGTGCTATTTGCTCTCCGTTTCGCAAGGCTTGCATATTACATAGTACTTCAGGGAGGACGAGGAAACGACGCGCGACTAGATGCGGTGACAGCGATAAGGCGCCCTTGTCGCGATAAAACGCGCCCGTGGTTTAAGTAAGCCTCGAAACCTCCTTGAGCCAACAAGTTGCGGCATCTCGGCGGAGACCCGCTGTCCCGTATAGTTGGGCTCGCGTTTTTGCGGGTGTGCTGAGGTTGATAACGGTCGGGCTTGGCCTGTCCCTTATCGCATTCGGCGAACGTATGCGTGGCGTTCTGTCGTAGTTGGTTTGCGCGCTCTCTAAGATCCCTTAAAGGAGTATTGACGCGATTTTGCGGTGGCGCAAAATATACATTTTTCGTTTTCTAGCCATGTATTGTTAACGCCCTCCGCACACTGAAGCCAGGAAACACGTACAAAATATTTTGGTTTGGTTTTAAAGTTTTCGTCGCCCAGCACTGCAAGCCAGCCCCAGCGCAATGGACACTACGATGATGTGTGAACACGGTCTCTTAAAAATCGCCGAAATCGCTGTCAGAGTCGCTGGACGACTGTGAAACTGTCGTTGTTTGCGTGCCCCATGTGTAATTGACCACAGACGACAGAGTTGCAGCGACGCTATCACGAATTGCAGTCCCTAGGTGACTCGGACGTACGTCCGACTGTGTTGACACGTCACTAGGAAACCGCCCCCTCGAAATCGAAACCGAAAGTGGGCTTTTAAAGGAGCCGTATTAAAAATATAATCATTGCGTTGCGAGGCACCATGATACCCTTTTCGGGGTTCTCCGCGCCAGTGCTTTCGTTTACAGCAGCAATAGGAGAATGTCAAACATTCGTGTCAGCAGTCCTTTAGAGCCAACTCTTGGGATTCTTCGGGGTTGATCAGTGGATCTCAGTAAAACTTGCTGGGTACCTTCCTTGGCACACTTCCGTCATTTGTGCAAGATTACAGGCTCGAGGGACGCATAGATTGCTTGCAGTTCGATTTTTACTAATTACCTCAAACCAATCACCTGGCTGCCTGAAATGATCGACCACACTGTGTGTTCACGTCATCATCGAAGCGGCAGGAGCACACCGGTACGATACCATGGCCTCCGACGGCCTCCGATTGCGGCGCGACGCGCACACGTCTTGAAGGCCATGGTACGATACCCGCGCGCTTCCGTCGCTTTGCCTACGATGACGTCAACATACAGTGTGGCCAGTAATTGTGGAAAGCCAGGTGGGCGGTTTGACGTAATGAGTAAAGATTGGTTTGCAAGCAGTCTGCGCGCGTGATTGGACGAAAACCTTAACGGCCTATACGCGAAAATAGATTCACGTGGTGTTCGACTCCCAGCAGCTAGACTCACCATGTGCCCGCCGCCGTTCTCGAGAGAGGGACAGGTGGCACTCCGTCAACTTCAAACGCACACCTTTCCCAACCTTCGCTCACTGCATAAATTTTATGACAGGGAAAATTAGCATCCACCCGTTTCGTAGCACAAGGAAACCCATACGGATTTCTCGGAAATGAAAGCTTCCTAGTTCCCGAAATATTCGTCCTGTTCCGGGGTTCGAACCCGGGACCAACGCCTGTCCGAGGCGCTCGCTCTGCCAACTGAGCTATAACCAGGAGGCCAGCGATTGACAGCGCGAGGGCGAATCCATCGACAACTCGAAGCACAAGGACATGAACATGTTACTCCACCTTGCGTGTCCGCCGCGGTGGTGTAGTGGTTACGGTACTCGGCTGCCACCCAAAATACGCGGGTTCGATCCCGGCCGCGGCGGTCGCATTTTCGATGGAGGCGAAAATGCCAGAGGCCCGTGTACTGTGCGTTGTCAGCGCACGTTAAAGAACCCCAGGTGGTGTAAATTTCCGGAGCCCTCCACTACGGCCTTTCTCTCCTATCTCTCTTTCACTCCCTTTCCCCCACTCCCACGGACGCTTAGCCGTGCTCCCTACGTGGGCTGCAGAAATTAGCGTCATTTCCTAACCGAAACACAACTATCCACCTTGCGGGTTTCCGCAGAACTCATTTGCATAAATTTTACCCGGAACGTTACGTAGACTCTTGCCCGGGCTGTAGCTGCTCCCCAACGACATTCCATGTCACGGTGGAATGCGTCTCCACATTATTCCCTCCCCTCCCCGCTATCCTGCATCCCCTCCGCACCAAAGAGCTGTGGGAATATTCCCTCTGCTACGGGCCTCCCGAGGTCCGCCGGGCCCTAGTTCAACGGGCACGTGTGGTCGCCGAGATCATCTTAGGGATCCCGGACTAGGGTTCCCTCCCGCATACTCACTATTTATTACGAAATAAAAATGTTCTTTCTCTCTCTCTCTCTCCTAACCAAGGTGTTCCAGGATCGAACCCCTAAGGGTCCTGGTGTCTCCACTGGAGCAGTCTCGCAGAGCGCTTCGTATTCCGTGCCCTTTACTATACTTTTCTCGGCGAGGCCTCGTGGGAGACCAATTCGCGTTATCTCAATCTTTCTCAACGTAAACGCGTCTGTCTCGCGGTGCTTACGAGAGGGAGTTGCGTGGGGTTGATAAGGGTTATGCGCGAGATGCGGAGAGACGTTTTTGACGTATTATATAACGCGACGCGCCTATGTCACGCCACGCGCAGTGTGCGAGCTTCGTCGCGAAGCGTGTATTTTGTTTTTTCCTTCTTTCTTTCTTGCGCACACGCGCGCATACTGAAATAGCGGCGACAGTTATTGCTTTGTAAGTTGTCCGAGAAGTGAGGCGTGCCCTTCCCATACTCTGTCGGGCGTATACCAGCAAGGACATAGTCGAGACATACATTGTGGTGAGGCGCCCCCCTCTCTTACTGTGTGATCTTTTGTGTGTGTGTGTGTGTGTGTGTGTGTCTTCTGTACTGCCAGTGGTTGTTTCGTATCGGTCTTAGAGTAATTGCTGTGTTTTTTTTTGTGTGTGTGTGTTTTTTTACGTGGCGAAACCACGATATGATTATTAGGAATGCCGTATAATGGGAGGAAATTTGATCATCATCGGTTCTCTAACGGGACACTAAAGGGAAAAAAGAAAAAAACAATTGTTCTCGTATTATAAGGTTAGCGTGCAACAGTTGGTAGCGTGGCTTAAATCTTGTAGGTTATACTGCTTCTCTGTTTTAGTTGTGTGCAGTACTGTTCACGCTCTACCGTATCCGTGCCTCGATTCTGCATTATTATTATTATTATTATTATTATTATTATTATTATTATTATTATTGTTGTTGTTGTTGTTGTTGTTGTTGTTGTTGTTGTTGTTGTTGTTGTTGTTGTTGTTGTTGTTGTTGTTCTTCTTCTTCTTCTTCTTCTTCTTCTTCTTGTTCTGCTGTTCCCAGTGCTATTTCTTTCGAAGATGGTGTTTTTTTTTTAAGGTAAAAACGGAGCTAACTGCTTTCGTAACCACAATTTATTTCCAACGTGAAGATTTGCATTATAAATGCTGGTATGGTAAAGTTTTCGAAAAGGGCGGAAGAAAAGTGTCATGCACCCGGCTTAACGGTGAAGCTCTAGCGGTAGAAACTCCCTATGCCGATTCGTCGGAACCAAAGCGGATCACTTGACGCTTTCCCTGGTCCTCCATCTTCGTTCAGTTTTCGTTCTATTACCGAAAAGCCTCTCTCCCCTCCCCCTCCCCCCCCTCTTTCGAAAGGGGCTTGTCACTGAAGAGCGGACGCATAGAGCGAACTAGATATTTTTTATAGAAGTCAAGTACGTTACTAACGTACGGTGCAGAAACGTGGAGGAAAACGAAAGAAACTAGAGATGAAACTAAGGAGCACGCAGCGTGCTGTGGAAAGAATAGGTGTAATGCTACGAGATAAAAAAAAAAAAAACGATGCGGAATGGATCAGGGAGCAAACCAGGAGTAGCTGATATTATTATATCAATTAAAAGAAATAAGTGGACCTGGGCAGGACATGTCATGAGGAAGAAAGATAACAGATGGACAGTAAGAGCGACGGAAGGGATACCATGAGAGGGAAAACGCAACAGAGGCAGGCAAAAGGTTGTAGATGGAGCGATGAAGTTAAGAAACTTCGCGGGCATAAAGTGGAACCAGTTCGATCAGGATATAGGGTGGATTGGCAATCCTTGGGAGAGGCCTTCGTCCTGCAGTGGACTTAAAATAGGACGATGATGATGATGATGACGTGAGTGGCGATTAAAGGGCAACTCCGGCGGTTTTTTCACCATGTTCTGATATCAGTGTTTTCGAATAGTACTGATAGTCCTGTAGAAGCCAGGGTGGTTGAATTTGCTCAGAAACGCATCAATAATTTTAAATAACCGACCGAAATGCGTGTTCAAACTGAAACCGAAACGGGTATACGCTTCTTGCAGCGTGTGCGATGACGTCACAGCCTTCCCGCCGTCAGGAATATGGAGAAAAATGACAGTGGCGATGTCATCCGACGATGTATTGAGTTGTGCCAGCTTTTCTGAACTTGACAGCGACGATTTGAACGCTGAAGTACCGCCGTTTTGCTTTTGATGTCCCGCAGGCTCGGGTAGGCAGCATTGAAGGTGATGACGTCAAAAACACAGGGTGGCCCGCAGGGGAATCCGCTAAAAAATTTTAAAATTCGTTTCCAGGAAAGCTAAATGACTTGCAACCGCCTGGTTTGGCATATATTATTACAGTGCCGAGGAGAATGCATACTGAAAATTTTATTAAGATGAGTAGACACTGAAAAATCGCCGGAGTTGCCCTTTAAGGCAGGCAGGTGATTGCGCTTTATACTGTGCTGGGGAAGGCCCGTTCCATTAACTGACCACTTGAATAGTAATACATAGTACTACTACTACTACTACTAATAATAATAATAATCGTAGATGAATCTGATTTTGCCGTATTAGAGTTCGGCCGCGTGACCTATCCGTGGCTCGTCGAAGAAGAAGACGCAAGGGTGTGTGTGTGTTCTCTTCAGCTCTGATTGAAATAAACCTTCGGAGCACGCGGCGTAACTAAAATATGCGCTCAGCTTACCGTGTCGTGCACATACGGCAACGCGTCGAGGGTAGTAGTCATGGTGGTGGCGCGTACACGATAACGGGGCCACGCACGTCGCAGTTGCAAGGCGTGTACCGAGTTTCGTGCGTCGACGCTGCCACCGTGTGACAAATAGGAAATGTTCTTATAATAGAAACCGTCGGAGTATCTATTCCTTTAAAGGAACACTAACGCGAAAAAAATAAGTTTTTTTTCTGGTATTAGTATAGGTTAGCACTTAACAATACCAAGGATGGAGACTAATTACGTTAGCAAAAACATGTCAAACCTATCAAAACCGCCAATTTTTCTGTTTACCAGGCCGAATAGGCAGGCATACTGTTTCCCGGAGGAGATATTTTGCTTTGCCGTGTGCAGATGTCCTTTTTTTTAAAAAAATACGTGAGCTATATTGGATTTCCAAAAATTGTTTTAACGAACGATTTCGGAAAATGGGTCACCCAATCCGCGTTTCGAAACGCCTGCCTAGTACTGCGTCATCTTACACATGCCATAAACAGGAAGCAATCATATTAGGATCCTCGAAATGGGTATTGCGTCTTTTGTTTTTTGTTTTTTCACTCGGCCCGATATCATCGCCGCACGATGATATCCGTGTAGGTTTATGTAATTAGCTGCGCATGGCTGATCTTAACGTACGCCCTGTAAACAAGCCTATCGGCTTTCCTAACCAATCAGGCCGTGTAATACAATAGCGTTCCTTAAATAAACGAAGCATGTGCATTTCTATGGAAAAATAGGAGCGTGCATATGTAAAAGCGTCAAACGTATTGAAACTACGTATATATATATATATATATATATATATATATATATATATATATATATATATATATATATATCAAGACTTCTCTCTATGCCTTGAATAAGACCGGACCCGCGGTCGAAACTGTTGGCAATAAACGATAACTGCGAAGTCGTGTCTGCTATATATATATATAATGTGGGTATGTGTGGGTGTGGGTGTAGAAACGAAAGAAATGGATGGGTCAAGGGCACGTTTATTTGTTAGAAATTAAACAAACGCATGAAGCCGAGAGAAAGTTAGGGAAAATTGTAGTTTTTAATTGCAGTGTAGTAATTCTGAAATAAATGGAAAGTAATTAAGCGGACGACAAGAAACACGCCTGCCTTCTCTGTAGGGACCGCACCTTCGACCTTGGGATATTTGAAAACAGTAGTCTTCCTGGCTATCGGGTTAAATATATAGTCGATGACTGTCACAGTGAAAAACATAAAATAATATTTAGTCTGACGTTTCGGCTGGAAGGTCGAAACGGCGGATTAAATGTCATTTTTACATTTTTCACCGTGACTCTCATCGTGTATGTATATATATATATATATATATATATATATATATATATATATATATATATATATTGTGGGTGGTGCGTATATAACGCTAATACGGTCACCACCGTGGGTTCGGGCGAGCGCGGCTAAAAGGGCCGCGTGGGCCGTCGCCTAACTCGCACACCGTTGCACACGTGCGTTCCTGACGCAAAGGCGTCGAGCGCAGCGTGGCAGTGACACAGTACTGCTCTTAGACAAACCGCAACACTTTATTGCACAATGGCGACAACTCATACACTGCGCACCGCCTGTAAGAACAGGCGGCGGGAGAAGCAAAGGCTTCGCCTCGCCAAGGGCAAAGTACACTCAAAGGCGCCGCAAGCACGTCACCACGGGCAATGGCTCGCGGAGACACGCCGCGAAGGGAAAAGTGGTCCCTTGCGACTATGCTGCGTACTCGTGCGATGGCAGACCAATGGGCCCGATCGTCCGAGTATGGGCAAACTCCGTTCGCGTGCGCTTTCGATTAGTGCCCTCGGCGTAGTAAGACCACGCACGAGCACGGGCACAATCTACGGCGTAGCGTTCGGAAAGGCAACGTAAGGGTAGGCGTTCGCCGTTGGTGCACAGGCACCGCGGCGGACTCCGTCCGAACGAGCTCAAACAAAGGAGCCGGCGGACCAGGAACGATATGCGTGCTTACCCTTCGACTGCCACAGAGAGAGAGACCGTTAAGACCGTTTCTTCACCGCGCCCTCCTAGCTCGGCGCGCGGCGCCATCATCGCGATCCGCCGAGGGGCGCGCGCGCGAGTGGAGAGAAAGTGGAGAGAACGGTGAAGAACCGGTTTGGCGCGGGAGAGGAAGAGGCAACCGCCCACCGCCCGTGCACTGGAGACGGGACAGAATGCCGCGATCCCCACAATATATATATATATATATATATATATATATATATATATATATATATATATATAAATATGAGACGTAGCACTTCAGTAAAGTTTCATTTATTTGTCGACGTTTCGGTCAGAGCCTGACCTTTCTCAAGACAACATTTCGTTTATATATATATATATATATATATATATATATATATATATATATATATATATATATATATATATATATATATATATATAGTAGAACCCCGCTGTTACGTTCCCGGCAGCTAGCTGCGTTTTCCTGGCTGTTACGTTGTTTTGGGCCAGTCCCGGCATAGCGCCCATAGGATTCAATGCATTAGGGAACCTAGCTGTTACGTCGCAGTGTGGGAACATTCCCGTATGCTACGTTGCGAATCGACACTCCAAGCGGCCACTGCCGACGGCAATATGTATTGACTTTTCATGTAGCTTGACTTGGATTGACTGTATCGTTTCCGCGGCTTCCGCCAGCAAAATTATGGCGCAGCTGTGCAAACTATTTGTGACGGAATCGCGTATAGTGATTACGTTTCCATCGATGATGTCGTTGTCCGATGTTGTCTCTGTCGACGAAATCATAGCCGAGTGTGCCGATGCGTGCACTGAAAGCGCTAGCACTGAAATAAAATTGTATGCCGATCACCACTTCTCACATTTTTCCATTTTTCCCGTTTCTCGGCTCTTACGTTTCCCGGCTCTTACGTTTATTTTCTACGGTCCCGTGAAAAACGTATCAGCGGGGTTCTACTGTATATCGTGTGTTTGTGTGTGTGAAGCTAATGTTGACCAACTCTTGAGTACCTTTTAACGCTAAGCATATAATCACCAATGTTGGCGTCAATGATAGCGTTCGCTAAACGATTTTATAGCACCGACATGCTCGTCATGTACAACCGCGGAGTCGCGATCAGGTTGCAAACCAGTTTGTTATAACAATGAGCGGTCTTGATTTTGTCAGGATCTAAAATCACACCCCGTCTTTCTTTTTTTCGCTTTGTAAGAATACGTGCTACACAATACTGCTTTGAAATGAGCGAAATAAACGCTTCTGTTGTCTTCATGATATATTTCATAATTGTTTCGATAACACCGAAAACACTAACGAAGTCAGCAGGGAGTGCCGCGCTTACCGTGTCTAGTTAATTAACGTCATCCGGTGATGATTGGGCGTCTCTTCATGGCCGCGAGTTTCGGTAGATTACAGGCGCTTATATCTTTTATAGGGAAGTAATATACCAACTTAATATTTTGGCATGTATGTTTGAGGCTGCACGACTGCCGCTTTCGAAGACGCTGGCAGTCTTGGTTATCTCTTTCACCTGTGCTGATAAGGCGTGATTAGGAGCTGTTTGCGCAAAGGTGGATTGATACGGCGTGCCGTGGAGTATCGATTAAACGAGCCCACCTGATTGGAAGCCTGCAGGTGTACATTACAGCGAAGCTGAAATGAAGCGCATAAAATACACAAAAGTTGGGCTTCCCTTTCACTGTCATGGAAGCCGCTGTGTAGCATGTCATAGCGTGACCTTTTAGAACCAGCCGCGGGCGTGGACAGCGTTGGCTATAGCGGCTCCTCATCTTGCGACCAAAATGTGCGCGCCGAGCCCGGCTGGTGGCGCTGTGCGTCGTAGAGCAGCAGCGCCACTCTACGAGCGCGGGCGGGAAATCGTGTGGTCCCACTCTACTGCTCGCTCATCTCTCGTCATTAACTCCAACAAACTGCACCTCGGTCTGGTTCAAAATTGCAAGTGCAGGGAAGTGAAATAGGCCGCGACAAAGTCACGTGGGGAGGGCGAGAGAAATGAGATGGGGTTTCGACACTTATGTATATATACTGGCGCGGCCGGTATTATTTCGCGTTCGACAAACATCGACAACTCTTCACCGCGGAGCCAAGTGGATCGAGGATCGCTCGCATCGAGACCCGCTGATAACCTTGTGCCTCCCCTTCCTTCCGCCGTTGTCCGTTTCCTCTGGAGAGGGTTCTTTCGACCCAGCGCTTGAGTGGTTTTGGAGTTCTTTCTGTTTCTTCTCCCAGGCGCTATCTTATCCGCAGTTGCAGCAGTTCCCCCTCTCCTCTTTCCCTTGTCGCTTCAGTGAGATTTGATATTACGTACCGATCATGCACGTTGTAAGACAAGTTTTCACGCTCCCCTCTTCCCTTCCTGACTTTCTCTCTCTCTCTCTCTCTTTGCTTGAGCCGTGGCCCTGAGTTTCCATCCTCTACTGAGAGGCGGGTGTCGAAACAGTGCCGGCAGGCTGTCGTTGGTAAAGGGTGCTGTTATGTGGGACATTAAAAAGATAAGGAGAAGGAAAAAAAAATATAATGTTCGCATATATAGGAGCGTGGTCGAGATGTTAAGAGCGTACAGGGGAGCTGACAACGCGACCGGAAGGGAAACTGATGGAAAGAGATGGAGAGATGCGAGGAGGAGGTTGTGGCTCTCACTGCTGGAGTTCTCTATAAACTTTTCTTTTACTTCGTTCATTTCTTTCGACATCTCGTTATCTTCCTTTTTTTTTTTTCGTTCGTTGCGTTTCGGTCGGCGCCCAAACCAACTTCGTGACTGCTGATAACCGGTGATAAAGCGGGGGCGGTAGTCCGATTGGGTGATGAAGGCGCGCTGGATTTCGCGCTGCAGGTGACTCGCTCGTAACCGGCTGCGTTATCGAGGACGGCCTCCCATTTTTTTCTATATGGCCGACCGCGAAGAGTGAGTTTTTTTGTGGTTACCGTACACACATCGGTTCCCTGTGTAACTCGATCGCACGTGGTGATTCCGAAGGGTTGTGATGTCGTTATCGGCGCGTAATTGTGCGGCGTGTGTTTTCTTGTGCGACGGTGCCTATACGAGCGTGCTATTGTAAGCTATGGTTCGGTGTCTGAGAAATGGTTTCGTAACTGGACGCCGGTGTGTTATCGGTGCTGGTGTGTAGAGTCAGTATCGGTGCTCATCGAGGAGTGATGACAGCTACCTAAGACAGGCTAGTACTACGTCGTTTTGTTTTATTTTCTTCCTGTTTTACCTGCGATTGCTGCAATGGCACGTCACAGTGTTGCCGTTGGATGCTCTGTCCAATGATTTTTTTTCTTCGTGGTCGTTTAAAGCACTTTAAATGCCGTTCAGTATCCGGTCGTTGTTTGTAGGACTGTCCGCGTTGTCGTAATTGCTTTAACACGTACACGTGATCGATGTCCTGTAACGTGGCGCCATTTCTGGCGGACAAGATGGCGCCGATCTCGGAGCCAGAACTGTCGGAGAGCGTTTCACTGAACAACGTGACTCGAACTACCGCCTGTTTACTTGCGTACTGCTAGCAGAAGGAGGGGGAGGGGATTACAGAAATGCCATATATGGCGGTATCAGGAATTGGGCACATGTGGCTATATACGGCTAGTGTCCGTATGTGGTCGCATTTGCCCAAATCGTTACAGAGGCATGTGCCGCAATAAAGGACCTGCACGTGGAATGTCATGTATGATTGTGATACGTATTGAGCAAATACGGCCACATGCAGATGCGCGCCATATGCAGACAGATATGCATGTATGGGTCATATACACATATCTGGCTATATATGGCGTGTGTCCGTATGTGACCGTATTTGCCCGATATATCTCACATTCATACATGGCATTCCTTGTGTAAGTGTTTTTTTGTCATATATGCCTCTATCACGAATTGGGCAAATACGGTCACCTACGGACATAATATCCGTAGGTGACCATAATATCCGTAGGTGACCGGACACAATATCCGGTGACCGTACCTACGGACCTGATATCGCCATATATGACATTTTAGGGGCACTATATGTGACGAACGTTCTGTAAATGGTGCCATTTCTGGCGAACAAAACGGCGCCGACCCCGGAGGGAGGACTGTGGGAGAGAACGTTTTACTAAACCACGTGGCTAAACCATGTAAAACACGTGCCTGTTTACTTACGTACTACCAGCAGGGCGAACAGTGCTGGCTAAAGATATATTAAGGATTGCTCAGTTCGTCCCATCCGCTCTTATGAAACCAAAGCTGCGTTTCCTGTAATATAAATCCACTGGTCGAATTGTCGATACTGTAGTTTCGGATTCGAGGCCCAGTTTCGTAATCGACGCGGCCTTGTGTTTTTACTGCTCGGAGAAGCGATACCGCGGCGGCGCGTCGTCTGCTTGACATTCTATGTCACTTTCGTAACATTTGACTTCAATCTATGCCCACAAATATAACTCGCCCCATTTGCTTTCCTACTTGCTTTTTCATTTTTCTCGTTTCGAGGCTTTCGACAGACGTTTCGTATCTCCTATACCCGATTATATCACTTCCTCGTCTTGAGAAACTGCGTTTGCGAGGGCAGTTTGTGTCTAATGCCGCCTAGTTTTGCGTCGACTGAAGACGTAATGCTCACCTTTCGATACCGTCTTTTTTTTTCACCCTTGCGCAGGTCCGGAGGAAGCTAGATCTCGTCGTGCGGTTGGACGTTGCTGGAACGGCAACGGTTGGAGGAGCTTCTCTTTGGAGGTGAGTGGTACGTAATACGGCAGCGTTCTGCGGCTCACCGCGTTGTTTTCAGCCCCTTCCACGTGCATTTTGTTGCCCGACATACCGGACAACCCTACCCGCGTTCGCACGTATGCTATACGGTAGAGAATTTTTTGAGCTTGTATCGTAAACTGCTTTCCGTCTTCTTTTTTTTTTTTTTTTTTTGCGAGAACTGTTGTGACGTGAGACGTGCACCTCGACAGAGAAGCGACGCGAAGTGTCGCTTTCCCGAGATTCGTTATGAGTGAGCAGTGTGTGTGTGCTCACGATACAATCTAGGCAGGGTCGGGATTCTGGTACTCTGTCTTCTTAGCAGCCTTCAAGAACCACATTGAAGGGACTGTCTGCCGTCCTTCATCGCTGTCCCCTTTTCTTGGCTCGATAGAAAACGTACCTTTCGCAATGTGCAATGTCCCAGTGTGCTGTGGTTTCTCCAGAAAATGAGTAGAAATTAACACAGAATTTTTGTTTTCATCTACGATGTCGCTCCTTTTATACGTGTGAAGAAGTGTCTGTTTCTTTTATATTACGTTGGTAGGTAAACAGCTTCCGCTGTAATTTCGAAAGTAAGATTTCGCACGGAGACACCTCTACATCTGCGCTATTCGAGACTAATGGACAGATTGTTGAAGACGACAAAACGGGGAATGTCGCTATCTGAAACTACACTTTTTTTTGTGTGTGTGTTTAAGAATGCTGTACCAGTCGGCCTTTCGAAATACCAGTCGGCCTGACGAAGACAAGTCCACTTGTCGAAACGTTGGCTCCTGCGACATTCCCTGTACTACATCGTTTTTAGCGATCTGTTCAGAGATACATATAAATTAGACACTTGTATTTTTTCATTCTGCAGCTGTTGCTTTATTTTGTTCACATGGAAAATTTGAAGGGCGAACTTTTTGTAGCTTTGCAGAGGAACAGTGGCTGGCGGTTGTGGGCGGGGCTTCACTGCAGACTCCAATTGCAGTACGTAGTTCGCGCTATGTGTTAGCGCAACCAGCCGGTCATTGGCTGATCGCGATGCCTCTTTTGCAACGTGTCATCCCGCTTTAGCTTCATTTTTTTTTTTTCTGTTCTGCTTCCGGGAAATGATCTTGTAAGCTGCCTGGGCACACCTTTATCTCCTTATCGCTTTTTCCCCGAAAAACTTGTCGTTTTTCGTTATCGCTACCCCACGCCGCACAGAGAGCCGGTGGACGTCCTCGCCCATATGAGCCACCAGAATGTTTCACTCAGTATATCTGCTGGCCGAGTTACGCACGTTGCACGCTTCATGTTGTCCAGCTTGAGCGCAGCACCAGGGATCAACCGTCCGGAGGTGGTTTAGCCCGTGGATATTATTGTGGTGACCACGTAGGGATGTTTTAAGTGTGGTTAATTTCTTCAAATGCATTTTGACACCGTAGTCGAAGTTCTCGAGGTGCTGCTAGACGTCGCGTACTGCAGGAAGTGGACCATATCCAACTCCTCGGCGCCGAATTGTACGCGTGACGTGTGTGTCCCATTCAGGGACAGAGGTGAATTGAGCACATGGAATCGGCAGCTGTTGGATACCCGTGACTTGGAATTAGGCGGCCGCATAGCGTCGATGTGGATGGATTCTATCAACAACGTGATCTCCAGGAAAGCGGCTACAGCAACTGCACGTCCTATCTTCCGAGCCGCAGGAAGGACAAATACCTTGCGGATTGGCACGGCACTCCGCTGAAACGGATTATGCGTTATCCACGTTGGCACCAGGGCCAGATACATGACTGCGAATGAATGATCGTTGAGACGTTCGAACAGGGTAGCGGTATGTGCTCTGTCGCGCTTAGTGTCAGTTTGAGTTCCTGCGTGGTGAAAGTGGTGCGACTTGGCTGTGCGGCGTGCTTGAAACTGACAGTGCTGGCCACCTGTGCTCCGGTGTGACCACGTGTGCTGAGGGTGTGACCACGTGTGCGTGACCACGTGTGCTTGTGCGGGGTCTGCGGCTGTGGCTCTTCGATTTATTGCGAGAATTGATAGTGGTGTGGGTTGGCATTCGCGAAACGGCCTGTAACGTATTGATGTGTAGGCGGGGAAAAAAAAACGAAAAATGAAAAGCAGCTCGCGTACTTCCTCCACCAGGGGTGCGTAAAAGAATGCCATCGGGTCAACATAGGAGACAGCACATTCCACAGTGCAGGTGCTCAAAACCCTATGTTCAGTACATCATCATCACCAGCCTTTTATGGCCACTGCAGGACGAAGGGCTGGGCCTACACCTTACTTTACAAAGCGTTGATAGGATGTTATCTCGGCGGCGCACTTGCACCAAACGTACAAGCTACGTGCCTACAACTTACTCCCTCACCAGAACTAGAACTGGCCTCATCAGTATACCTGGACGTCGCCAGCTCGGAGTTCAGTACAAACCCTGCGCAGGTCCGTGCTATGGTCTAAAACTGATGATGCATTATCAGTCCATCTATAGTGGGCGCTCAACAGTATTTGCGCGCTCTTTCTCTCGTCGCGTGGTGTTGATACACGTTATCTCTGCGGCGCACTCACGCCGACGTACTCGGAGCCCGGGCGTTTATCGAGACGATTCCTCTAAGGACAGTGGAAAGGTTAGGTGACGCAAACCTGCGCGACCTTCGCCTTGAACATATATGCTCGCCGCCGCCAGGACGAGGGCGTTCTCTCTCTGTGCTGGCGTTGCGGTGTGATCTCCTCACACGATCCTTTGTTGCGTGCGTCCACATTGGAGCACTTTATATATACCCCGTATCAGTATTTTTGTGCAGTAGAGCCGAGGCATTGCGCGCGGATTCTGGCGAAGCGAGGTATAGTGCCAGTGTTCGAAGATGCTGCTATACCGCTTGAAAAGACATTTAAACGCAGCTATATATAGAAAATGTGTAGTTAAGAAGCGCGAAGAAGACAAAAGACGTGTGTACACTGTCCTTCATCGTGTTTCTTTTGTATTGTCTATAATAGAGCTGATTTTAAACATCTTTACGAACCCAAGCCAACACGCCCACCCATATGTGGTACTGCTACCGCGCTTCAGCTGCATCTCTCGCCGCTAGCAGACGACAGGCTTCGCTCTCGCGTGTTCCCCTTCATAATGGAGCACACTGCGCACTGATCTGGCTCCTTTGAGCAGCCACAGCCGTGTACAGTACGTGTGTACAGCGAAAGCCCTTGCGGGGTTTTCATAAAGAAGCAGACTGTACGCACTGTACCTTTACTAAAGCCCCGCAGGGAGCCAGAGACGCGTACAGCCATGCTCCTTTGTGAAAGGGAACACGCGAGCGCGTGGCCTGTCGTCTGCAACGGGCAGAAAGTGGCATAGAGGGAAAATACGTCGTCTTGTGGTGTCGTCTGCTTCTGGCACTCGCATGTAAGCGGGTACGGAGGAGAGACAACTCTTCTCCTCCCTGATGGATAGTTGTTTTGGCCACTAATATGTGACACACAAAGCGGAAGCGATTTCTTTCGCTTCCTCTGTCTGGCTGACGCCCCATGCGGTGGGTGCAGAACAGAGGCTGTAGGTACGCGTTCGTGTGTTCCCATTCGTAAAGCACCACGCTGTATATATGAACAGGTTGATAAAAACGATGTAGAACAAAGAATGTCGCTGGAGCCATCGTTTTTATCCTCCTGTTCGTCGATTCAAGCTTCCGTCTACCCCCGAGCTTCTCACGCTGTATACAGTAACTCTAGCAGACTGTATGAGACGACACGGCGCGGAAGGACACATCAAAAATGTGTTCGCCCTCATGATTGGTCGACAAGGCCCGTGGCTTCCACAATGCAGCACGGAACTATGGAAACAAGGTATGGTTGAAGAGGGATGGACGGGCGCATGTTCTTCCTCCTAGATTGCGGTGGGAGTACCGCTGTCGTTATCGGTGTTTAGATAGCACTCAGTTTCTCCTTAACACCCCCATGGTAATCGCGGCGATTAAAGGAGATTGCAGCTGTAGGCGTTGCGTTTGGAGCGTGTAACGATGCAGCGGCCGTTATCGCTGCGATGGGGGAGGACAGCCCGTTGTCGTTGTCGCGCGCCCTTGGCGCTCACGCTCTTGATATGAAGAGAAACAGGAGCTCACGGCTTATACTGTACGAATTGTAGCTGCTGGTGTCGTACTTGCCTTGACTACGATATGATTACGCTGTAATGAAGGACCCCGGAAATTTTGACCATCTGAGGTTCTTTAACGTACGCTTCGAACGTACGTTATACACGGACGTCTGCCATATTCGCCGCCGTGGACAATTGGACTGCCGCGGCCGGGATCGAACCAGCGTCTTTCGGGTCAGCATTCAAGCAAGCGGTATACAACCAAAGTGTGTGTGGTGTGTGTGTGTGTGGTGTGTGTGCGTGTGCGTGCGCACACAGCTTTACTATATCCGATACACTAACAGGCCGCTAAAAACGATGTAGAACAGGAAATGTCACTGGAGGCAACGTTTCCACAAGTGGACATGTCTTCGTCAGGACGGTTCTACATCATCTTTAGCGATCTGTTCATCGATTCAAGCCTCCACTTTCCCCTGAGATTCTCTTCTAGTTTGAATTATATCCGATATAATAACCCTTGGGAAATGTCGTATCTGGGCCTCATATATTTTATATATATAGCCAGATATGGGCATATAAGAGCTCATATCAAGTTATATATACTTTCATATAAGGGTCGATATAAGACCGTATAGGCCGGGTATGAGCATATATGGGGTTTTATATGCCATATCGGTCAGCTATATACACTGCCATATATGGCTTTATATTGAGTCTTACATGATATATACGGTAGCCGTATACTTCCATATGACGTATATGGAGTCTTATACGATATATAAGGTAAGCTCCCACCGCGACCGCAGGTGGGGAATGGGTTATTGTTAGAACAAAAGAAGGTGGTACTTCGCACAGCGTGTAAAATCCCTTCGTGTGTAAGTGGTGTTTACCTTCTTGAGAGCAGCTTTGGGTGTTCCCTTCCGCATATTGTTCGATCAGTGTGCGATATGTCGGTGGCATCAGCAGGGAGATATTGCCTGGACCACTGGAAACCCTGCTGAAACTTTCCGTTCCGTATTCTAAAGATTTCACATGCTTCCGTATGCGAAATATGCTACGATTTCACATGCGTATGGTATATTTGCCATATCTTTCCTTGTTGGCGTTACGGAAGCACATGCAGTTATCGGAATGGCCATACGAAACGTTTCAGTCGCCTTGCCACGAATCCCTTACACGTCGCAGGCAGCGTACGACACTCTGATTTCTAATCTGTGTCACTTGCGTCACCAGTAGCACCCCTTGAGTGCTTCCGTCACGTCTTCGGAGAGTGGAAACAGTTCCGCGTTGTTGGTGCAACCGGCGAATGAGCTGCAAACTTGATCTTATCCCTTTTTTTATTACTGTTTATCTATAGTGTGTCCTTCGTTATCGAACTAGTTTCTGTTTACCTTATCGATAATTGACGTCTCTATACCATGACAATACCCGTTTCGTCACAGAGGTTCCACTCATGCTGGAATAGAATGCTTGTTGGGTAGAGTTCTGCAATGTAGAGGTTCGACATGCCCGAATGTATTCCTTATCCACGGCCACCGATCGAAAGATATATCGCAGCGGTCGGTATCCAGCGTTGATGAGCACTCACACTGTAAACCTAACCGAAGGTGTCACGATTCCATTTACTAGACTTTGGGAGCTGGCAAGAGGGATTTTATTTCACTGGCAGTTTCACGTAAAGCGCTTCCTACTCAAAACCTCTCATTTTACTGGAGGACAGTGTTAAACATTGAGGAAAGAAACAAACTGGAAGAGGGTGTCACCTGACAGCGAGCAGCCTGACGGTTCGACTGACGCCGCCATCTTGCCAAACGTAAAGCCACCCTAGCGAGGCGTCAGCGTGGAACGGTATGTTAAAGAAAATTACGTGGATATGTATGAACTCCAGCTACGTTTACGTTCTGCTCTTACCCGGTGTGTTAGACGTTAACGTTAACTCTAATTCTTTACGTTTGCTTCTTTCCGATGTACTAAAGCTCACTATCGTCGGCAGAAGGGGTATTTCCCTTTAGTGGGATCCCTCTTTAAGACGCGAAATCGATAAATTAAACGTTGACCTACATTTTTTTTTCTCTTGTGCTACCAATGAACGCGTGACGGCGAAATCGAAACAATAGATTTCTGGAATCGTAATTTCTCAGTCAAGATAGAGTTATTGCTTCTTTCGGGCGCCCCTTTGAAATGTTTACGACCTGATTCGGAGGGGGCCTCCTTCGTGCCTCTATGCGTCTTTTCAGTGACTCCACCGGACGAACGCTTGTATACCGCCTTCGGAGCTCGTCAACTGTGTTTTTTTCTTTTTCGCTTTTTTTTTTTAACTCGCACGCCGAAAGCATCCGTACGCAACAGGAAGCGGCGGCGCGACCTTCGAGCGAAGGAGTGGTGACGTGCGGCCCCCTCTCTACGTGCCTCCTTCCGCCGAGTTGAACGGCCGACGCCGCCGCCGCCGACGACGACTATAGTCTGTTTCAGGAGTTCCGTGCAGCCGAGGCTACGAGGCCATCGAGCGCAGAATCATCCTAGGCGACACGAAATGCCATTGTTTTCGGACACGCACACCCCGCTTCATCATCATCAGCAGCCTGTTTAGGTCTACTGCAGGACTGAAGGCCTCTCCCAACGATTTCCAATCCACCCTATCCTGAGCGAGTTGGTTCCACTTTATGCCCGCAAACTTTTTCATTTCATCGCTCCATCTACAAGCTTTTGCCTGCCGCTGTTACGCTTTCCCTCTCTTGGTATCCATTCCGTCGCTCTTACTGTCCACCTGTATCCTTCCTCCTCATGACATGTCCTGCCCAGGTCCACTTCTTTCTTTTAACTTGATAAGATAATATCGGCTACTCCTGTCTTCCTCCTTCCAGGGCTGCAGCTGCCACTGCAGCGCCCGCCATTGGCAGATGACAAGCCGCGGAAGGCACACTTTTAACATGTGTTCGCCCTTTTGGTTAGGTAAAAGAGGCCTGTAGCTTCCACTAGTGCCTGCACGGAACCTCTGAAACAGACTATACGTGGATGGCGGAACACCCTCCCCCCGCCTCCCCCGCCCCCCTCTTCCCTGCATGCGTCACCCCAAAACCAAAGCATAGGGTTCGCGACTAAAAGCTCCACCACCTCCTCTCTCTCTAACTGCATGTATCTGTCTAGTCTTTCTCACCTAGCAAATGGACGAAAGAAAGGGGAACGGATGGACGGAGGCGTTCTTCTCGTATAACACAGCCATATGAATGCAATGTATGACAGCGTTGAGGAGGGGGGGTTAGGGGATCGTAGTTTTATCGACGGAGGCGGAATGTTGAGGCCCGTGTGCTGTGCGATGTCAGTGCACGTTAAAGAACCCCAGGTGGTCGAAATTTCCGGCGCCCTCCACTACGGCGTCTCTCATAATCAAAC